>CAUYUJ010015612.1:77500-108323 GCA_963575745.1 Prorocentrum cordatum
GCGACGGCGACCCCAGCGCGGGCGTTCAAGGTTCAACGGCGCCAGTGACCCAGAATCTGCCGCTGTCGCGCGATCCTGCTCAATCCAAGAGCCGCGATCGTTCGGGGTTGAATCAACGCCGAGATCGTCACGACACGGACCTGCCGTGCGTGGCTTGGCGCGTGCGGCCTCCTTGTGCGCGGCGCGACACGGGCCCGCCGCACGATTGCTGTGGGTGCGGCCACGCTCCCTGGCAAATCCATGAGCAAACATGCACAGTCGGAGCTCGATAAAAGAACCGTCAGGGCACGGTCGGCGGCTCTCGCTCCTGCCAGAATGGGACTTGCCCTCCGCCGTGGGAAACCGGGCAAGGGCTGCTAAATCCGTGGCTGCTACAATCGACCTCCGGGAAGTTGTCTTCGTCCTTCCGGAAAGAAGCCCGTTGACTGTTTCGCGTGCCGCGCCTCATTCCGGGAAGGTGTTTTTTCCTTCCGGGAGGGCCGCTTTAGCGGCCACGGTTCTAGCAGCCCTCGCCCAGCTCTCGAAGTGTTCCAGGCAGATCGCCAGGGCACGGCCCCACTGCGGGGCGTTGGCGCCCAAGGCATCGCATCGAACAGGTGTTGCTCTCCGCCCTACGCCACGCAGTGCTTGGACCTGCTCCTCGGCATGCGCGCGGCGCCGGCGCGGCGGCCTTCCCGTCCTGCGCGCGCCTCCGCCCCGCACCCCATTCCCGGCCCTCCCTCCCCCCCGCGCCCCCTATGGTGCCTAGCTTGAGGTCGGCCTGTCCCTCTACAGGAGGAAAATTCAAAAACGGTCAAAAATAACCGCATGCCGATGATAATAAAGGGACCCCCCCCCCTTCAGCGTTTAGAGTTGATTATCGTCGCCCTATACAAAATTCAAATTGGGCGGCGAGCGCTGAGGCCGAACTTCATTATCACCTCGAAACGCTATGTTGAGATAGCAACATCAAGCGATGTTGATATAGCAACATCAAGCGAAGCGATCACACTTTTTCAGGATGTGTCAAGCGAAACCAATAATTTTGGGAGGCAGACTCAAACGAAACGAGCAATGTTCTTATTATTATTCTACTTTCCTCTTCTTCTTTTATATTTCTATCTGTCCTCACGCTCGCCTGAACTTTTTTATCCCTGGGGTTGATTATCCATGGAAAATGAAGCACATGAGCTACCCTACACGAGCACTTAAAAAAATCAATTTTCATAAAGCGTTTGTAAATTAAAATTGATAGATTTGGAACTTTGGATTTTTCCTTTCTTCGTCCTCTTCTTATTATCCTCTTCTTCTTCTTTCTTATTATTCTTCTACTGTATTCTTCTTCTTTTATATTTCTCTCTGTCCCCACGCTCGCCTGAACTTTTTTATCTCTGGGGTTGATTATCCATGGAAATTGAGGCACATGAGCTACCCTACACGAGCACTTACAAAAAACAATTTTCATGAGAGATAAGCCATTGTTGAGGATATTTCTATGAAAACTAAACGCCAAGGATGTCTCAAAACGTGCTCGGCTTGGTCTCCTCTTGATCATCTCTTACTTCGAGATTATGCTGAGGTCTGCTGGGCTACTTTTATTATCTCTCCCTGAACCCCGAACTTTATTATCCCCTAGTGTTTATTCTCACGGGCATGAGGTTAGTCTGTGGACTATTTTTGGAGCATTTTTTTACAATGTTGGAGTATTTGTTGGGCATGTTTTATTTTTCCTCGAAAATCCCCATGTAGGGGGACACGCCCGACTTGAGCCTAGCTGCGTTCCGGCGCGTCCCGCCGCCGAGGGCGTCTCGGGCGACAGGGGCCTCCAGGGTCCCAAGACCGTGCGGTGAATAGGGGAACAAAAAGTGACACGAACATAAAAACTCGGAGGTCCGCGCGGATTTCTCGGATCGGCGCTGGACCCCCCTCCCTGGCGCGCGGAGCGCGCCAGGGGCGGCGCCGGAGGCGCCGCCGGGGGGCCCCAGCGCCGCCCAGTTTTTCTGTTCGTGACACTTTTTGTTCCCCTATTCACCGCACGGTCTTGGGACCCTGGAGGCCCCTGTCGCCCGAGACGCCCTCGGCGGCGGGACGCGCCGGAACGCAGCTAGAGGCTCAAGTCGGGCGTGTCCCCCTACACGGGGTGAGGTGAGGTGAGGTTTCCTGGGGTTCCGAGGCCACCGCGCGGTCGGTCACCGCACCGCTTCGGGACTCCAAAGGTTGGGTTCCGCACGGCAGCGCGCCGGGCGCTCCCGCTGCGCGGGCGCCGGGCGTGCTGGCCTCGGGGGCTCTGCCGCGCGGGGGCGGGGAGGGGGGCGCGGCGCGGCGCGGCGCGGCGTGGCGGGATCCCCGGGGGGGGTTACCGTGAAGTCGGGCCTGTTCCCCTACAGGGGGATTTTCGGCGAAAAGTTGAAAATACCGAGAAATGCCCCGAAAAGGCCAAAAAAAACATATGCAACAAATGGTCCCCCGACTATTTGTTTCGTTATTGTTTACCTATTTTGGGGGGGAGTACGTTCGATACCAACTCATGGGAGCCTATTTTCAAATGGACTTTCGTCCTTGGAAACAGTGAACCACAGTTCTGTATAACGATGAGGGAGCATCGCGCAACAACACTTTGGCGCATTTTGTGCACATCTGAGGGGGCACCTTTGCGCACTGGTGTCCACTTTTGCGCACTTTGTGTTTTAGGGAAGGTTCCCATCACTTTCATTCTAAGATTACCGTCTGGGTTGATCAGGAGGTCGACCCGTGAAATCAAGGGTGCCCTTGCTTCCTGTGTTTCGCGATTGGTGTCTTCTGGATTTCTATGGCAGGCATCGAGTGCCTTCCACTACTCGCCAGGTGTACTACTCGCAAGCGTCCAAAAGACACATGTCCGCTCCGATGTAATGGATCGCAGATCCCCCGCGGCGGATCCAAGCCATGTGGAAGTAGTTGTTTTGCGAGTAGTGGAACGCGCTCGTGTAGGCAGTGTGGCACTCGGAAAGGTTTTGTGTCCTCTTACGTGTCCTCGACTATCAACCCTTACTTTAGATCAGAGCGGAAAAGGGCGGTTTAAACGATCGATGTGTTGTGTGCGGCTTGCGACCGCGGTTTTCTAAGCTGCCACAAGGCTGTCCCAAAGCCAGCTTGCCGGCTTCCACGGCTTCTCTTGCACTAGCCGGTGTAATACCGTAGTTGATGTAAGGATGCCGATGGCTTTGCGCCTAAGGCAAGTCTGTAGCTGATGACGCTAGGGAGCCTGAGGAGGCGAAGGTACCGATACGGTAGGTTCACGCGGCATTTGTGCGCTGGCCACCCCGGCGACGGCGTTGAAGTTTGAAGTCTGCGACGCAGAAGCACCCAGTGTCACCGTAACGCCACTGGACCCGACGGAATTCAATTTTGAAGGATCAGACCCGCGATCGATTCAAGTTTTTAAACGGTCGACGTGGTGTCAAAAAACTGCTGCGCGCGCCGAAACCGCACGAACCTACTCTATCGCTATGCTTCCTTCGTCGCCACGGCTGGATTCGCCTCGAGATCTTGGCTAGGCTGCGCCCCAGGAGAGGGCCGTGGACTCGCGGTACCGGTATCCTTGTTGTCCTCCTTCGAGGATCTGTACGGACGAGCTGGGCAAGGAAAGAATGGGTACAATGCTCAACAGCAGTTCTTGTTCATTTTGAACTGGATTCGCTGTCCGCGCCGCCGCGGTCTGTGTCCATTTGAGACAGAGGGCCGCCTGCCCAACAGCGGCCGCTGTTGGCTTTGGACAACATTTGTTGTTGGGCATTGTACCCATTTTTTCCGTACCCAATTCGGGCGTCCAAAGATGAGAGGCGGCGACAGGAGCAGAAGGGGGGGTCTGAGGAGGAGGAAGAGGAGGAGGAGGAAGAGGAGAAGGAGGCGGATCGGGGAAACGTAAGACTCGAGTGCGCCAGAACTCGGCTTTGCCGACGCTGTTCCAGGAGCGCGGCTTGGATCTTGACGGTCCAGTTTTCGTGGGATATTTGCAGTGGGATTTCGCGTCAACTTTCCGATTGGGTCGTGTCATTTTCATGATGGCCCCTAGAGGCCAACCCAAGGCCTCCGACCCCGAGTCTTACGTCTCCCCGAGAGGAGGAGGGCGGAAAAGGACGGCGGCGACGCAGGACAGGCGAGGCTCAAGCCTCGATGGCCCAGATAAGCTTGAGTTTGAACGGTTGTGCTGCGATGGCCTGTTCACTTCTGCCGCGGAACCGTAGCCACCGCAGTCCGTGCTTTGATTGATTCAAGCTCCGACGGAGAGTTGTATAATCACCGCTCCGGGCGCTCAGGCTGATTTTTGTCGGCACCCACCTGTGAAAACATAAGTTTGATTACATCGTAATCTTCATCGTCACGCGTGGCTCGTGAAAGGGGGGGTCGAAGAGAGAGAAACGGCACAAGAGTAAACGCAGGTGAATGCCAGCTCCTCCTCTTCCGGAGGAGGGGTCGGGTCGGACGAAAGAAGGGGGGGGGGATTGGGACGAGGGGGGGAAAGACGTTTGACGCGTGCAGTTGGCTTCGGCTCCGCCGCCGGGCGCCTCTCCTCGACACACCTGGCGCCGGAGGCGTGGGCCACACCAGCCACGTGAGCTGACTCGCGAAGCCCCCCTTTCTTACCATCCTCCTCCTCCTCCTCCTCCTCCTCCTCCTCCTCCTCCTCCTCCTCCTCCTCCTCCTCCTCCTCCTCCTCCTCCTCCTCCTCCTCCTCCTCCTCCTCCTCCCCCTTCTGCTTCTCTCCCTCCTCCTCCTCCGCCTCCTCCTCCTCTTCCTCCTTGGCGGCGCCCACAGGGGCGTGGCGCGAGGGAGGCGGGCCTCTAAGAAGCCTTCACAGAGGCCTCCAGGGCCTTCTCTGAGGGCCCCTGCCTTGGAGGAACTCCTCCGCCTTTTGGGCGCCGCCCGTCTCCGTCCGGCCCGACAGGGAGGAGGCCTAGGGTTCAGTCGGGCCTGTCCCCCTACAGGGGGATGTTCGACGAAAAATGAAAAATACCCCAAACATACCCCAAAGAGTTCAAAAAGAACTACCCCAAAAATGGTCCCCAGACCATTTTGGGATTGTTTATTATTATTATTGTTATTATTATTATTATTATTATTTTTATTACTATTATTATTAGCATTATTATCCTTATTAATATTATTATTAATATTATTATTATTATTATTATTATTATTATTTGGGGGGTACTTTTTATCTTTCGTCGAAAATCCTCCTGTAGAGGGACAGGCCCGAGTTAATTTTCGTCCGACCCGACAGGGAGGAGTCCTAGGGCGAGAGCGCGAGGGGGGGGGGGCAAGCGCAGCGCGGAGCCCTCCCCGCCCAAAATGTGCAGACTCGCTACGAGGGGGCGCATCGCCGATTGGTCGGCGATGCATCGCGGACTCGGGTTCAATGCTTCCCCCACCGAGTTGGTCCCCCCTGACGCTGCCCCTCAAAAGGGGTGGGGCCGACAGCGACGCCGAGGGCGAGAAGAACCTGCAGAGGAAGGGGGGCGGCCCAGGGCCTCTTCCAGAGGAGGGCGGGGAGGCCCCAGGGGCGAAGGCGGAGGCACCCTGGAGGGGAGGGAGGCGGTATCCTAGAGAAGAGGAGGGGAGGCCAGACCCTCCTCGTCGTCGTCGTCGTCGTGGTCGTCGTCGTCGTCGCCGTCGTCGTCGCCGCAGTCGTCGTCGTCGTCGTGGTGGTCGTCGTCGCCGTCGCCGTCGTCGTCGTCGTCGTCGACGCCGTCGTAGCCTCGTCGTCGTCGGCGTCAAGAGAGGGTCGTACTAGCACGAAGAAGGTCTTATAAGCACTAAGGCATTACAGTGTGAATTCTACCAGTATGCCAGTGCGAATTCTACCGCGCAGGGCTGCTTTGGCGCCTGCCGGGCCCCCTGGTGCGATTTCTACCGCACGGGCCTGCCTTGGCGCCCCCCGGCGCGACTTCCACCGCGCACGCCTGTATTGGCGCCCCCAGAGTAAGTTCTACCGCACGGGGCCGCAGCGGCGCCCCCAGCGCGAATTCTACCGCACGGTGCAAATGCTACCGAACGGGGCTGGGTTGGCGCCCCAATGTGGTTTCCACCGCGCGGGGCCGCCTTGGCGCCCCCTGCGTGCATTTTACCGCGCGGGTCTGGCCCCCAATGCGCGGTAGAATTCACACTGGGCGGCCCCGCGCGGCGGCCCCGCGTGGTAGAAATGTGCCGGGCAGCCCCGCGCGTTAGAATTCACGCTGGGCGGCCCCGCGCGGTAGAACGCGCGCCGGGCGGCCCCGCGCGGTAGAATTCACGTCAAGCGGCTCCGCGCGGTAGAATGCACGCTGGGCGGCCCGCGCGGTAGACCTCGCGCCGGGCCCCGCGACGCAGCGGTTCACGCCGCGCGGCCCTGCGCGGCAGCGCTCGCATTGAGCTCTCGAAGAATCGACTCACTCTGGGCAGCCCCGCGCGGTGGAATTTACACTGGGCGGCCCCGCGCGGCGCAATTCACGCGGGGCGACCCTGCCCGGTCGCGATCGCGATGGGCGGCGCCTCGCGGTAAACGCCACGCCGAGTGGCCCCGCGCGGTAGAATTCACGCTCGGCGGCCCCGTGCGCTTGAATTAATCTACATGCAACTGCCCCCTGCGGTAGAATTCATACTGGGCGGCACCGCGCTATAGAGTTCAAACTCGGCGGCCCCGCGCGGTGGAATTCAGGGCGGGGGCGCCCAAGCGGGCGCGGCAATTCACAGTGGGGGCGCGGTGGAATTCACATAGGGGCCACCGTAGAAGTCGCGCTGGGTGGCGCGGCGTTCCGAGGACTGTGCCCTTGCCGTTCGGTGCGCTAGTGTTCCTTGGACCGTGGCGTTGGCGTTCATGCGACCAGCCCATCATCCTCGTCGTCGCGGTCGTCGCCGTCGTCGTCGTCGTCGACGACGACCAGGGGGGCCAGAGGAGGCCCGAGACCCAGGCGTCGAGGGCGGCGGCGCGAGCGTTCCGCGCGGAGCTTGCCCCCGCCTTCGCCGCCGCCCCCTGCCGCGCGAGGCGCGGCCGCCGAGGCCCAGGCGCCAGGCCTGCCCGCCCGCGGCGAAGGGGGGGCAGCGGAAGAAGAAGACGGAGGAGGAGGAGGAGGAGGAGAAGGAGAAGGAGGACGAGGGGGGGGAGGAGGAAGAGGGAAAACGAGACGCAGGAGGAGGAGGAGGAGGAGGAAGAGGAGGAGGAGGAGGAGGAGGAGGCGGAGGAGGCGGAGGAGGAGGAGGAGGAAAAAGGGGAAGAGGAGGGGGGATGAGAAAATGCGGAGGAGGAGGAGGAAATGAAGTTGGAGAAAGCGGAAGAGGAGGGGGGATGAGAAAATGCGGAGGATGACAAGGAAAAGGAAGAGGATTAGGAGGAGGAGGCGGAGGAGGAGGAGGTGGAGGAAAAATTGGCATCGTTCGGGGGTGTGCGTTTTTTTCTTTGGCGAGGGCCATCGAGGAGTAACCTGGATCATCGTAAAAACACGCACGAAACCGAAACATGCACGGGGAATGGACGTCCGAGCGACGGCAAGACGAGGAGGAGGAGGAGGAGGAGGAGGAGGAGGAGGAGGAGGAGGAGGAGGAGGAGGGGAAGGGGGGAAGAGAGAAAAGAAAGGGCGGAGAGAGGAGACGGAGGAGGAGGAGGAGGAGGAAGAAGAAAGTGAGGGAGGAGAAGGGGCAGATAGTGGAGACGGAGGAGGATGAGGAGGAGGGTGTGGTAGGAGAAAGGGCGGCGAGGGGAGACGGAGGGGGAAAGGGAGGAGAAGGGGGCCGAGCAGAGAGGAAAAGGAGGAAAACCCGCACATACCAAATGGAGGGAAGAGTGTTGCCTCTCCAGGCTGTCTCATCCCACGCACATGCCGACGCGAAGCTGCTGAACCAACTATGAGGTTGAGGGCGAGGAAGATGAGGGTTGCACAGAGAAACATGACAAATCAGCCAGAAGGATTCAATAAGAGACCGCCCGCGCTGAGAGAGGAGAAGGCGGATGAGGAGGATGAGGAGGAGGAAGATGGAGCGGCTGCGCCGCAGGCGCAGGGTTGCCTTCGGGCGGGGCAGAGCCATTCGCGTTTGGGCAGAGCGTACGCAGCAGTTCGTTGGTCTTCGGCGGCTTTCCAGCCTCGGGGTGCCTTCCAGCAGCTGCGCCTCGCCGAGAGCGTTCCAGGGGCGCCCCGACCGCCCCCGAAGGGCTGCCCGAATCCCGAGCCGTGGGCCGAAGACCGGACAACGAGGTTCCGGAACGCTCGAAGGATTGCAAAAAAACGAAGGATTGCAATCCTTCGTTTGCAATCCTTCGTCGAAGGGTTTTTTTGCAATCCTTCGTAGGGTTTTTTTGCAATCCTTCGTTTTTTGCAATCCTTCGAAGCCCTCAAAAGCCTTTTGGAACGGCCGCGGCGCCCGATGCTGCGGCCCCACTCGGTGCCACGCGCGTCGATGGGGCGCGCGCCGCCCCGCCCTGCGCTGCAGGCTCTGGGCGTCTCCTCGAGAAGGACCTCTGGATCCGCTGCGGCGCCCGTTGCGGCCTCCAGAACCGCGGGATCCCAGAGATCCACGAGTCGCCCCGGTCCGAGGTTGTCCTGGTCCTGGCTTCGTCTTAGCTGCGCGATCGCCTCGAGGCCCTCCTCCGCCTTCTCCTCCTCCCCCTCCTCCTCCTCCTCCTCCTCCTCCCCTCCTCCTCCTCCTCCTCCTCCTCCTCCTCCTCACTCCTCCTCCTCCTGGTCCTCCTCCTCCTCCTCCTCCTCCTCCTCCTCCTCCTCCTCCTCCTCCTCCTCCTCCTCCTCCTCGGGTCGCCCCCAGGCATCCCAGGAGGATCTCGGAGTCGTTTCGCCGGTCCCCATCCCCATCCTCATGGCCCAACGGGCTTCCGACATCGCCCGACTGAGCCCAACGAGGGCGTAAAAAGACAGTCGAAGAGACCGCGTTGATTTAATATCCTGGCATCCTGGCCGCCCAAGACGGGCGAGGAGACCCCCGAAACCCGAAGGGAACAAGCTTGCATCCCCATGTAAAGGAAGTACATCGGCCCGTGGGGCCCAGGCCACGCCAGTGGGGCTGGGGGTCGGATAAATGATGCTCACGTGACCACACCGTGTACGTAGTGACTCAGAGGGACTCGGGGCGACCGCGCGTCTTTTTTAACGAGGGCAGTTCTCCGAGGGTGTCTCTGGCAACCGGGATCACCGCGTGGTTTGTCGCTGCACCGTTTTGGATCGCCCAGACATGGAGCAACAACGGGCCGCCGCTCGGCCGCCACCCGGTGAGACGAGGCTCTGGATCGAGTCTTGCGGAGTCCCTTT
Organism: Prorocentrum cordatum; assembly: GCA_963575745.1. Taxonomy (NCBI): domain Eukaryota; class Dinophyceae; order Prorocentrales; family Prorocentraceae; genus Prorocentrum; species Prorocentrum cordatum. The sequence goes on from CAUYUJ010015612.1 coordinate 86,752, forward strand.
GCCTACTTTGCGTGGCCTTCTCGGGCGCCCTCGCCGCCACGGCCGGATATCCGCCTCGAAGTCCAGACCAGCGCGCGCCCCGGGGGAGGTCCAGGGAAATGCGCGCGGGGCCTCGCGTAATGGTTGGGGGCGATAAATGGCGCAGCGAGGGCTGCAGAAAAGGTGCCCCTCAGGGCCCAAATTCGCTCCCGCCGCGCGCTCTGATCAGGACTCAGAGGTGGCGACGAGGGCCCTCCTAAACTCAGGAGGGGGAACAACACAGACACAGAGAATCGCCGATCCCCTGGAAAAGATTGGAACACGTCGCAAGTGTGGGGGACGACGAGAATCCCAGAAAATCTCAGAATATGATGGGGGAATTCTTGGATTTGTGTGTATTTGTTGTTGTCTGTCCCGGGGCCACTTCATAAACCAGAACACTGCTGACCAGGGTTTGAACATTCCACCCCGAGGAAACGAAGTAGTTACAGTCTGGCCGAGGTATAAGGTCGAGATCGGTTCGGGGAGGGTGCCCTAGTGTTCTTCGTGTTTGTTGGATCTTATCGTGTATCTTGGGGGAGGGTACCTTCTAATGGTTTCCCGCTTGGACCAGCGGGGGCTCATGCTGTTGAAGGATGGTATTCTGGCCCAGGTCCGCCTGTAGTTAAATGGAGAGTGCCTCAGCCCACGGTTGCAGGTTTTTCGGGCGCGCGCCGGCGTCCTGGCTCCGCAGGGTCCCCGTTCCATGGGCCCCGACCTCCAGGGAGGTCTATTCCGCCAAGGGAGCACCAGGGCCACCCCCTCCCTCCCCCCCCCCTCTCTCGAGGGTGAGGGTCGCCAGACCTCCGACATCGTTTTCGGGTCGCCCTGGAGGAGCTTGCTCCCCATACTTCTCGCCCCATTCGCAGGGAGCGCTTCTGCATCATACCTCTTCGACCACCCTGCAGGTGATAAGGAGGTTGGGGGGGGGAGGGGGCCAGCAATGGGCAACAGTGGCGATTGTTGATCTGACAGTCGATCTCAGTATCGATCATCCTATCGATCTCACTATCGTTCTCACTATCGGTCTCATCGATCTAACTATCGATATCACTACCGATCTCAGCACGTGAGACCACGGGACACCGACGGGACACCGATGGGACAACGACGGGACACAATCGATCTCACTGTCGATCTCACTATCCATCCCACTATCCATCCCACTATCGATCTCGCTATCGATCTCACGATCGATCTCGCTTTCGATCTCACTATTCATCTCACTATCGATTCCACTATCGATCTCGCTATCGATCCCACTCGATCGATCGCACTATAGAACCCACTATCGATCTCACTATCGATATCACGATCGATCTCACTATTGATCTCACGATCGATCTCTCACTATAGATCTCACTATCGATCCCACTATCGGTCTCATTATCGATCTCACTATCGATCTCACTAACGATCTCACTGTCGATCTCACCACGGGACACCACGGGACAACGATGGGACACCGGCGACACACCAGCGGGACACCAGCGGGACACCGGCGGGACACCGCGCGCCACCGGTTGCCGGGCGGAGATCCTTTTGGTCCAGCCGCGGCCCAGCCACGACGGGACACCGGCGGGACACCAGCTGTAGCGGGACACCAGCGGGACACCGGCGGGACACCGCGCGCCACTGGTTGCCGGGCGGAGAACCTTTTGGTCCGGCCGCGGCCCAGCCACAGGAGAATTTCTTCTCCCCCGCCCACGCAGCTTCGCCTCGCCCGCACGCACGGCACGAACACGAAACCGAAATCGATTTCCCGGTAGGGGGGCTCTCCGTTCCACTTCGACTTCACCCCCCAACCTCCGACGAAGCAGCCGTGGCATCTCCCAGACTGCACGACCCCCTGGCCTTCTCTCAAGACATCCCCTGGCCCCCCCTCGTCCGAGCTCCTGCCTCGGACCCTGATGCGACACGGCCAAGACGCCGACATGGGGATCAGCTCGGGATCGGAAGGGGCTCGCTGCTTCCTGGGTCCTTCCCTGGTTGCTCCTCGAGCGCTCCTCGCGCACGCAGGCGCTCTCTGGGGGTGCGCGGGGAGGGCATCCCGGCGGCGGCGGCGGCCCCGCGCCTCCCCCCGCGCGCGCCGCGGGCCAGGTGGCCCTGGGCGGCGTGGAGGCGAGGGGCCACGGCAGCCTGCTGCCCTTGCCGGACGGCCTTCCGAGGAGGAGGAGGAGGAGGAGGAGGAGGAGGAGGAGGAGGAGGAGGAGGCGGAGGAGGCGGAGGAGGCGGGGGAGGTGAGTAGAAGGATGAGGAGGGACCTAGTGAACCCTCAAGGAAATCCTGCCCAGGGCCAGATGGTCTGGTTTTCTCTGTATGGCGCTGGTGTGCAGTTCGTTCAATTGGCCGCGGCTTGGCAAGTAGACTGACGCTTAGTGGTTCGATCAAGTCGCTGCGATAAGAAACGGTTCGTGTTCCTTTCGCCCCGCCCCCCATTTTCCACCCGTCATGACCCATCCTCATCCCTTGCTCAAGGAGCCAACTGTGCATTTACACCAATATCCTGGCCAGTCCGATCTTTGGCCCAGGATCGCTGCATGTTCCTTCCTGGCCAAGCCAGGAGGTGGTGTACACGATCCTGAGTTCAGGATTGGCCCGACCATCATCCGCTAGGGGCCTCGTCAACGACTCGGCGACCGCAGCCAGGACGTGCAAAGTTGAACGCCGCCGGTGGCCTGGAGTCGGCCGACTCCGAAAGACCCTGCGCAACAGGAAAAACCACGGTCGAGCAAGATCAAACGATCCACGCGGCATTCGAAAACAAGGCGCAGGTCGTCACGACATGAATTTGCCGTAGGTGTATAGTTTTAGTAGGGAAGGCCACGAGAAAGACCACTCAGGTGTACATGACTGGCGTAGAATGAACAGCCCTGGGCGAGTGCTAAAGGGTCTCGCTTGTAGAGGTGTTTACTATGTGAGTGGTCACTCTTCCATCTAACGGCTGGCGTCCACCCGCAAGGGCGCTGGCAAACGGGGGACTGGCTGGGGGGGGGGAACGATCCCCAAGCGCCTATGCCTCGTCGATCGGGGCTTGAGTGCTCCAACCGGCCCAGGAACGCACGATGGCCCTTGCCAGGGCACATCGCCAATCGAATCGCCGATTCCGGGTCGTCGCATTCCTCCCTGAGCCCCGCCCCCCCACCCAACCGAGTCTTCGTCCTGGATATTTGCTTCTGTGGTTCCGGGGCCCGTGAAGACCCTCAGGGGCCCGAGGACGGAGAACAGGTTAGTAGAGTCGTTCGGGAGGGGCTCAGTGTTTCTTAGTTCTGTTGCATCTTGCCTTTGGCGTTCCCGAGCTGTTCGATGGGAAACCGAAGTTTGAACCGAAGTTTAATGTATGGGCAAAGGGGCCTCGTTTCTCATGTGGGGTTCCTTAGGTCAATGCCCCGACTGTACCACTTTCCTCTAGGACCCGCCTCCTGCATGCCTCATAGCTGGCGCCCCTTCTCCCCCGCTTCGGCGCATCGCTCCGTCCTCCGTGCCCTCCTCGAGCACCTCCCTTCAAAATCCTCTCCCTCCCTCTCCCACGCCACCTCCATCCTCTTCTCTCGTCCACGCCGTGCCTTCTGTCATTTCCCCCTCCTGCTGCTCCCCCTTGCTTCTCCCCCTGTCCCTCCCCCAGCTACCTCCGCCGCCCCTCCTCGCTTCGGGGGCCCCCAGTCAGTGCGGCGATCACTCCGTGTGGTAAGTCAGGGATTCGAGGTGACTGCCCGTCGGGACTTGGGTCGTTTTGCTAGGATGATTCGGGCGATTGGGGCCTCCGAGGTCCCAAGACCGTGCGGTGCCGGACTCTGCGATGAGGCCTCGGAGGATTCCGAGGTCACCGCACGGTCGGAGGTCGAGGGTCGAGGAGGAGGGAGGCTGGAGGATTCACGAGGTTTCGAGCGTCTTTGCTTGGCATCGTTTGGACGCGTGCGTCTACAAGGACCATCAGAGAGCATTGTTGCTCATCCTGCGAAGAAATGCACGCACGAAACCGAAAAAGGTACGGGAAATCGACGTCCGAGCGATGGCGAGTTTCGGAGTCCAGAGGTGCCCCTATCCTGGAGGAAGTCGCGGCCCCTTACTCCTCCTCTCCCCTCCCCTCCTGCAGGACGGGGGGACCGCAGACTCGCATACGTTCGGACCGAGGCATGAGATCGAGGTCGGTGCGGGGAGGGTACCCTCGTGTTCTCTGCGTTTGCTGAATGTTCTTGTGCACCCTGGGGAGGGTACCCCAGGATGTTCTGTGCGTTTTGGCCGGCGGAGGGTCCCATGCTCTCGAAGGACAATTTTCTGTCCCAGGTCCGACTGTACCCGGGTGCCCCCGGCGTGGGCACTTGCACGAACCTTCGGTGTTCGAACATGAGCCCCTGGCTGAACGCAACCATCCAGCTTTCGCGCCGGAGACTTTTGGAAACCGCCAAGCAGGACCAAGCACCGCCCCAAGACCGCCGAAGACGGCCCAAGAGCGATGGGTAATAAGGGGCCCATGGTCGAACGCGTAACATGGGCTCACATACCCAGGTGCCCCCGACGTCCCCCCCTGCACGAACCGCGGCGCAGACCGATCCCCCCCCTCGCCAGGACCAGGGCGCGTCTTGGCTGCCGAAGACGCGCCCCGCCACCGCGGGCGCCGCCTGAGCCAGAGCCCTGCGTCGCCGAGCGCCCTGCAGGGAGGTGGAGGGAGGAGGGGAGGAGGGAGAAGTAACCAGGGAGTGACCAAAGGTGGCCTCGTCCCGTCCACGCAGAGGCAGGAGATCGACAGAGTGGCCGACACCTGCCCCGAGATCAGAAATCACAGTTCGCCCAGGCTCGCCGCGCCAGGATGACCCATAGGCCACCAGCTCGAGCTCGAGCAGGAGGAGCGCCGCGGCGCCCGGTACATCGTCCGGACCCGCCAGCTCTCGGAGATTCCAGATTTGTCTTCATCCGAAGTTATCCTCGTTCGAGGGAGGAGGAGGAGGAGGAGGAAGAAGTGGACCAGTGTAAACCCAAGACTCATCGACGATGTTGAAAGACACCCTCCCTCCAAGGTCCCTCTTCATGGGCCCGTACAAGAATCGTTCTCATTGAGGGAACTGCCCCGTTGGGGTACAACCGTGCGAACACCTTGAAGCGCGCCAACACCCAATGTTCAGGACTTCGACGCCACGAATTAACCTGACTGTTACGTCTTGGCGATCGTGGATCGTGCCAGAACACCCTTGTCCTGGGGCTTTAGCACCACGAATCAGTGTAAACGTTGCGCCTTGACAATCCAGAGAATCGTTCCAGAACACAGTTGCTGGGGTAGTTTAACCAAGAAAATCAGCTGCATTCTTGCAAATGTTTAGTGCGAATTTGCGCGTCGCTGAGGTGAGAGCTATATTTTCAGTCGAGCATGCCCCTCTACAGGAGGAATATTAAAGTAGTCTTGGGACGATTGGTCGACTGTGTTGTTGACTATGTTGAGTATGTGTTGATGAGTTTGTTCATCCAACATGGGCCTGTAAGCGGGCTTGCCCGAACTAAATTTATAGTTTGGACAGGAACTGCCCTAAATCCGCGAAGAACCTCTTGCAAATGTGTAAAACACATGTGCGCGGCGCCACGGCGCCACATTTTGAAAGCTGTCCGCCCTCAATCCGTGACACTCTTGCAAAATGTTTAGAACGAATGTGCGCGGCGCTAGGGCGAGAGCCACATTTTGGAAAGGAGCCGCCCTCAATCCGTGAATATGTTTGCAAATTATTGACCCACAGGAGTGCCCAGGTCGAGGGCCCACAAGACCTTCGCGATCCAGTGACAGGGCAATTCATCTACAACACCCCCCTCGAGAGAGTCGTCGTCCAGAGCCCCATCGGAGAGGCTCCCGCTGAGACCGTGAAAAGGCTCCAGCGGGAGCTGTGCGACTACTTCACTGGCCTATGGCACCAATGAACAACCGCACATCCCCCGCATACAGGCCGGGCCTGTGCTGACCCTACGCGCCAATCGCTGGAGCCCTGTTCGCGTTTTTTCGACGAACGGCCCTGCTACAGGTACAACGTTTTCACGATGAACACTGCGCTCCAGCTTGGGGTCGACTGGGAGTCTGTACGCGCTCGCATCCGCGACAGAGGTTGAATCACGGACAACCCCGGCAAAGCTAAAGGCAAAGGGCCGCTTGAAGACAGCGACGCCCGGCGGAATAGAACTGCGGACCCCAGAAGTGCAATGGGCGCGCGCCAGCCTTGGGCACACTCCTAGGCCTGGCGAAGGCCGCTCCGATGCGCTCACACAGCCGCAACCGTGGGCGCCGCACGTTACCTTTGGGCCCCTTGGGACCCACCTCTCCTGGCCACCGGGACGGCCTGCTCCTGCGCGCGCCACTGCGTGCGCGCCAAAACCACCTCGGACGCGCCCAGCTGGGGCTGTTGGCCCGTCCCAGGCACTAGAGTCCCTCTCCGGGGCACCAATTTGCGGCCTCTCTCCCCCTGGATGATTGCCGCCCCCCAGGCACGCTATAGGCGGCCTGGGGACTGGCCCCCCCCCTCGTGGGCCCCTGCTACTGCTAGAGCCCCTGCGGCAGCCCTCCTTTGCAGCACCCCGCAGCCCCGCACATCTGCAGCGCCTTGCCGCTCTCCCGGGGGATCCTGGCAGGCACACGATGGTCCCACCGAATTCTTTCCTCACCACTGTCAGCCGCCCCCCCCCCCCTCCACCAGCTGACCTACTGGACTTGCCTGGGTCGCCACCCTTTACCTGGAGCCTCCCCCTAACTCCACGGCGGCGGCCTGCCACCCTTCTCCTGTTCGGCTGCCCTCTGTGCGCCCTCCATGGGCGTCTCTTCGCACGCGACCGGCTCAGTGCTCGCTACTGCTAGCCGCACCCCAACTCGCCTTGGCAGGTCTCAAGCGAAGCGGCCCCCGGTCGAACAAGCACCTGATTCCGATTGGCCCTCGGGCTCCGGTAGCCTGATCCGCCCACCGCCCGCTCCACGCCGCTGCGGTTGTCTGCTGCACTGGGGTGGAATGGGAAGTGGAACCTTACCCCTCAAAGGTGGATCGGGCACAATGATCTGACCCTGGCCACTTCACCTTTCCCGCGGCTGTCAGCCGCACCCCAGGTGATCCTAGACCTGATCGTCCCTCCGTCGCTGACTCCCTCGACCTCACAGGCCACACCTCTTCCTGTCATTTCGCGGCTGGTAGCTGCACCTCACCAGAACATGCGCATGCCTCAGGCGAAGCCTTTTCCAAACATCCCACCGCTGTTAGCTGCACCCCAGAAGAGCATCGGCAGGTCCCAGGCAAAACCATCTCCCACCATCCCGCGGCTGTTAGCCGCACCCCAGCCGACCATACAGGCGAGGCACGTTCCGACCATTCCGTGGCAGTCAGCCGCACCCCAGCAAAGCATCAGCATGTCTCAGGTGGAACCATTTCCCACCATCCCGCGGCTGTTAGCCGCACCCCAGCAGTGCTTCGGCGTGTCTCAGGCGAAACCATTTCCCAACTGCCCGCGGCTGCTAACCGCACCCCAGCTGTGCATCGTCAGGTCTCAGGCGAAACCTTTCCCCACCATTCCGCGGCTGTTAGCCGCACCCCTTCTCATGCTGCGGCAAGTCCAGACGTCACCCTTTCCCATCTTTTCGCAGCTGTTAGCAGCACCCCACCAGTGCGTCGGTCTGTCTCAGGCGAAAACGTCTCCTACGTTTCCGCGGCTGTTAGCCGCACCCACGCTGGGTTTCGGAATGTTTTCGGCGGATCCTTTACCTACCACCCGCGGCTGTTAGCCGCACCCCTGGGGCGCGTCGGTTGGTCTCAGACGAAACCTCTTCCGAGCTTCCCGCTGCTGTCCGCCGCACCCCAGCTGTGCCTCCTCCACTTTTCAGCGGCTGTTAGCCGCCCCCCATCGAAGATAACCGAAGTTCCCGCGGCTGTTAGCCGCCCCACTCTGCCGGGCGCCTCTGGCCCTCCGTGCTCCCCCTGGGGCACGCGGGCCGGTAGGTTTCCTATACGCCCGCGGTCTCGCGACGCCCCTGGAGGACGGCCGGTTGGTCAGCTCCCTGTGCCTCGGTGCGGACCGCAGCTCACGCTTCCATGGACTTCCCGGTCACGGTCTCCCATGACGCGGGCCTTCATCTGGGTCTCCCGCCGGCTGGCGCACGTTCGCGGCCTCGGCATTTGGGTTGACAGGTTCACGGCGTTCGGCGTCTGACGGCCGGCGACGGTTCAGAGTGCACGGTCGCCCACCCGCTGTATACGTACTTGGAGAGCAACGTGTCCCTGGCGGTCACTTACCCTGCCTTCGCTTCTGAGTTGCGCCGCGTGTGTTCCTCTTTCGCCCTCATTTCGTTGTCCCTTGTTCGCTTTCTTATTTTCGTTTTTCTTCTTCGCCCGTTTCTCTCTTTTTCTCTCTCTCTCTCTCTCTCTCTCTCTCTCTCTCTCTCTCTCTCTCTCTCTCTCCCTCTCTTTCTCTCTTTCTCTCTTGCGTCGACCCGTATTCGTCACTCTTGCGCTGCCTCTGGCGTAGTGGCCCTGTACTTTTTCCGCCGCCTTGGACTTGCACGGCTTCGCACTTCGCTTGACTTCAAGACGCCGCGCGGGCGCCAGCAGCAGACATCGCCATAGCTTGGCCGCTTGACTTCGCTTATCCCCACCAGCAGACATCGCCACAGCCTGGCCGTGTTTGCGGCTGCCGCCTGCATGGTGGGATGCGCCCCATACGTGGATTGTTCAGGAGCGGTTCAGCCTTCTTGTTCAGCCATGTGAGGTTGTCTCTGTTGACATGCGGCACTGGTGCGCTGGATTGCTCGCGCAGCCCCGCGATTTGCCACGCTCGGTGGCACGACTACCTTTGGCACCTGACGCGACAGGTTACAATTCGTTCGTCTCCCCGGTGGTGTCGCCGCTGGGATGGCTGCACGTCGGCCTCCTGACTCTCCTGGCAGCTCCTGCAGCCTGCCTTCAGCCCCCGGCGCCACTCAGCACCCTTCGGCGGCAGTTTTGGCAGCCGTGAGTGCGCTCGCTGGGTAATTAGGCTCCGCCCGTAGCCCGGGTCGACCTTTGACGCCGCTTGCGCATTCGCTTGCGGTCGCGACCAGAAAAATCCCCACCCTGCGTAATTTACGCCGCCGCTAGTTAGTTGCGCCCTTGGACGCCGCCCGATTGTTTCCGGCGCGGTCACGATCAACACGTATCCCCACCAGTCCATCCAGAAACGATGTCCAGGAGAGTTGGCGGGGGAAGAACTGAAGAGACGCGCGCAGTGCAACAGAGCGGGCAACAACGGTGAACTCAGAGATGTCTGGTAGCGAATGGTGCGGGTGCCGTTGTTGGTGTTGTTGTTGGTATTGGTGGTGTTGCTGTTGCTGCCCCTCTTTCCCGCCGCCGCTGCCGCCGTCGTCATCGTCGTTTTCGTCGTCGTCGTCGTCGACTCTGTCGTCGCTGGTTTCGCCGCGAGGGGGGGGGCGGAGGAGGAGGAGGAAGTGGACATGGAGGAGGAGGAAAAGGAGGAGGAAGAGGAGGAGGAGGAGGAGGAGGACGGGGAAGAGGATGTGGGGGAGGGAGATGACAGGAAAGGAGGAGGAGAAGTAGACTGAAAAAGCAAAGGGGAAAGAGGAGGAGGCGGACAAGAACTAGGAGAAGGAGGAGGAGAAGGAGAAGGAGAAGGAGGAGGAGGACAAAAAACATGACGAACATAGGAGCATCCTCGGATGTCTCTTGCGAGCTTGTTGCAGCCCTCCTGGAACGTCTGGGGGGCATCTTGGGTGTTTCGGGAGTCCTCTTGAAGCCTCTTGCGGGCCTCTGAGGGGTCTCTTGGGAGCCTCTTGGAGGCCTCCTGGGGCCGTCTGGCTGCCTCTTGGGTCCCTCAAGGGACTCTATTGGGCGCTTTAGGGGAGCGCTTGGGGCCATCTTGGAGGAGATCGATCAAAGAAGGGGAGTTCCTTACTTAGCGCTGCCCTTCCAGAACGCCAAACGTCGCCTCCTGAACCCCTCTTGGGGCGCTCTTGGAGCGCTCTTGGGGCCCTCGTGGGCCTCTCTGGGGCCCCCCTTGGGGCCCTCTTGGGCCATCTTGGAGCCATCTTGAGGCCTCGGATGGCCATCGGAAGCGAAAAGGCGAGAAGGCAAAAATCAGTGTTTGTCCTGAGGTGTTTGAAGGTTGTTAACTTCTTGGAAGCCTCATTGGGAGTCTCGGAGGCCTCCTGGAGCCGTCTGGGAGCGTTCTTGGGGCCTCTTGGAGCATCTCGAGAGCCACCTTGACGCATCTTGCGCTATCTTGAGCCGTCTTGGAGGTCATCTTGGCCTCTCCGAGGCCCTCTTGGAGCCATATTGGGCCATCTTAGACGCTCCAACCCCTCGCGACCACCCCCGTCCAGGTCCAGGGGAGGGGGGGGGAGGGATAAACCCCTCCCCGAAGGGGAAGAAGGGGATTGGAAGACGAAACTCCCTAGACCACCTACGCCCAGAGGGCTGGTGGGACTTGTTAGACGAATGTGCGCGGCGCTAAAGCGAGAGGCAGTGTTTGAAAGCGGCCCGCCCTCAATCCGCGAAACTCGTACATCTTGTTTGACGAATGTGCTCGGCGCTAAGGCGAGAGCCGCATTCTGAAAACGACCCACCCTCCAGACGTGAAGCTCTTGCAGATGTTCAGAACACATGTGCATGGCGCGAAGGCGAGAGCCACCGTTCGAAAACTACCCGCCCTCAAGCCGTGCACAGTTTAGAAACGAATATGCGCGGCGCGCAGGCGAGAGCCAGATGTTGCAAACCACCAGCCCTCCATCTGCGCAGCTGTCGTCAAGTTTCCAGCATCAGGGCCATACATGGTGAGGAAGTCTCAGGCGAAAGACCGGGCCCGCCCGTTCGACCGGCCTCGGGGTGCGACAGGGAGGAGTTATGTATAAGGACAAGGAACGGAGGAGGAGGAGGAGGAAGCGAACAGAGGAGGAGGAGGAGGAAGAGGAGAACAAGGAGATTAGGTGGAAGCTGGGAAGAGCGGCTAGGTTAACCCTTCCATTGTTTCCGGCCCGGGCCATTTCCCTTCTAAGTTGTCCAGCCTTGGCGATTTCGTCCGGCCTGTTTCGTTGCCAGCTTTCCCAGCCTTGGTCATTCCCATTTTCACTGAATCTTCGACTTCCACTTGTTCCAGCTCTCCGCATGAAGGACCCGTTTTCCTCATGGCCCCGTCCTGTGGTGGCGCAGGAGATCCAGGCTTCCCAAGAGGACCAGAGTACACTGGGTCGGAGGATCACGCCGCATCGCCGATTCATCAGTCGTGATTGTGACTCCCCCATGACAATATTTGTTATGCGAGCCTGCGCGTGCGTTTCCGCGCGTTTGGCTCAAGTAACTTGAGAGACATCAATTGCTGGATTGAGACGCGACGCGTCTTGACGTGAAAAAGGTGCGCGCACCTGGATCTTAGCACGCGCGCACCACTATCGATTCACATCTACTCGACGGAACTATACGGCCATGTCGCATGGGATGGTGAACATACCATCCGTCAACGAGATCCTAGAGAAGGGAACCCTTGAGCTAGGAGGGCAGAGTAAGGGGAATGCTCAAACGTCAGAATCTAAGGATCGTGTGGCAAATAATTGGTCACCAGCCAAACTATGTCGAATTACCCTTCATGATGACGAACGCCATGAACGTCATGACAGTTGCAACGTCCCGACACGGGAGCGATACCATGGCGACGAATACCGCATCCGCGTTTTCGGCGGGAAAGTCCCCATCATCGAAATTGGCATCATCTTTCAGGCCCCCAGTGTCCACGCCGTGGACGTCCAAAGGGCCCCCAGCCGCCGTCAAAACAAATTGCCCTGGCCAGCACACCAAACCAGCCCGCCCGCAAACCCGCCAAGCAGCCCAACCAGCCCAACCTGGTGATCGTTATTCTATTCATTGTGTTGCCGATCCGCGCGGGCCCCAAACCCCTTCCCCCCCCCCCGTGGAGTGGATCTTGGCTGTTTTTGGGGCGCCTGTTTCGAGCGGGTGGAGTCTCCCCGATGGGGCGCACCGTCGCAAACAGCCGCGCTAAGCAGAGGTCCAGAGCCAGACCCCCCCCCCACGGCGGCGACCCAGGCGCGGGCGTTCAAGGTTGAACGCCGCCAGTGGTTGGGCATCGCCCGATGTCGAACGTTCTGCGCTACCGGAAAGCGGCGAGCGTTCGAGGCTGAACGATCCACGCGTTGCCAGAGACCAGCGCTCATGCATGGCGAGGGTCGCATCGCGTCGAGGGTCGCCCAGGTGCGGCTCGTTGATGTTCGGTGGTGATGTTTTTGTCTGTTGCCGCGTTCATAGAGCACGCCCTGAGTGACCAACGACACAGACGTCACGACACGAGCCTGCCGCACCAGGCATGAACCGGTCACCGTCCACCAAACCACCCCAACCCAACCCGAAGGCCTCAATGTGCCCTCCACTTCCAGTGGGGGGGTCTTGGAACATTGAGAAAAACACAAATGGAACCCGTACCCCCCCAACCCGAAATTCGGGTCTTCGGACTGGGTCGGGGTGGTCTGGTAGGTAGTCATGGCCTCCTTGAAGGTCCCTGCCTTCCGTGTTCTTTTTGTTGCGCGGGGCGTTGGCGCCCAGTGACGGGCTCCGGGGCCGTCGCAATTGCGGATTTGGCTCCAAAAAATGCCGCAGAACGATTGGGTCTCTGGCGTCGGAGGTTGATACATAGACCTCCTACCCAGACACGTCGATTATCAAATTGGCCGTTTGGCGAAGTTGCGCCTCACCCTCCAGACCACTCACCCTACAGTCGGCCCGGATTAGTAGGTCGACCCTGCCAGCTCAAGGGTACCGTTGTGCCTGTGCCTCGCGACACGTGCCTGCTTACACTCCTATGGCGATGTGGCCCTCGGAAGGGTCTTGTGTCCTCTCGCGTGTCCTGTCCAATCAAGGCCGCCTGTAGACCTCCAGACACGTCGATTATCAAACTGGCCGTTTGGCGAAGCTGCGCCGCACCCCCCAGACCGCACACCCTACCAGCCACCCGGCACCCTCACTGCGCTCGAACGCGCCGGGGGGCACGGCGGCGGGCTGTTGCACCTCGCAGAAGCGAAGGGGAAGAGGAGGAGAAGGAGGCGGAGGAGGAGGAGGAGGAAGAGGAGGAGGCAGGAGGAGGCAAGAGGAGGCAGGAAGAGGAGGAGAAGGAGGAGGAGGCAGGAGGAGGAGGAGGAGGAGGAGGATGAGGAGGGAAGGGAGAGGAGGAGAGAGGAGGAGGAAAGGAGGAGGAGGAAGGAAGAGGAGGGAGGGTAGGAGGAGGAGGAGGAGGAGGAGGAGGAGGAGGAAGGAGGAGGCAGGAGGAAAGAGAGGAGGAGAGGAGGAGAAGAGGAGGAGGCAGGGGGAGGAAGGAGAGGGCAGGAGGAGGCAGGAGGAGGAGGCGGAGGATGCAGGAGGAGAGGCAGGAGGAGGAGGGAGGTTATAGGAGGAGAGGAGGAGGAGGAGGAGGAGGAAAAAGAGCATTTCTCACCCCGTTGCAGGACTGTAGCCTGTAGCCGGCGGTCCGGGCATTGACGCCGGGCCTCCTCCCTCGAAGAGGGCCGGCGACCCCAAAAAGGCACGCGCCGCCTGTGCCCAGAGGGGCGGGCAACCTGCGGGCGGCTCTCGAGAGCTCGGGGGGCAGCGCCAGTGGGGATCCGCCAATGCCCTCGAATCCACTCTGGCTGACTCGAGGCTGGGCGCCCCTCCTATCTCGGGTCGGACGAGAGTCTCGACCACAAGTGAGAGTGACCTTTCGCTGGAGTGACCTTTGGTGCGGGCCCAACGGGGCCCCCCGATCCGCTGAGCGCGATGCGATAGCAGCGGCTCGCGCGCCTGGTGGCGTCCCCGAAGGACCCCACCTTTGCCGCGCATTCAAGGTCAATCTTACCTGGCGTCACTCTTGCGTGTAGCCGAGAGCCGGCCACGCGCAGAGGAGGGTAGGGGGAGTGGGGAAGGCTTCCTAGAAACAACCCTGCTTCTTAGACAGCGCGGGCCTGATCCGTCGATGTAAGGCCGGCGCCGTGTAATAAGCAGCCTCCTTCTGAGAAGACTTGCCCCCTCTCCCTACCCCCTGGTGCGCGCCGCCAAGAATGGGAGGGGGGGGGGGGTAGCGCAGGGGAGTGTTGTGAGGGGCCAGGCTTCTTGCCAGCGGCCGGGGAACTCGGGGCGCAGCTGGCAGGGGGGCTGCGCCAGCGGGGATCCGCCAATCCCCTCGGATCCACGCTGGCCGACTCGGGCCTTGGAGCCGCGAGGAGCCGACGCGCCCCCTTCCGTCGCGGGTCTGACGAAATCCGGGGGCGGGGGACGCAGTCGGACCGAGGTCGGTTCTGGAAGGGTACCCTCGTGTTCTTCGTGCTCGCTGGACGCTCTTGTGCACCCTGGGGGGGGGGTACCCTCGGACGTTCTGTGGTTCTTGGCCAGCGGGGGACCTCGTGTCCTTGAGGGTTGCTCTTCTGTCGGGCGTGTCCCCCTACAGGGGGATTTTCGATGAAAAATAAAAAATACCCAAAAAGATCCAAAAATACTGAAAAAATAGTCCCTGGACTATTTTTTAAATTATTTTTTGATTATTCTTGATGTATTTTTAGTTTTTTGTCGAAAATCCCCCTGTAGGGGGACACGCCCGACATAAACGTTGTCCTTCTGTCCCAGGTCCAACTGCAGTGCACGGGGGGGGATGCCACGACATCTTCCGCGCGCAGCTGGCTTCGGCCCCGCCGCCGGGCGCCTCTCCTCCAGGCACGGGCGCCTCCCGGCGTCAGGAGGCGCTCCGGGAGGGTGGGCCACGTGAGCTGATGTCGGGAGAGCGGGCCACGACCTCTCTCGGTGCCGCGGGCCCCCCCACAAGGGCGCAGCCGGCGCACCTCACCGTCTCTGTGACCGTGGGATCTGGACGGCGCACAGGACGTCGCGACGGCTGGCTTCGGGAAGTCCAGCGCAGTATGGACTCAGAAGCTCCTGGCCAGTGTTTCCCCACAACGTCCAGTAGGGCGCCAATCGCACACTGACACCGACCTCGGCAGGGCTCCTCCTGGGACCAGGACTTGCGTGGCCAAGGTATGTGCCGGCGTGCAGCTGGCGTCCTCCCAGACTTAGTCGGGGACGTCCCTCTACAAGAGGAATATTCAAAAATAGACAGAAAAAACAGTCTGGGGACGATCTTTTCGAGTATTGTTGAACCTTTTTGAATCTGTTTGGGGTACTTGTAATTTTTCGCCGGAAAGCCCAAAATCCGCCTGTAGGGGGACATGCCCGACCGAATCCCAGAGACGTGATCTCTCGCGACCGTTGGGTGTGGCAGAACGCCGACGCCGCTGTCCGAGGGTTCCCGGGTTATTTCTGAGTTGGAAGATCGCGTGTCGCATCGGCGTGGCTTCGACCCCGACGCGGGCGTTTCAGGCTGACCGCCGCTTGTGTCCCAGAATCGGCCCAGATCAAACGATCTGCGATGTCGGGAAGCCCAGATCTTTCGAGATTGAACGATCCGCGTTGCGTCAGAGAAACCAACGCCCGCCCCATCACAATGATAACTTGCCGTTCGCTGGTATACCGAAACGTATTCCTTGTTAAAGGTATAAGCGGTTTGAACGTGGTTGTCAGGGCGACGCTCCGCCAGGCTCATGATTTCCCCGCTGCTGGGCGACGTCCTGGCCAGGGTCCGACTCGGACCTCGGATAAGGGAGCTGCACCCAGAAGGCAACGCCCGTTGGTGAGCTGAATGCTGAGGGGAGGTGGTGCGCCTGGGTCGGCTACACGCAAGAGTGACCCTTCGCAGGAGTGACCTTTGGTGCGGGCTCATCGGGGTCCCCCCGACTGCTGAGCGCGATGCACTAGCTGCTGCTTGCGCGTTTGGGATTGGGCCATCTTGCGGCCCCCTTAGCCCGCGCACCAAAGTTCACTCGTGCGCACTCTGGATGGGGCAATAATCGCCCCCCCCGCCCCTTGGATCTGCTGAGGGGGTTGGGCACGTGCTGTCGGAACGGGTGGAGGGGGGGTTGGACGAGAAGGAGGAGGAGGAGACGGAGGAGACGGAGGAGGAGGAGGCAGGAGGAGGAGGAGGAGGAGGCAGGAGGAGGAGGAGGAGGAGGGAGAGGAGGCATGAGGAGGCCGGAGGAAGAGGAGGAGGAAGGAGGAGGAAGGAGAAGGAGGAGGAGGAGGAGGAGAAGGAGGAAGAGGAGGAGGAGGGGGGGGGGATGGGCAAGCTCCGTCGGAGGGTTAGTCGCCCACCCCTCGATTAATATCCCACCCAGAGTAGGGTCACTCTTGCGTGTAGCCGACTGGGGGGAAGTGACAGGGGGCAGGCCTTCTCAGAAGGCGGTGGGGCTCCTCAAAGACCATCTGGCCTTCGGGAGGTCGCTCGTGCCCTCGGGGAGGGCTCGGGACGACTAGATCGGAAGGCCCGAGGCCGTCCGAGCATTCTGAGAATCAGTAGCGAAGGAAGGACGACGTTCATGAATCCACGTCGGTTTCGAGGGTACACATCGGTCGTTGAAAATATGTATTTTCGGAGCTCCAGGAAGCGCCTTCCTACTTCAATGATCGAGTGGTTTCGCCTTTTCCGTCCTTTTTGGGGGGCGAGCGGACACCCAATCTATGTTCAACGCCTTCCTACGTCATGTTTCTACCTACCTCTTCCGAACGATGGGTACGCATTGCGCGAACCTTCGTATCACGCGGCTGGTCTCGCGGACTGGGGGGCCGTGTTCATGTACGTGGGTGGGCGCGTACGTCTTCCTGTGGGCTCCTTAGGGAAGGCCCGCCCCTTCTCACTTCCCCCCCTCGGCTCGCCGTCGAGCTGAGTCGAAGAACGATAATGGCACAAACATAAGTTTTCGACGGTCCAGTGCGGATCCAAGAAGTCCACGCGGACCGTCTTCGGCGGCACGTGTGTCCCAAGCAGGGGGCCTCGAGGCAGTCACATGGCATCGTGTGCGGACCGCTCCACCCCTCCCCCCTGCCTCTATCCTCCTTCCCCTGCCTCACTCCCCTCCCCTCCTTCTGCTCCTCCTCCTCCTCCTCCTCCTCCTCCTCCTCCTCCTCCTCCTCCTCCTCCTCCTCCTCATCATCATCATCATCATCATCATCATCATCATCATCATCATCATCATCATCCCCTCCTCTTCCCGGGGGGTGTGGGGGGTGTCGAAAGGGGGTTCCCTCGCTCCCTCCTCTTCCTCCTCATCCCTCTTGCTCCTCCTTCCTCTCCTCCTCCTCCTCCTCCTCCTCTCCTCCTCCTCCTCCTCCTTCCTCCTCCTCCTCCTCCCTCCCTCCTCCTCCTCCTACCCCCCCATTGTCTGGACGGTGGGCGGCGATCCATGGCCTCGCCTCGCCAGGGCTGCTCCTCTCATTCTGCTGCTTCCTGCTTCCCCTCGTCCCCCTCCGCTCATCCTCGTCCTCCCCCTCCCCCTCCTCCTCCTCCTCCTCCTCCTCCTCCCGTCCCTCGCCGCTCCTGATCCACAGATTCTCCCCCTCCTGATCCACATATCCTCCCCCTTCCCGTGAGTCATTCCAGCTCCGCCGGCTCGATCCGATTCCCCCCGAGCAGTCGCAGGGGCAGGCGGGGAAGTATTGAGCACGTTGTGATCGCAACGAAGGGCGTGCTGGTCTGTGCCCGCAGCGTCACAGGCCCGGCGCCCCCCCCGGGGCGCGCACGCGCGCACGCCGCCGATGGCCACCGTGGCGAAGCTGCGGCTATCCGGACCAGGACCTCGGCGCCTTCCATCTTTTTTTCGTCACGTTGCACAGACTCTGGTGGGATTGATCTGCCCTTCGCTCCCTCGCAGTCCCCTCCTCCTCCTCCTCCTCCTCCTCCTCCTCCTCCTCCTCCTCCTCCTCCTCCTCCTCCTTCGTTCCCCCCCATCCTCCTCGACACCTCTCCTCTTCCTTCCTTGTCCCCGCTCCCTGGCCTCCCTGGAGGGGCCCATCTCCCTCATCTGCCTCCCTGCCATTTCCCCCCCCGCCCCCTCCCTTCCCCCCCCTCCTCGGCACCGCCCCCTTGCGACTTATTGTGTGGTAGGTGATGCTTGGGGTTTGGGAGGGACGGGATGGATTTCCCAAAAAATGGCAATTGTTCATTGCATCGGGTATTTACCACGCGCACTTTTGTTTATCTGCTGGCCCGCTTGTTCCACAAGGTACGTTGAGCCCCTTTTACTGTGACTGCATTTCCCACAAAGGAGTCGTCCAAGAGTTCTGCCGTCTTCACCGCACATCCGCATCGGCTGCTGTAAATGATGGGAGGCGCAACTGTGTGCGTGTGCGTGTGCGTGTGTGTGCAATTCTGTGTTTCCGCCCTCCCCCCGTTCGCCTCTCTCGCATGGAGGGCCAGCGGAGTGAACGGCTCAGCGCGAGGGAGGTGAGCGGTCTCGAGTGCGCTGCCCATGGCTGCGCGGCCGAGCACGGCTTTCGCGATGCGGATGATTGGCAATTGATTACTCGTCGGCTCGCTTAATTCAAGTGACTCACGCCGTTCCGCTGGCCCCCAGTAAGAGGCAGAGCTTACCACGATCGTGGAAGCGCTCTATACAGTGGCCTCAGGCCCAGTCCGCCAATGTGCCCGCGCTGTGTGTCGGGAGCCTCTCGGATGAGAGCGAGGGTCTCTTGCGACGCCTCTCGGGGGCCTCTCCGATGGCTCCCTGGGTACCTCTGGGATCAGGAGGAGAAAAATCCCACAGACACAATTCATCGTCGATTCCCAGGGAAATATGAAAAAGTATCGGGAGTGAAGACGAACATCCAAAACATCTGGAAAGATATGGGGAATCCCGTTGTTCGTGTGTGCATGTTTTTGTGTGCCCTTGGGCTCCTTCATGGGAGGCGACCCTGCCCGCGAACCCGCCCGCCGACCCCCGGGCCCGCTGGTGGCCCGCGCGCCGCCGCGGCCCCGCGCCCTGCGCGCCCCGCCGCGCCGCCCGAGGTCGGCCCTGCGAGCTCGCCCTTCGCGCCCAGCGCAGAGGCCCGCGGCCCGCGCCCGCCACGCCGGACGGCGCGCGAGCCCAGCCAGCGTCGGGGCGCGAGAGGCCCAGAGGGCCGGCGGCCGGTCTTCGGCCGCTGCCCGCCTCGGGGGGCCTCCGCTGGGCCTCGGGACAGTCAGGGAACGACTCGGGACGAGAAGCCGGCCCCGGGGAGGTGGTCCAGAGCTCCTCGAAAGACTTGGAGCGGCCAGATGTTTGGGGATGGGGGTCAATGCCAACGGGTGTCAGTCAGAGCGCCGGATCTTGCAGGATCTTGCAAGGCCTGATTGGCCCGGGTTTGGATTGGCCCGGGTCAGTATGCACATTCCTCCTCCTCCTCCTCCTCCTCCTCCTCCTCCTCCTCCTCCTCCTCCTCCTCCGCTCCCAAGGGAGCCGGGAGTTCCCGAAAACGGCCGAAGCACGCCAGGACGCTCTCAATACGATCCCAGATTGCCCCGGCCCCAGAACGGCTCCAGCGGGCCTGAACAGGGCGATGAGAGCCTCGAGGAGCGCCCCAAGAGCACGAGACCCCCAGGCAATTTCAAGGGGGAGCAGGAGGAGGACGAGGAGGATGGGAAAGACCAGGAGGAGAACGGGGAGGAGGAGGGGGAGGGGAAGGGGGAGGGGGAGGGAGAGGGGGAGGGGGAAGGAGGAGGAGGAGATAGAAGGATATAGAAGGTCGAATGAGGAGGGAGGGAGGAGGAGGGGGAGGAGGAACCGCGACGCGTCCGCCTCCGTCTCGGCTCCAGGCATTTGCTTCGGCGGCCCCCCGCCTCGGAGAGCCGCTGCCTCGCGAGCTGCGCGCTGGACGGGCCAGCCGCCCGCAAGAGGCGGGTGCTGTCAGAGTCAGGGGCACCAGGGGGGGGGGCACATGCTCGGGGGCGGAAAGCTGTTGGGGAGAGTTCTCGGGGCATGCAGCCTCGAGGTCTTTCCTCTTGCGAGATCGTCGGGTCTCGGCGGTCTTCGGGCCTCGGGACGTCTTCCAGCGGCTGCGCCCCGCCAGAAGAGCGTTCCTCGGGGCCAGAATTCACGGCCGCCAGACACCCACGGGATGTCCCGGAAACCAGGCGACGAGGATCATGTGAGAAGCAGGTTCAAGGCTTCCTCCTCCTCCTCCTCCTCCTCCTCCTCCTCCTCCTGCTCATCCACCTCCTCCTCCTCCTTCTCCTCCTCCTGCTCCTCCACCTCCTCGGGGTGCATCGACCCCCAACAGCCCAATCATCGCCGATAGGGGCCCGATGACCCCGCCCCGCCCAGGAACTGGCGGCCTCGCTGCCTGGGGCCTGTCGCCGATCTATCGGCGATGCGGCTGGCCCGCGCCCTCCCTCGTAATTCGTAATTTGGGGGCGGCAAGGGGGGGGGTGACTAGGGGGGGGGGATATCATGGCGGGGGCCATGATATTTCCCCAGAATTCATGCGCATCTTCTTATTTCATTACGTCCCTGCCCCCCCCGCTGGGCCGCGCACATGCCGCCGGTCATGATTTGCACCCCCCCTTCTTGGACACTCCCCTCTTGGCCGCTCCCGAGTAATTAGGGCCGGTCCGCTGGACCGGGGACGGTGCGCGCTCGCTCGCTCGCCCTCTTGGCCTCGTCAGGGGTGCTCGCGGGGTCAGTCATGTGCTGCTCCCTGCAGTCATGAGCTGGGGCCACCTTGGACCAGGGGCTCTGGCTTCTGCCTTCCCTCCTCGTTCGCCCCCCTTCCCCCTTGCTCCGTGCTCAACATGAGGCCAGGGCGTAGACTTGCTGGCTCAGTGCCTCGAGTGCTCTCTCATCAGACGCGGCTGGCCTAACGCCCCCTTTGTGGCCGCGTGAGAGGTGTTGTGGATGCCACCTGTGACGACCTGCGTGCGCCGAGGCGTCGTCAATTCTCGACCAAGGAATCGTTTTTGGCCCTCCGAGCCGACAGAGCTGTGCACCGTACCGCGCTGGAGTGGGGCCTGAAAGGAGTCCGAACACGCTACGGTGCATGGGCGCCGTTCTCTCGTACCTCACCGCCCACCAAAAAACCCCAGCCCAAACCGAAGGCCCCGATTTGCCCTCCTTTCCTAATGGCGGGGGCGTCGGGGAACATTGAAAAACACATGATGTGGAACCCGTACCCCCCTCCAACCCAAAATTTGGGTCTTCGGGTTGGGCTGGGGTGGTCTGGTAGCAGGGGGGCAGGTCGATCATTGCGGCGAGCTCAACGGTTGCTGCGCAACGTGTGAAAATTCGGTACTTGCGGCGGGCTTCTTCGGAGCCTCGCAAGCTACCGACGACCTCGCCGCCCCCTCGCTCTTCTCCGCAACTACGGGGGCTATGGTGTCGAAGGCGCCTGCGGCGAATCACCGCCCTGTGTCGGGGGTTGGGGCGGTTGAGGCGGTTGGGTTGGATTGGGTTAGGGGTGGTCTGGCAGGCAGTCGGGGGCGTCGGGGAACATGGAACAACTACATGATGTGGAGCCCGTACCCCCTCCAAACCACAATTTGGGTCTTTGGGTTGGGCTCGGGGTGGCCTGGTAGGCACGCAGTCCGTACCTCTGGCAGCACCCGGAAAAGCAGCGATGGTCGCCGCGGCGGCCCCGAAGCGGCCGCAGCCGCAGCGGCGCGCGCCGCCCGCGACGAAGCGTTAAGTCGGGCATGTCCTTCTACAGAGGGAAGATTCAAAA
>CAUYUJ010015612.1:108423-145923 GCA_963575745.1 Prorocentrum cordatum
CCCTTCTCCTCCTCCTCCTCCTCCTCCTCCTCCTCCTCCTCCTCCTCCTCCTCCTCCTCCTGACCATCCGCAGCCAAGGGCACCAGCTCCTGACGCGCAGGCTTGTCTGTCCCAGCCGCCTGCCCCAGGTTGCTCGCCCGTGCACGCTGCCTACTCTTGGTTCCAAATCGTCTGTAGCCAAGCTTGGCAAGCAAGTCAAAGCAGAGCTTGCCCAAGCCACCAGATGTGAAAAGATTCAGGTGCTGTTCGGAGAACATGTCGGGGGCCAGACGAGCTCCCATGATCACTCTTGCAGCCAATCCATATCAGTTTCTGCTCAGTTTTGTGACGAGTCTCCCGAGGTCGACCAGTGGCCAGATGAGGAGGACCCGTGGGCTTCTGAAGACGCGTTCTGTCAGGTCCAGAGTAAAAGCGAGCCGTCGGTCGTCAGCATCGTCACTTCTCGTGATACGTCTGAGCCAGCTTGCAGTAATAGTGTCTTTCAGGGTCCACCCCCCCCAGCCAAAGGTTGCGTCTCGAGTTTACCCCCCCCCTTTAAGGAAGTCCCTACGTCAAAGGTCGAGCCATCGTTTCACATCCCAGCCGAGGTTTGGGCACGGTGCCGCGAACAAAACATGGGCACGTCCCCGTGGGACCCTCACCCGTCCTCATCCTCCTCCGTAGTGTTTGGGCTCAACCCCCAGCACAGGGAATCAGCTAGCTTGTGGTACGGCCAGTGGGTTTCCACTCTTGAGCAGGCCATTCTCTCGCACCACCAGTTGCCCGCCGCTGTTGGCACGTGCAGGGCTGTGGGCTGCAGTTTCGAGGTCGAGCCCGTCAGCCATAGTGGTCGGCAGCGCGAGGTCCCACTCCGGGACCAAGTGACAGCCTGGTGGAAGAGAGTTTCATCCATACTACATCAGATTGTACGTCACCTTGGTCGTGACAACGGCGTGAAGCAGCTGGTCCAGCTACATCGCGCTTGTCTCCATCTTGCGAGCGATCTACCTGAAGGTGTAGCCAGCTTGCTCAGGGCCGACGAGCCCAAGTTTGACGAGTGGATCGGTCTTCTGTTGAACGTCGGTGGCTGCACGGCCCGCGTGCTGGAGGCGTTTCAGGTTCTGGCAGGTCACATCGAGCAGAGGGCCCACCGTCGCGCCATCAGGGAGTCCCTCAGTGATTTCAAGGTTTGGCTCACCGACCCCAAGGCCAGCGGCGCGGTGTACCGCTCGCTGCGCGAGGATGCCCTCCCTCGCCAAGAGATCGCCGTTGGCAGCTCGACCCTCGTGCATCCCAAGGACATCCTCGACGCCAAGGCGCGCCAGTGGAAGGCCATCTGGAATGCTCATCCCCACGACCCTCAGGCCTTGAAGACGGTCGTCGACGAGGTGCGAGTGGCGGCGCACGATGAGCCCCTCCCACCCATCACAGGTGCTGAGGTGCGCGCCGCCGCTCGGCGCATGAAGTGCAAGACGGGGATGGGCGCCGACCGCCTCACCCCCGTGGACATCGAGCGTGTCCCAGCCGCTGGCCTTGATGAGTTGGCGGCCCTTTTCAATTACTTGGAAGCGGCCCTGGTCTGGCCGCAGCAGACTCAGTTGATCATCGGGAAGCTTCTCCCGAAGAAGGCTGATGGAGATAGAATCGTCGGACTGACCTCCCTCATGGGGAGGCTCTGGTCTCTCGTGCGGGAGGTGCACGCACGGGAATGGGCCAGCGTCGCCGAGGAGGGCCGGGACGCAGCCGTCCTGGGCAACGCCTCCCTTCAGGAGGCTTTTTTTCCGCACGCTGGGGGGCGAGGTGGCCGCTGCCCTGAAGCTCGCCTCGGCCCATGGCATGCTGGACGTGAAGGGCTTCTACGACGCCATCCAGTGGGACCTGCTCCTCGGCGCGGCCTTGCGCCTGGGATACCCACCTGCGGTGCTCTTTCTCGAGGTCGCCCAGTGCATGGCTCCGCGCACGCTGGAGCAATTTGGCGCCGTGTGCGACCCTTTCACCGTCGAGCACTCCATCATTCAAGGCCTCCGAGGAGGCACTCGATTTGCTAAATGTATGGTTCATTTTGTGCTCGCGAAGATTTCTACCGTTCATGTGTCTTTTAGCCACAGGATTTGGGTGGACGACCTCTCCCAGCGCATGATTGGACCAAGCAGCCATCTCCGCATCAAGGTCACGGCATGCTTGGCAGACACGTGCGACGAGATGGCTAAGTGGAAGCTGGACGTCTCGCCCAAGTCCGTCATCGTTTGCTCGGTCCACGGCGATGCGGTTGAGATCTCCCGCCGCCTGCGCGCTCGTGGGTTCTTGGTGCGCGCGGTTCGTCAGGCTCCTTTCCTTGGCATTGATCAGGGCGGCGGCACACGCCACGCTAGGCAGAGCCGTCGCAAGAGAGTTGCCAAGCATGCGAAGCTCCACTCCAAGATCCGCCGCTACGCCAGAGCTGCCAAGACTTTCACTGTCACGAGCAGGCTTGAGCGTACCAGCGCCGCTGCCGCTGGCAACTACGGTCACCAGATCTTCGGCACGTTCGGCACCCACATGGATTACTTCAGAAGGAGTTTGGCCGCCGTCTTGAGCGGCGGGGGCCGTGGCTTATGCAAGACCACCCTCATGGCCATCAAGGAGCCGCTGCAGGATCCAGGCATCAAGCTTCCTCACGAGTGCTTGGAATTTTGGCTGAAGCAGTGGTTCACCACCCCAGGCATTCGAGGCGGCGTTCATCGTGCATGGCAGTCGGTGGTCAGTCACCTCCGCTCGGTCCCAGCAGGCCGGCGCTCCAGGCACGTTCGCGGTCCCATGTCTGCGGTGATCGTGTACCTGCTGGAGCGGCAGTGGGACCCCAAGACGCCCACCTTGTGGGTCATGGCCGACGGCACCGAATGGCGCTTCCCCGAGGAGTGCTACTCGGACGTCATGGCGCTCAATGGGTTCAAGCAGTTTTTCGCGGACTTCGACCGCGCCTCCGAGGCTCTCCTCTGGCAGCAGGCGGAGCGGCACTTTTGCGGAGGCGGCTTCGGCGGCGGCACGGAGCTCACCTCCATGCGGCAGCTGCTCCGCCAGCTGGCGCAGGCGCCGCGCGGGCGCCGCTTGGCGGAGCTCTTGGTCTCCGTCGCCGCGGGCGGCAGCTGGCCAAGGCAGCGACGGGCTGATGCAGCGCGTCGGGTCACGGTCGATCCGATTTGCGCTCGCTGCAGGTGCGCGCCTGAGACCCCCTTCCACCGCATCTGGGGCTGCAAGGCCAACTGCGGGGAGGAGGCCTACGAGCAGTCGGATTTCCTCTACCCGCAGGCGTGCGCCCAGCATGAGGCCGAGGAGGCCCTGTGGCTGCGTGGGCTGCTGCCAGCGGGGCGCACGCAGGTGCCGCCGCCGCCGATGGACGAGAGTTGGCGGGGCTCTCACGATGACGTGCTGTCGGAGGGGTTCGGCCCAGGCTCAGCCGCTCGCCCCATTCTTCTGTTCGGGGACGCCAGCGGGGGGGGCGACTCCTCCAGCCCGCTGTTCAGACGCGTCGGCGTCGGCTTGGCCCAGTTCGAAGACGAGTCCTCGATGATCCTCTCGAGCACGCTGTCAGGGATCCTGCCAGGGCTCCAGCAGACGGTTCCTCGTGGCGAGTTGTTCACTTTCTTCTGTGCCCTTCGGTGGGCACCCGATTTCCTCATCTACGTTACCGATAACAAAGCAGTCTTTGACGGCTGGCACGCGGCCCGCGATCGCCAGCCACAGGGTGAGAACAGCGATTTGTGGGCTCAGATCGGCGAGATCATGAAGCCTCGCGAGCGGGGCCACGTCGTTGTCCTTTTCACCCACAGCCATATGGAAGCCACAGATATTGTTGCCGGCAAGGCCGAACGTTGGCTCGTGCATGGCAATGTTTTCGCGGACGTACTGGCATGTTATGGCGCTGATCGCGCCCGCTTGCCCGCCAGCGTCCGTTCCCCGATTATGATTCTCGAACAGGAAGTGTTCTGGATTAGAATGCGAATTCTCCGATCCTCGCTTGACGCGATGGCCGCCGAGGAAAAGCTTCTGAGTGATGGTTCCCAGGTAGGTAGGTTTAGGCGGCGGGGGGGCAAGGGCCTCCGTGGCCCCGCGGTCGGCGAGAGCACTAGTGAAGGATCAGCCCTCTCCCCTGGCCTCGCGGCCCCCGTCCCTGTACCCCCGCCGCCGCCGTCTGCTGACACTGTGTCGATTTTCGAGTCTAGCCACGCCCTGGATGATACGGGCCGCTGGTGCCGACGGTGCCGTGGGTCCGCGTTTGTCTCGCTAGCTAGATCTTGGAGAGGCTCCCAGTGTTTTCGCCTAGTGTCTATTGATGGCTCCCTTAGAGGACTCCAAGCTGGGGCGAGGTTGCACATCGCTGGGGGGTGGACCCACCCCTCCCACATGTTGCGCTTCCACCAGGACATAGGGGTCTGGTTCTGCGCCACCTGTGGGATGTACGGGGACCGACAATTGTTAGGTTTGGGTAAGTTGTGCCCCAAGGTGGTGTCCGATACCCGTGCCGTGTATCTTTCCCGAATCGAGCGGGGTTTATTCCCCAAGGCTTACAGTAAAGCTGAGCTCGTGAGGAAGACTGGGGCCCATAAGGGGCCTTAGTGGCGGGGGGGGTTGACCCCGCTCTCCTATTCATCTGGACTTCGTCCTGGCACTCCCGACTCCCGACTCCTCCTCCTCCTCCTCCTCCTCCTCCTCCTCCTCCTCCTCCTCTTGCTCCTCCCCCTTCTCCTCCTCCTGTTCCTCCCCTTCTCATGCTCCTCCTCCTCCTCCTCCTGCTCCTCCTCCTCCTCCTGCGGGCCCCAAGGTCCGAGGAGGAAAAGGTAATTACCTATGCCGCCACCCGTCCCTCGATGTTTCCCTTCTTGCGCCTCCCGGGAGGCTCTCTTCGCCGCCGCTGGATTCGCGGCGAATTTCTGGTCAGAGCGCACCTCAGGAGAGGTCCGGGGAGTAGCGGTACAGTCGGGGCGCTGAAGAAGGAACCCGTTTCGTTGGGGAGGGGTTTCGTGTTTCTTGATTGTTTCACAGTTTGCCTCAGGTGTTCCCCAGGTGTTCATGGGAAATCGAAGGTCCTTTCTGGAAAAAGGGGCCTCGTTCCTTACTTGGGGTTCCTTAAGGTCAACGCCCCCGATCGTCGAAAGCGAGGCGGCAGCAGCGGCTTGCGCGCCTCATGGTGTCCCAAATGTGGCCCCCCCTCGGGCCGCGCACCGAAGGTCACTCTGGCCAAGGGGCACGCTTTGCGTACAGCCGAGCGTGCCCATGTCCACTCGGCGGTTCGAAGACGGGGCCCTGACCGAAGAGCAAGTATGAAGTCGGGCCTGTCCCTCTACAGAAGGAATACTCAAAAACAGTCAAAACATAGTCTGGGGTCGATTTGTTGACCATGTCTGACCATGTGTGAGTATTTGTTGGCTATTTTCTAATTTTTCGTCCAAAATCCGCCTGTAGGGGGACATGCCCGACCGAAAGCAAGCAACGGCATGAACTTGAACTGTTGGAGCTCCGCGCAGATTTCTTGAATCGGCGCTGGACCCCCCTGGCGGCGCCTCCGGCGCCACCCCTGGTGCGCTCCGCGCGCCAGGGAGGGGGGCCCGTGCGGATCCAAGAAATCGCGCGAACCTCCAAAAGTGTATGTATATTTTGTTGTTTGTTCCTCTACCTGAGAGATGGGGGTCTAAGGATAGGAAGGCACCGAACGCGTTCCACTACTCGCACAATGCCTGCTCGCAGACGTCCGAAAAACACATGCTTGCCTCGATGTAATGCATCGTGCATCCCCTGCGGTGGCTGGATTCAGGCCGTTGCGAGTAGTTACTGTTTGCGAGTAGTGGGGCGAGCTTGTCTAATTAGGAAGGGATCCCAGGGTGCCCCATCCTTTGAACCACCGGTCTACCGCTTCTGGGTCGTACCCAGGGATCTCGAGGAGTGGGTGGATGGCTTGCGCGGGGGAGGAGAGGTGCCGATGCGAGGCCGCCAGCCCCCGCCCCTCGCCTCCTCTACCACGGCTGGGGTCGCCTCGGGAAGCCCGTCAGGGCGCACCCCAGGAAAGGTCCGCAGAGTCGCGGTGTGGACGTCTTGTATGCCCGGGGGGGGAGGGGGGGGAGGTCACGGGCGTGATCCGCAGGGGGTCTCCAGTTTTGTGGTCTCCCTCCCTTGTTTCTCCTGCTCCTCCCCCTCAGTCTCCTCCTCCTCCTCCTGCCGTGGTCGTATCGTGGTCGTCGTCGTCCTCCTTGTCGGGTGCCGCGGAGAAATAGTTATTGCCCATTCTTGGTGGGACCCCAGTCTGTCAATAAGCGCGTCGAACTGATAGATAGCTTCCACTATTGGGGGGCTTCTAAAGACCTACCTCAGTTATGACGAACGGAAATGCGTGTTTATACAGCCAAAGCGCGCAGCAATTCAGGATGAGCAATTTTCCAAGGGTGCCATTGTATCCTTCCCCATTCAGCCCATCCTTGGCCACTTTCGCTGGCCGCGTCCCGAAGGAAAATCGTCAACAGGGTCTTCCACGGCCTTTGCTTCCTTCGGGTGCATCACCGCGAGCACTCAAACCAACGGGCTCGCATCGGTGCCCTGGACCTCTTGGACGTGACGCCCCTATCTATCTATACATATATATATATATATACATATATACATACACATAAACACATCAAAAACTCGATGGGCATTCTGGGGCATCAGGGTTGGGCTTCCAGTGGAAGGTTTTCTTTGTTTTCGAGGGCCCCTCAGCGAGAGCCCCCGGGGCGCGACCCCGCGGCGGCGGCTGTGGACGTCTCCTGGCGGCGCGCGAGGGCAGTGCGGTCGCCAGCGGCGTGCAGCTCGCTGGCGGACCCCGGGAGCGGCCGAACGACCCGGGGCGACTTCAGGGCGCACGTCGATCCGATTTTGGAGGGCCCAAGTCCATGTGTTTCTCCTCCTCCTCCTCCTCCTCCTCCTCCTCCTCCTCCTCCTCCTCCTCTCTCCCTTCCTCTCCTCCTCCTCCTCCTCCTCCTCCTCCTCCTCCTCCTCCTCCTCCTCCTCCTCCTCCTCCCCTCATCCTCCTCCTCATCCTGCTCCTCCTCCTCCTCTTGCTCTTCCCTCCTCCTCCTCCTCCTCCTCCTCCTCCTTCTCCTCCTCCTCCTCCTCCCCCATCCCCCTCCTCCTCCTCATCATCATCCTGCGTTGGGAGCGCATGGCGCTTCTATTGGGGCTTCCCAGATGGGGTCCGAGCGGATGGGGTCGGAGGATCAAGCCGCATCGCCGATGCGGCTCGATGTGGAGCCCGACGTTCTCCACGCCGATGGCGCCGAAGCATCGCCGACGTCGCCGATGCATCGCCAATGCATCGGTGATATATCGCCGATGTATCGGCGATGCGGCGCGATCCTCCGACCTCTTCTACTCGGACCCCATCTTGGAGGCCTCTATTCATCAAGACGAGTATCCGGGCCGATGCCAAATACTGTTCCCACGTTCTAACCACAAGCGTCTATGGACACATTGGGTGGCGCTATTTGTGCAGACGCATTCGGGAGGGATACATCTATAGAATACGCGGCCGTCGCGTTCGGCGTAGTGCAAGGTCGGGGAAAGGGTAGATCCGTCTACGGTATGCTCCTGTTCTAAAGCAGGTCCCACATGGTACTCCAAATCCGGTCGGCTCGGTTCGAGCTCGGTTCCGCCGGCCCGGTGCCTCCGTGGCGCTGTCGCACGTCCTGGCGCGGACGTGTCGGCTCGTGCCTTCGGACGTTCCGTGTGTCTTCTTCAGCATTTTGTTCTGACACTTCGGGGCCCGGGGTGGTGTCCATCAGCTGCGCCTCGTCGAGGGCGTTCTGGGGGTGCCAGAATCGTCCCGACCTGCGGGGCCCAAGAATATACACCACCACCTCCCCCACCCCCTCCCTCTCCCCGGAAAGGGGAGAGGAAGAGGAGGGTAGAGGAGGGAGGAGGAGTCGACGTTTGTGGTGTGTATTCGTGCGGCCGCCGGAGAGCTCGATCTCAGTGTCCTGGCGATCCGATGTGGCCGGACGCTTAGACCTGGCGCTGCCGTGCGCCCTGGCGCGGGCGGTCCGCTTCGGTTTTTGATGCCGTGCCTGTGCGGCTGGGGTCCAGCGCACCTTTCGGTTCGATTGCGATTTTCCAATTCGATAGTAAGTAAATGTTCACCTGCAGGAACAGGGGAGGGAGGGGGACAGGGTTAGGACGAGGATACAGCCGTTCCGGAACGCTCTCAGAAGGCCGCGGCGCCCAAGACATCCTCCAGAGCCGCCGGATCTCAGAGACTCCTCAATTCATCCTCATTTGAATGTGTCCTTGTCTTGGTTTCTGGCGTTGGCGAGCGACTCCTTCGACCTGCATGCGTCGTCCCGAGTAAAGCGACGTCGCGCGCCACTTCTCAGAGGATATGCTTTCCAGAATATGCTGCCGCGTTCGCCGCTCGTAGCGTCAAAGTTCTGCTCTTCGGGGCGTCATCCTGATTGCATGAATTCTGGGGATTCGCGTGACCCCACCAGCCAATCCAGTAGTGCATTTACATGTTTTGTCCCATCGATTGAACTGCGCATAACTTTCCTTTCAAAGCATGGTCT
Source organism: Prorocentrum cordatum (assembly GCA_963575745.1). Taxonomy (NCBI): domain Eukaryota; class Dinophyceae; order Prorocentrales; family Prorocentraceae; genus Prorocentrum; species Prorocentrum cordatum. The sequence goes on from CAUYUJ010015612.1 coordinate 116,967, forward strand.
CGTCTGCCCCTGATGGGACCGCACCGCACCACCAGCCCGTCCAGAATCAACCCATGAGAGTTGACGAGAGAAAGGATGAAGATAGACGTGTAGTGAAACAAAGGGGGCAACAGGGGCGAATTGAGATATCTCTGGGAGCTAGGGGTGGAAGATCAGGAAAGAGTCGCGATAGGGGAAACATGAGGAAGGGTGTCGATCGGATGAGAAGCGGGGGTGCCCTTTTCGAACCCTGGGGTGGTGACGAGCACCCAAGGGGCCGCGATCCCAAACTCGTTCAGGAAAGCTCGGCCGCTTCGGAACGCCGAGCTTTGGCCGCTTGGGCCTCAGCCCTGAAATTGTTCTACAACCAGGTCTAGAATCTGTGTTTGAGGTTGAGGGCCGCGAGGTTTCGAACCAGGCCTAGAGTCTTCGAGCGACGTTGTCCCGATGTTCTCTTGTGGCTATTTGTTCTCCTCATCCTCTCCATGTTCACGTTCCTCCAGGTTCTAATTTTCGTTCAGTTGTTCCTGATGTACAACTCGTGGGAATTGTTCTACAGCTATATGATGAACAATCGTTCATCATGTTTGCGTCTTTGGAGCCGTCTTCGGGTCCTCTTGGGCCGTCTTGAGGCCATCTCGGACGAGCGTTCTTGGGCTGTCTCGGGGCCCCTGGACCTCCCATGGGGCGCTCCTGGGACTTTCGTGGGGGCCTGGAAACCCGCGCCCGTGAGTTCCAGCATCTCTCTTTTGCGACCTTGTTGGGGACCGCCCAAGGCAGTTACTTGTCTTCTGGCACCTGAGAGGCGCGCCCGGCGCGCGCGAAGTAGCAATGTACAACTATCATGATGCTTTGATTAGAGGTCCAAGAATCCAGCACGCTTTTAGGCCGCTGTGCCGGCAAATGTAGCGTTCCTTGTAGTAGTAGCTTGATTGTAGTGGGGGGGGATGCGGGGGGGGGCGGGGGGGGCGAACCTTGGCTGGCCGCTCCGCTCACGAGTCGAAGAAGGAAAAACGCCACAAACATAAACTTGTTGTCGCTCCGCGCGGATTTCTTGGATCTGCGCTGGAGCACGCCAGGGGCGGCGCCGGAGGCGCCGCCAGAGGGGCCCAACGCAGATCTAAGAAATCCGCGAGAAGCGCCAAAAGTTTATGTTTATGCCGTTGTTCGTTCCTCTAACAAGGCCTCCCCCTGAGGACGGGGTCCGGCTCGCGAGCGGCGCCGTGATGCCGGTGGTGGGCTTCGGGACGTACAAGCTGACGGAGGTCGCCGTGAAGCAAGCGGGTCCCGAGAGAAGCGGGTCGTTTTTTCGTCTGGCTCTCTCGCGGGGCAAGTTGGGCCGCGGGGCCGCCAAAAGGCGGTTCGGGATGAATACCCATCATTCGTTGAAAGTAAGAACTGTTGGATCCCCAGGTTCCAATCTACTTTAAGCGCCTTCCTACTTCAATGATCGAGTGGCTTCCCCTCGTCCCTCCTCCTCAGGGCGCGGATGGGGCCCAATCTGCTTTCAAAGTTTTCCCACATGTTTCTTCCTACTTCTTCCGACCGATGGGTAGTGCGTCCCGAGGGAGGGTCCCGGGATCCAGGGCCAGCTTCCCTCGGGGCCCGTGTCTTGCATGCCAGTGGAGGCTGACGTGGTGGACCCCGTGGTCAAGGCTCGGGAGAAAGGAAGTGGGAGCAGGAAGGATCAGAACCCTCGGACCTATCCCGATTCCTCGAGGACGAAGCAGCTGAGTGGACGTGAGCGTTCGGAGGTCGACGCGGAGTTCTTAAGTCGGCGCTGGGCCCTCGCGCGCCAGGGACGGTGGTCCAGCGGCGATCTTGGAAGTCCGCGCGGACATCCGAAAGTTCATTTGCATGCTGATTATTATTCATCTGATCGCCAGCTGGTGGGCCAGGGTTCCTTAGCGCCACAAGCCTACCCCCTCGGAGGCGGGGGTAGGTGCCGCGATACCCGACGTTCCCAGTTGGAGGGCGTGGCTATGGCTATGGCTTTCCCGGTGGGGCTGTGGCTTTCCCAGTGGGGCTGTGGCTTTCCAGTGGATCTTTCCCGTCGGGTCGGGCAGCGGGGCTATGGCTTTCCCAGTGGGGATGGAGGTACGTCTATCGATGCGGAAGGAATGGGGACGAAGGCGAGCACCTGTCCATGCCCATTTCAAACAAGACTCACTGCCGGTGTCGCCGCGGACGATGTCCATCTGAGACAACCCGGCGCTTACCCAACGGCGGACGCAGTCGGTTCTGGACAGCGCCTGTTGTTGGGCATCGTCCCCATGTTCTCCCGTCCACACTGCGAGCGTGCCAAAAGGCGTTGAAGGCCGGGTACCGCCTGGTCGACACCGCGCAGGTCTTCGGGGGACGTCAGCTATACACCGACACCCATTTTGGTCAGGGCAATATTGGGACAAGGATTGGCCTGGTCAAGATCATCACATCGTTCCAGAGCGTTCCGACACGCTGTCAGAGCGTTTCAGAACGCTTTGGAACGGACGCGGCACCCGAACCACATGCTCCAGATCCGCTAGTTCTCAAACATTGCCGAATTATCATGTTCCCATGTTTTCTTCTGACCGTCGCCTCATTGGACTGGTGTCGGCGTGTAGTTGGTATTGTGCCGAGGTCTACGAGAACGAGAGGGGCGTCGGCGCTGCTATTCGCAAGTCGGGCGTGCCCCGCGAGAGCGTTTTCATAGAGACGAAAGTGTGGCGCTCGAGCCATGGCTACGACCGGACCATGGCCGCGTTCAAGCAGTCCTTGAGGAGATTGGACGTCGATTATATTGACCTCTATTCGGGGCGACCAAGACGACAGTGGCGACCAACAGACCGAGGTGCGGCATAACTGGCTCTAGCCGTGAGAGAGAGGGACAAGTACACTTGCGCATGGGTCTCGTTCCCTGCCCCCTCTGGGCCGCTCTGTCTGGATGGACGCGGAGTGCCGAATTTGCCCCCGTTTCCCTTCCCGACTGGATTTGCAAGGAGGGGCCCTCCTCCCCACCTTGGAAGATTTCTCCGAAGGGCTTAGGCGACCCGTCCTCCTCCTCCACCTCCTCCTCCTCCTCCTCCTCCTTCTCCTCCGCCCTCCTCCTCCTCCTCCTCCTCCTCCTCCTCCTCCTCCTCCTCCTCCTCCTCCTCCTCCTCCCCTCCTCCTCCTCCTCCTCCTCCTCCATCCCCCTCCTCCTCCTCCTCCTCCCCCTCCTCCTCCTCCTCCTCCTCCTCCTCCTCCGCCTCCTCCTCCTCCTCCTCCTCCTCCTCCTCCTCCTCCTCCTCCTCCTTCTCCTCCCCCCCTCCTCTCCTCCTCCTCCTCCTCCTCCTCCTCCTCCTCCTCCTCCTCCTTCCTCCTCCTCCTCCTCCTCCTCCTCCTCCGCTTCCTCGGGTCGCCTACGGCCCCGGGGGAAACCGTGCACCCCACCTCCCTCCTCCCCCTGCCCCCCCCCCGCTCCCCGCTGGGGCGGGGGAGCCTCTCTCCCCCAGGGCAGCCCCACCGCTTCCCTCGCGGGCCGATGGCTTCTGCGCTCGCTCTCCAGAGAGCCCCCCATTCAGCGGCTCTGCCCACGCCACGTCTGGTGGGGAGGCGCGGGGGTCGCCGACGACGCGGACGACGACGACAACAACGACGACGACGACGACGACGACGACGACGAGGACGAGGACGAGGACGAGGACGACGACGACGACGACGACGCAGACTCAGCGGTCGCGCGAGCCGGTCGGGCAAGGCAGGGTGGCTGCAGAGCTGAACTGTGCTCCGAGGGGCGAGGCGGAGGCGGGGGGCGGCCGCGGAGGAAGGGAGAAGGAACGCGGCCCCCTCGGGCCGTGCAGGTCTTGGAGCGGGGCGTGCCGCGGCCCAGGCTGAAGGCGGAGTGCTGCAAGCGGGGGCGTGGTCGACTTCCGGGATCGAGCATCGATCGAGGACAGAAGACTGAAGGGTCGAGCATCGAGCTCGGCCGAGGATCGAGGATGGATTGAGGATCGATGCAGGATCGCCGACCCCATCTGAGAAGCCTAGAGCCCAGAGCGCAGCCGCTGCCCCTGACCACCACGGGGCGTTCAGGAAGGGGGCCGTGCAGGCGTGCGCAGCCGTGGCAGGGGTCCTCGGGTCACGGAGCGGGCGGCCGGGCCGCAACTCCGAGGCAGCTCGGCCGCCGCTGAGGGCAGCCTCGGGATCTACCAGCGGCTCGAGAGGCTCGTGGCACCCCGGGCCCCGAGGGGCACTCCGAGGGAGGCCTCGGCACTCCGCGCAGCCAAGGCGACGAAACGAGGCCCAAGTTGGGTTCGGGAAGGGGCTCGGGCCCGCGGGCTGGTTCCTTGGTCGAGGTGGCCGGGGCTCGCGGAGGCCGGAAAAGACCATTCGTGTGCCTTGCGTGGCGGTCCCTGCGGTAGCATGGTGGCTGTGCCCGCGGCGTCGCGCAGGGGTTGGCCGGGCGAAAGGGGGGGGAGGGGGCCTTCCGAGAAGGCACCCCGCTTCTCAGGAGCACTCCCTCCGGGAGACGTCGAGCACAGCGAAGAGGTCAGAGGTCCCGCAGGAGACGGCGACAGAGGCTCGTCGTCAGAGCGTCAAGGTAGAGTTTGGCATCAAGCATACGCCTTGGGAGAAACGCTTCCTGTATGCTGAGAACCCCCACTAAGGGGGCAATCCCTTCGAAGAAGCACCCATTGCCCCTCTACGTGGCTGCCGCCGTCGCCTCACTCTGCAACCTTGTGCTGCCCCCCTGAGATATAAAGATGAAAAAAGTGCCCTCTGGATTCCATGCGTTTTGGGCCGCCCTGATCAATGTGATTCATTGGCCGGGCTGCAAGACTGGCTGGCCGCTGCCCAGGGGTGCAACGGCTCCAGCTGACTGGACGCCAAAGATGCGCGACACTGGCACCTGGCGGGCGATGGAGGATCTCTACGAGGCCGCCTCCTCCTCCTCCGCCTCCGCCTCCGCCTCGTCCTCCCTCGGTCTCAGCACGACGAACGCCATTCTTGAAGGAAGCGAGACCTGCAGGTTGTTGTTTCGCCGTTTTCGGCTTACAGGTGTCTTTCCCAGGCCGTTGGGGCGTCTAACAATCACTCAGGATGAAACACTGGTCCTGGGGAAAATGCTTTGGGGGTTCGAGCCCACCTCCACCAGGAACCACTGCCCTCGCCCCAATCTTCCCATTCGCCTCCTTCCTCCTTCCATTACTCCTCCAGTCCATCCCCTGTCTTTCGTCCACCTCTGTGCGAGGCTGGAAAGGTGAAGGCGATCGGCGTCACCAACTATTCCGTCCGGCACCTCAAGCAGCTGCTGAAGACTTGCCGCGTGAAGCCCATGGTGAACCAGGTAGAGTTCCACCCCCGCCTGGTGCAGACGGAGCTCCTGGAGTTCTGCGCCGAGCATGGCATCAGCGTCCAGGCCTACGCCTCGCTGGGCTCGGGAGACGCGAAGCAGGCAGTCAGCGGACGAAGAACGGTATAAAACAATGTTTGACCGTCACTGGGGGGCGCTTGACGGGAGGCGGTTGGAAAGGTTGTACCCCGACGTTCCACCGTGGGGGCATAGATTGTCCATCTGCCCCGGGACGGGCGTCCCCGGCGGCGAAGAAGTTGATGTGTTGTTGTTGTTCTTCGCCCGTCAAGGCAGAGAGTTTCTTCGCCTTCCCGGAGGTGCAGGCCGCGGCTGCCGCGCACGGCATGACTCCAGCACAGGTGTTGTTGAGGTGGGCTACGCAGAAGGGTTGCCACGTGGTGCCCAAGTCGTCAAATCCCAAGAGGATCAAGGAGAATGCCGACATCTTCGGCGCGAAGCTGACCAAGAGCGAGATGAAGGCCATCGACGCCCTGCACACAGGGACGAGGTATGCCTGGAAGGGCTTAGATCCTGACACCATCAAGTGACAGCCGCGTGTCGCATGTCGTGCTGAGCAGTGTTGTTGACAGTTGTTCTTAGGTTTACTCTCATACAGATGACAATCGGCGTACATTTCGATTGGCTGCAACAGTCTGCCTTGGGAAGGGCTTGCAGCGAGTGGCTGCGAGTCGTGGGGCGCGCAGACTAGCTGTGCAGGCCATCAGGGGAAGAGCTAGCGACGGAGGAAAAATAGCGCCCGAGATGGAGGCTCCCCAGGTATGCCGGAGAGACTCCGAGAGGTGCATCGGGGGCTCCCGTAAAGGAGCCCCATCACGGTCGCAAAAGTCAGAGGAGCAAGAAGTCATGATGACAATACGGTCTAACCTTTTCCAGAAGTCATATTGTTCCGCCCGGGTTCCAGAAATAAGGGCCGCTAGATATTCGGGAAATCCTTGAACTTAGGCTGATCCAACTTCAGCATGCCATCAGTTGCGCCCTAATGACTAGAACTTTAGTATGCTCGCCACCGTCTCGCAAATGATGCTAATCAAGATTTGATGGCAGTATTCCTGCTCGTTCCCTAGTGGGATCCGAGGTCGGAGACATGTTCCAAGACGCCCGAATTTGCTGATGGTCACGCTTTTCGGCGTGCGCTCTTTGACAGAAGTGGTCCCGCGAGCAAGGTCTCCTTGCCCGAGAGGGGGGGGGGGGGCAGAACATTGGCGTGCAACAGGGCGTGCGTGGGCTCGTGCAAATGGTTTTCTGGAGGACCGTCGGCAGCCGAGCCACCCTCAGCTCCCGATGCAACAGGATCTCAGCTTGGCCCACGCGCTTGCAGATCTCAAGCGTCCAAAGACAGGGCGCCTTTCTTGTCGAGCCCAGCAGCTACGCGGTCCGCGGGGCTGTCACGAATCGCCGACGGCCAAGCATTGCCTAAGAGGTGCCGAGGTCGTCCTGATGAGGATTCAAGAAGACCTCGAGAGGTCCTCACGAGGAGGAAAGTGTGCAACTATGTAAGGACTTGGTACGACTCCCGCATCATCGCCTCTTCGGCCTTGAGAGTTATAGAGTGTCCAGCTGCTCGCAGGACGCGCCCAGAGGGCCCCAAGAGGGTCTGCAAGAGGCATTCAAGATGCACACGTCCATCAATGTTCTATGTGTTGTCGTGTGGCTTTGGCATCCTTGCCGTGTCGGCTGCAGAGTACTGCTACACTTGTATGTACCCTCCATCTTGGGAGGCAGCCGTGGCTCCATCTCCGCAGGTTCAGCACGATGTCCCCCGAAAAGACAATGCCCAGTCGCTGCCCATCTGTCTCCCCGCAGGTGGTCAAGGGCGGCCACAGCTTTAGACTGCAAGAGTGCACAAGCTTTAAGTCGGACCTGTCCCTCTACAGGAGGAATATTGAAAAATAGTCAAACAATTATCAGGGGACGATGCTTGACTATATTTGGGTATTTCCGGTTATTTTTCTGGTATGTTTCATTTTCGTCCAAAGTCCGCTTGTAGGGGGACACGCCCGACCTAACACAAGCTGGACGTGGATAGCACCACACTGGCAACCAGGCGCCAAACCTCGCCAGCGAGGCCAGCGACAGCAGGGCGGCCGACGAAAGCGCTGGGACGACGACATGATCACGTGCCTGCCACAGCGCAGACCCGACCTGCATCTGGGGCCCACCCCTACCACTGCGAAGGCCCAATCAAACGACCAGTTTTGGGGTCGCACGGCCCAAGACAGCCTCACTTCGGCAACGTTCGAACTACAGTACGCAGACACTGGATGGCGACACTTCCAACGCACGCCGACATCGACAATCAGAGCTTCCTCCTGCCCCCATCGGTCATGACTTTGGTTATGCCCATGGTTCCGATGTACACTTGTGTTTGGTCACATGGCCTCACCCATCTGGTCATGGTCGGGCCCCAGACGGTTGTCCGCAGCGGTGATCGGCTCGTCCGTGATTCGAGGAGGTTCCCGATCTATCCCCGCCCGAACGTATCTTCATCTTGTTCTCTTCCCACGAAGCTTGGTCGAACTCGAACAGGCCACGACATCCGATGTCGGGGCCCTCCCCCTTGGCATCGCTCGGACGTGTGCATTGTTCTTCCTTCGGCGAGGATCATCGAGGAGCATCCTTGATCATGTGGCGAAAGAACCACGCACACGAAGCCCAAGAAAAGCACAGGGAATGAACGTCCGAGCGATGGCCAGCCCCCTCGCCGCCCCGAAAGAGCGGCCCCGCGGGCCCTTCTTCCAGGGGCGCGCCCCGGCCAGGATCTCGGAGCGCATCCAGACGCGGCGACGAGGACGCCCCGCGCGGCCCAGAGAGAGCCAAAGGCCACCCTCGCATTAAGTCGGGCTTGTCCCTCCACAGGAGGAATATCAAAAATAGTCAACAGATAGTCTGGGGACAATTGTTTAACCATGTTTGAGTTTGTTTTGAATCTTTTGGGAGTATTCTTTATTTCTCGTCGAAAAATTTGCCTGTGTGGGGGAGAGGCCCGACTTGACCCTCGCACCGCGATGATCTCCCATCCTCGTGGGGCGCCCGAGTTCTCCAGGGCAGCTCGGGTCCGGGGCAGCTCGGGTTCGGACTCGCGAAAAACGGACCCGAGTCAGCCCTGACCCGAGTTGCCCCTGATGATTCGTGGCTCTGGACGCCCGCATTATGCGGGGCAGCTCGGGTCCGGGGCACCTCGGGTTCGGACTCGCGAAAAACGGACCCGAGTCAGCCCTGACCCGAGTTACCCTTGATGACTTGGGGCTCTGATCTCGCCCCTCCCCCGCGCATGGCACGACGACGGCCGCGCCCGGCCGTTCGCCCCCCGCGAGGCCAGCTCCGCGAGGAGCTCGGCAGCGCCGTGGCCGCGGCCGGGCGGCCTCTCGCGAGGCCGGGGGTTCCCGCGCCCGGGCAAGGGTCAAACAGTGGCGAAGCGTCCTGGCTCGCCTATAGGCCTACCAAAGAATGTTCTAAGAACCTTTTGGGGTCTGCGCGAAATGCTCTTAGAACATTTCCGGCTGACACTGTTTTGTTGTAGCACATCGGTTTATGTTATGGGAACCGTGCTTTTGTTATTAGAACACTTTGGGGGCTCTAGGAACACGCCGTGGTAGGCCTATAGGAATGCCGGGGTGGTCGGTCCCTGCTCAAGAGGGGGGGGCGGCTCCGTCCGGTGCAGTCGCTGAAGGACGTCGTCGTCCTCGTCGCCGTCGCCGTCGCCGTTGTCGCCGCGCGCCGGGCCAGTCGAGCCGAGCCGCCAGCTTTCCTCTGCCGAGCCGCCTTTGCCCGAGCCGTCTGCCACGTCAGGGCCGTGTGAGGCCCGTCCCCCTCCTCCCCCCCAGGGATCCGAGGATGTGTTGTTTCAATGCGGGCGTAGTTCCCCGATTTCGGCTTCCGGGGCCCGTTCTCGGGCCGGGGAACCATCAAAAATGGATCCGGGTTGAAGAACCATTCCTGGGGAAGGGGTCGGTGCCTCTGGGGCCGCGGATTGAAAAATCAGATCGGCGGATGTCTGGGCTCCGTCGCCTCGCTCCCCCTCCTGCTCCTTTCTCCTCTTTCCTCCTCCGTCCTCCTCTGACCTCCTCCGTCCTCCTCCTCCTCCTCCTCCTCCTCCGTAGCCGTTTTTGGTTCAAGATACTCGATTCCTCATGGAATCGCACGGATGCCGCTAGTCCGCGGCCAGTCTTCGATCGGGACGCCTCCCTCCTCTCCGTCCCGGCGGGCGTGGCGGCGGGAGCAGCTCGAATGGTGAGGGTTGGGTGTGCAAGTGCGGGTACTAACCAATTTCGGGGAGCGCGACAAGTGCCGCAAGGCCGGGTGCAACGGCGTCAATTTGTCGGGTTCGCAGCCAACGCGTGCCAAGGGCAGCTTTCGTTCGCCTCCTGGCGCTGCTTTGGCCAATTGCGCGGGGCCTTCTCGTCACGCCGCCGGCGCAGGCGGCTGCGCGGGCAACTCGGGCCGGAGGAAATGGGGGGATAGGGAAAGTGGGGCTTACGAAATCTGCTACCTGCAGCTGGTTTCGGCCCCGCCGTGGGGTCCAGTCTTCGATACATGGGCACCTCTGGCGCCAGGAGGCGCCAGGAAAATGCGCTACGTGAGATGATTCTCAACCCCCCCCCTTTGCTTTCCCCCCCCTTTCGCCCGGCCCGAGCAACACCGAAGGAGGAGGGCGGCCAAATCATGAGGCCGGCTCCTCCTCGTGGCGCCCAGACGTCAAGCTCAGCGACGAGACGCAGGCCTGGTGTGTCAGGCTGCCCGAGGCCGAGAACGAGATGGCAAGCCGCCTCTTCCCCGCCACCGCTCGGGTCGAGCTGGCCAGCTCGGTGGTTCGCCAGCCAGCCGCTGGGTGGGTCCAGCTGAGCCAAGAGTGTCAAGTTCGCGCAGCTGCAGGCCGACGAGAAGGCGAGGCAGGTGCAGACGGCGGAGGCCGCGCTTGCGCAGGCGAGGACTGCGCTAGGCGGCCACGGGGCCCGACGGCAGAGCGCAGGCGAGAGATAGGCGCCACAGTTGGGCCGCGGTTGCGCGGCAGCCCCACCGCCGGCGCAGGGCAGACAAGCCCCCGCACCCACGGCGCAGGGCAGCCCAGGTGCCTACATCTGCGGCGCAGGGCAGCCCAACCTTGCCACCTATCTGCGGTTCGGCCAGAGGAGGAGGAGGAGGAGGAGGAGGAGGAGGAGGAGGAGGAGGAGGAAAACGAAAAGGAGGAGGGAAGAGGAGGAGGAAAAGGAGGAGGAGGAGAAGGAGGAGGCGGCGGCGGCGGCGGCGGCCTGTTGAGTGGACCCGTCGCGGCATGGACGCGCTTCCTGCAGCAAGCCGAGAGCGAGCGGGTGGACATCTACCCGTCGCCAGTCGGCACTTCGGCCGCACCGAAAAAGCGGCCACCAAGGGGGCGCAGCGTGGCCACGTGCGTGACAGCAGGTCGCCTCGCATTTCCGCCCTCCCAGGCGAGCAAACAGTTCGGCAGCTACGCGATCAAAGCTCTTGCGGAGGAGGGTTTCGTCATGATCGCGGCTGTGCCGATGGTGTTCGTACATCACGCGTTGGACACCAGTCTCGGGCGCCGTGGTGGCGACTTCCAGGCAGAGGCAGAGAAGGGGGCGTTGGACGAGCTTTACAAGATCATGCAGCGCCGTTTTGAGGTCAAGATACTCCCTCGCATCGGACCGCCGGAGCACGGAGGGCAAGTCACGGAGCTGAAGCTTTTCAAACGAACGAACCGGTGGACCAGTTGCGGATTCGATTGGGAGGGTAAAAAATTGAGCACGTCACCAGTCTGATGGAGCAGCAGAGCCTACAGCCTGGATCGTCCCGGAGCATGACCGCGCCCTCGTCGAAAGACATTGGGAAAGGTGGCCGAAACATCACAGCCCCTCTTGGGACTGGTCCGGCGCAGGTCTTCAGGACAGCGGCCTGCACCCTGCAGCACCTAGCAGAGGATGTCCCGAGTGTCAAGTTCACCACGAGCACGGTCACGGAGGGGATGACGACGCCTACACAGATGCATGCGTTGCGTCTGAATCGATGTGATCGCTACCTCCTCGATCGCCCCAGCGAGATCCTGATCTTCGCGTACCAGAAGATGCCGACGCATCTGACTGAGCATTTCGATTCTGGTTGGGCCGCCGACAGAGATGCGAGGAAAAGCATGTCCTGCGTAGTTGACTGCTTCGGGGAGCACTTGATAGACATGAGCGTGTCTAAGCAGTCACTCCTTGCACTGAGCTCTGGGGAGGCAGCGTTTTATGCCACCATCAAGGGCACGGCGACGGGTGTCCAGACGACGCAGATCATCGAGGCGATGACGCGTCAGCCGTGCAAGTTGGTGGTTTTAAGTGAGTCGTCGACAGCCGGGGGCATCTGCAACCGGCAAGGCCGTGGCGGGGTGCGCCATGTGTCAGTGAAAGACCTATGGGTTCAGGAGTTCTTCCGAAAGAAGCGCGGGGAGTTGCTGAAGGTGGACGCATCCGTCAATTGGGCAGACCTCGGTACGAAGGCACATCCGAAAGCATAGCTTGACCAGATATTCGAGACGATGCCGCCACGAAGGCGAGAGCCTTTGAGATAGGGCTTGAGCACTGGAAAGGTGACAGCATTCCCAGCAGTGCTGACCCGAGGCCGCGAACGCCTACGAAGGTGGGCTGCGGCAGCCTGACGTGGCCCGGAGGTCCATTCGGGGCGCCCGGATGTCCATCATTGATCCCTGGTGGAGTACGGCGCGGCCCTGCGAGCCACCCGAGGCCCGAAAAGAGGCACGAGCAGCGCGATTGAAGCCGCGTGAGCCGCGCACTCTGCGCTGCTGCACACGCTGGCGGGCATGCCCCTGCTTCGGCCCAGTGCGCCGCGCGAGCAGGGGAGTTCCCCCGTGGCTGAGGGGGCCGCGGAGAGGCAATGAAGGGGGGAATCGCCGGCTGCGGCTCGGCAGCCGCGCCGGGATGCACCCAGCGCAGCAGCAAGCCAGGCTCAGAAACGACAGCTTTCACCCGGCAAGAACAGCAATGCCGGCAAACCCTAGTCTACCTTGGTACCCGCTTCTGGACTGATCGGGTTGGCCGTGTCTCTACATGGCTGGAGTCTGATCAGCTCCCGCGCCGCGACGACAGAGAGGGACGACCTTTGAGCATCGCTGGATGCAGGAACTGCTCGGGTAGCTGGCCCGACCGCCTTTCACGGTAAACAGCGCCACTCTTCTCCCGGCGTGGCTCGGCAGCCACCCGACATTAGACTGCGGTCTAGTGTGAGCCCTGACATGCACTAGCGAAGACCATGTTGGGCTACAAACGCCCACGTGGTGGAGGGGTGTTGAGGCATCCTGCATGTTCAGGGGAATTGCGAATTCAGCATGTAGTTTAGATTCCATGTTGTAGTGCAGTGCGGGCAGGCAGGTGTAGCATCAGCAGTGTAGCATAGAGAAGGGGAGAATGGGACTGCAGCCCTCTTTGGCCCGTACGCCGAAGAGGACCCGTGCGCATCCGCGCGCGCGCTCCGACAGAACCCTTAGTAGGGCCCCGCTAGAGTTGGGTCGAGCCCTAACAAGATTCTCAGAGATGTTCGTCGACATGTTGACGTATGTTCTTACAGTTCGACGACGAAGCCTTAGCAGGTTGATATAAGAGTTGAAAACGACCCCTAGTGATATTCTTTTACACTGGATCTAACCCTATGGCATCTCTGTTAGAGCTAAACCCAGTTTCAGTGGAATTCGATTAGAGCTGCATCGGCCCTTCGTGAGACTTGCTTTCAAGCTGGAGTCAAGCATCTCAGGGTTCGCATAGAGTACGATCCAGCCCTAGTCGGATTCTATCAGAGAGGAATCCCACCCGAGTAGAAATACAGTAATGCTGGACTGGGCCTTGAAAGGACCCCACTAAGGCTGGATCCAGTAGAGCTGGACGCAGCCCCAGTAGAGTTGTTTTTACTGCTAGTTCGAGGTTCTGCAGGATACGATTTGAGTTTGATCGAGCCCTAGTAAAATGTCATGAGGACTGGATCTAACCCTGGCAGCAGGATTCCATGAGAGCTGGATCAAGTCCAAATTGGATTATGAGAGAACTGGTCCGAGCCTTACTAGCATTGTATCAGAGCCACCGCCTGGCCGACAGCACCGCCGACAGGTGCGCCGCCGCAGCAGCAAACGGTGTCGCCGTCGTCGGCGTCGTAGGCGTCGTCGTCGTCGTTGCCGCGGAGGAGTTGTTCCCGGACCCCCCGATTAGTTGTTGTTAGGGGGGAAGTGGAGAGTCCCCTGGTTGCTGTCCCCTGTTTGCTGAAATTGTTGAGGGCAGAAAGGAATGCATTTTTCCCAGATTCCCATCGAAGGGGGGTATAGCGGCCGGTCGGGCCTCGGCCACGCCCGTGGGGATAGGGATCGGTTTAAAAATTAAGCTTGCAGAGTAGCGAGTGGCACGCGCGCGTCGTTTCCCAAATCGCGCGCGGCACAGTCAAGACGCCAACAAAGGGACCGCTTTGGGCCAACGGGGGGTTCGAGTTTGCGGGCCGCTCCGAAGATTTGTGCGGCAGAAACGGTTTGTGGCATAGGCCCGCCGTGGCCAGAGAAGCCGTTTCGTTCCTCATAGTAGGTTCTCTACGGTAGGACGATGGTTGTACCCAATGTGTTATGGCACGCAAGTGGAGATTGACGAAGCCCCGCGTTATGCTTGCAGGCCCACCGAAACATATACAGTGTTTGAGTGTAAAACCGTTCGCGGCAACCTGCCAGTCAAACGTTGTTGGCCGATCCAGTATTGTATTGAGGCATTGGTTTTATGCTATCCTCCTCCTCCTGTTCTCCCTCCTCCTCCTGCTCCTTCCCCTCCTCCTCCTCCTCCTCCTCCTCCTCCTCCTCCTGCTGTTCCTCCTCCTCCTCCTCCTCCTCCTCCTCCTCCTCCTCCTCCTCCTCCTCCTCCTCCTCCTCTCCTCCTCCTCCTCCTCCTCCTCCTCCTCCTCCTCCTCCTCCTGCTGGGGGGTCGGTTAGGCCGCGCCCGAGAGCCCGCGGCCACGCCGTAGCCCGCCGCGGCGGCGCCGTCTCTGCCCCCCGCGGGCCGCGGGCCGCCCGGTGACCGCCGATGGCCGCCGGCACGCAGCCGGCGCAGAGTGCGCCGCGCGCGGCGCGCGGATGGCGCGCGCGGCGCAGCGCTCCGCGCGACGCCGCCGGCACTCGGGCTCGGCGCGGGCGCTCGGCGCGCTCGGCACGCTGGGCGGCGCCCCGCACGCGCACGCCGGGGAGGGTTGCTGGACTCTTCTCGGCCACGCGCCGGGGGGCTTGCCATCGCTCGAGCGCGTGCAATGTGTTTCTCGGCGGGGATCGTTGAGGAGCATCCTGGATCATCCTGCGAAGAAAAAATACGCACGCAACCGAAAAGTGCACGGGGAATGGACGCGCGAGCGATGACAAGGGGGGCAGGGGGAGGGGGAAGGCTTCTGAGAAGGCGCGGGCCTCGTCTGTACATGTAAGGCCGGCGCATGTTAAGAAGCAGCCTCTCTCTAAGCAGCCTTTCCCCCTCCCCCAACCCCCCTCTGCGCGCCGCCAACCTGTGGGGGCGTCGAAGATCGGAGGAAGAAGGCGAGGCAAAGGTAGCGGCGCCGGTACCTCTTCAAGGGTGCCGACGCTACAACCCTTGCCTCGTTTTCGCCTTTGTGGGCCTCCTGGGAGGCCCTCGTCGCCGCGACGGAATTCGCTCCGAAGTTCTGGTTGGAGCGCACGCCGGGAGAGGTCCAGGGAGCAGCGGTACCGGTTCTGGTCTCCCCCGAGGCGGGGTGGGGGCAGGCAGGGCTGCTCAGGGGTCCGAGTCCCAGCACCGATCTCGACGATCTCGAGCCGACTCCGGTCTGCAGGGGCCGAGCCCGATCTGCGACCCCAGGCGATCCGAATCCGCGACGGTTCGGGCACGATCTGGTCCGTTGCCGATCCGATCCGACTTCGCGATTCGATGCAGCTCAGGCCTGACAGGGCCAAGGGCCCACGCATCGAAGAAAAGCGAGGCGCAGGATGTCTGGGGGGGGGGCCTTCTCAGAGGCCGCCCCCCGGGGGGGAACCAGCCCAGTGAAGCATCGACCTGGAATCGGCGACGCATCGCCGATCGATCGGCGATAGGCCCCCGATTGCGAATCCGCGCGTCTCGGCTGGGCTCCTTACCCGGCCCCTATCGGCGAGCAATGGGCGATCGGGGGTCCGTGCATCCCCCTCTGGCGTTGCCCCTCGCTGCCTCTTCGGAAGGCCGACCCCCTCGCCCTGCCCCCTCGCTGCCTCTTCGGAAGGCCGACCCCTCGCCCTGCCCCCTCCTGCGCGCACCGCCGAGGACTGCGGGCTACACCCCGGAGCTGTGCTGCGGCGGGGAGTTCGGGGCCGGCGGCTACCCGGGATGCTTCGACGCCGTGTTCACGCCAGAGAGGCTGGGCCCGGGCGAGAAAAGCTCAGCGGGGGCCCACGGGGTGCCGACGTGGCGGGCGAGGAAGGGTCTGAAGCGGTGGTGTTTGCCATCGGGGGCGCCTGTCCCAGGGCGGCCCCGACGTCGGACAAGTGATCCTGGCGAGAAACCCAGCCATGTGCAATTGGCAATACCGCGTTGTGGGTGCCATCCGTTTTAGGGGTGTGCCGAACCGGGTGCGGTGTCGTGCGAGCGCAGCCGCTGTCGCCTTCGGTGAAGTTCCCTGCGTGGTCAGGATACGTGCGAGAGGTGTGCCGAAGCGGGCGCGGTGGTGCGATGCGGGCGCTGCCACTGGGGCCTAGGTGGAGCTCCCTACGGGGCCACGAAGCGTGAGAAGGGTGTGCCGGGGGCGCGGTGGTGCCGTGCGGGCGCTGACACTGGGGCATCCAGAGCCATTGCTGCATTCGGTGGAGCTCCCCAAGGGGCCACGAAACGTGTGAGGGGTGCACCGAAACGGGTGCGGTGGTGCCACGCGAGCGCAGCCATTGGGGCTCTCGGTGGAGCTCCCCATGGAGCCACGAAACGTGTGAGTGGTGCGCCGAAATGGGCGCGGTGGCGCCATGCGAGCGCAGCCAGTGTTGCCCTCCGTGAAGTCCCCTATGGGGCCACGAAACCTGTGAGGGGTGTGCCAGGATGGGCGAGGTGGTGCCATGCGTGCGTTATCATTGGGGCCTTCGGTGGAGCTATGGGGTCGAAACGTGAGAGGAGTGTGTCGAACTGGGTGCGGTGATGCCATGCGAGCGCAGCCACTGTTGCCTTCGGTGGAGCTCCCCATGGGGCCACGAAACGTGTGAAGGGTGTGCCGAAACGGGTGCGATGGTACCATGCGGGCGCTGCAACTGGGGCCTTCTGTGGGGCTCCCTATGTGGCCACGAAACGTGCTGAGAATTCTACCGAACTGGGTGCGGTGGCACCGTGCGCAGGCAGCCACTGGGACCTTCGGTGGAGCTCCCTACGGGGCCACGAAACGTGTGAGAGGTGTATCGAAACTGGCGCGGTGGCGCCATGCAAGCGCAGCCGTTGTTGCCTTCGGTGGAGCTCCCAATAGGGCCACGAAGCGTGTGAGTGGTGTGGCGAAATGTGGTGCGGAGGGCAGAGGCAGGGGTGGGAGGAGGGAGGAGCGGGAGGAGGCAGGAGGATGGAGGGGCGCGGGGCGCTGTTTCTTCAAAACGAGGATCCCACCACAGGATGGTTGGGAACTATGTTGGACCACTATTTGCCCGCCAATCGATGAGTACCCGCCCACCTGTCGCGGTGGGTCTGCGCCGCACAGGCGCGGCGGCGACCCCAGCGCGGCCGTTCAAGGTTGAAGGCAGACAGTTGCCCAGAAGCGGCCTCCATCGTTCAAGGTTGTAATTGCGACCCACGCGGTGTGAAAAAGCAACGCCAACGTCATCGCGATCTGAACCCCCGAACTGTTCTGGAAAACTGCGGGACTCTTCGTTGGCTGCCCGAAGGAGGCGATGCGGCTGAGTGGTCTGCGTTTGAAGCCGTACGTGCAGTTGGCGCCCTTCTGTCGGAGGGGCATCAGACTCGAGTTCCCCGGAACTCGGGCTTGCCGACGCTATTCCTCGAGCCCGTCCAGGATTCCCATGCCGCCGGTCCCTTTCTCTTAGAATGTGACTTGCCATAGCTGTGTTGGGATGTCTGGACGCTGACGTGAAGCAATGTCGGGACTTCACGCGAGGGCCGATATTAATTTACGAGGGTTTATAACTTCGGTGGCGCGAATAACAAGGGTATGTTACAAAGGAATATGGCTTCGGGGGCGCGAAGATTGAGTAATTTACCATGGTTTGCGGCCTCAGGGACGCAACGGTGTAATTTACAAGGGTTTGTGGTCTCGGGGGCGCAAATATTGCGTACCGTACGAGGTTGTAAGGCCTCGGGGGCGCGAATATTGTATTATTTGCGGCGAAGGTGTGTGGCCTCGGGGACGCAAGCATGGTGTAATTTACGAGGGTCTATGGCCCTGGGGACGCGAATATTGCACAATGGTCAATGGCTGATGGCTTCGGGAACGCGAATATTGCATAATTTAAAAAAGGTTTATGACTTCGGGGGCGCCACTAATGTGGAATCTACTAGGGATTATGGCCTCGGGGACGCAAATATGATTCAATATACAAGTTTTTATGGCTTCGGGGACGCGAACATTGTGAATTTGCAAAGGATTATGGCTTCGGGAGCGCGAAGATTGAGTAATTTACCATGGTTTGTGGCCTCAGGGACGCAACTGTGTAATTTACGAGGGTTTGTGGTCTCGGGGGCGCAAATATTGCGTAATGTATTAGGTTGTATGGCCTCGGGGACGCGACTATTGTATTATTTGCGGCGAAGGTCTGTGGCCCCAGGGACGCAAGCATGGTGTAATTTACGAGGGTGTATGGCCCCGGGGACGCGAGATCTCTCGGGGGCCCGTCGTCGTCGTCGTCGTCGTCGTCGTTGTCGTCGCGGCCGTCGTCGTCGTCGTCGTCGTCGTCGTCGTCGTCGTCGTCAACGTCGTCGTCGTCGCCATCGTCGTCGTCGTCGTCGTCGTTGTCGTCGTCGTCGTCGTCGTCGTCGTCGCGGCCGTGGTCGACATGGGGGCCCGCGCGAACTCACGGAGGTGCCTTGAATCGCTTCCCTCACTCCGCCGGCCCGCATTTGTGCCATCGCAGGCGTTTGTTTGCGCGCTCGTGGCCGCCTGGGGCCTCCTGGGGGCCGTTTGGGGGCCTCTTGGAGCCTCTTTTGGGGCTTTTCGGGGGCCTCGTGGGGCCTCCAGAGGGGGTTCCTGGGGGCCTCTTAGGGATCCTCTTGAGGTCTCCTGGGGGCCTCTTGGGGCGCAAGGCTCGAATTGGTGGTTCGTGTTCCCCCTGTTGGGCTCCTTTTGGGGCCGTCTTGGGGTCCTCTTGGGCGATCTTGGGCGCCTCTGGGGCCGTTTTGAGGCCATCTTGGGGCGGTCTTTGGGCCTCTGGAGCCATCTTGGAGCGTCGGAAAGCCGAAAAGGCGAGAAGGCTGAAAACTTCCAAGAACCTTAGGAGAATCAATGATTCTTTGGCCGTCTTGAGGCCATGACTCACGAAGGTGTAATTATTCGATTGTCTTGCTCATACCGACGGCACATCTCGAATGTAGTGCTTAGTGGCCTTCGGCCAGATTGGGTTCGGCCAGACCCATGCAGAAGACATGTCCGGCCTGAGTGCAAGCGCGTTCTGGGGCGCCTGCATTCAGCCCGCACATTCTGCATGGGCTTTCCGTGGCCTTCTGTACTACCATCTTTCCTGCCGATGCGCCGTCTAGGTACGGCTTCTTGCGTGCGTGCGTGCGGCCAGATTGGGTCGCGGATAGCCTTGTTGGGAGGGCTGTTAGGGGTCCCCTTTTGAAGCCTCTCGGGGGCCTCGTGGCGGAGTTTTTGGGGCTCTTGGGGGCCTCGTTGGGCCTCTCGAGGGCGTCTTGGTCGCATCTGGGGGCTATTTGGGGGCCCCTCATACAGGCTTGATACCATCACTCGACCCACCCGAGGCTCCCTTCTGAGCCCACGCTCGACTGCTTGGCCGGGCGGGGCCCGACTGCCACGACCCCGTCGGAACTGAGCCCGCTCGGCTGCTTGGCCGGCGGCCGAACGTGCTCAGGCGCCGAGCGGGCTCGGAAGGGAACCCGGACTCGCGAGCGGCGAACATATCCGTATCCGCGTCTTCGCGGTGTGGATTCCGGGGCGCGATCCCGCGGACACGCGGTCGCCCAGATACGTTCCGCGCGGGGCGTCCACGAAAAATGCCCCGCATCCGTGGGGTCGCGGCCCAGGGGCCCGGCCCGCGAGGCCGCGGAAATTTTGTCATCACTCGAACGTGGCGAGGACCATCGAGGAGCATTCTTGATCATCGAGACAGAAAGCAAGCACGAATCCGAAAAATGCACGGGGAATACACGTCCGAGCGACGGCAGCATGCGGATATGCTTTCTGCGAACGAAGACGTCCGACGATGTGACTGTTTGCCAGTGCCGCGGCTGCAGAGGCCCCGACCCCTTCCCCGGGCGCAGCTTCTCGCCTTGGATCCACTGCTGGATGGCCCCGGAGCCTCACGACCGGCCTCGGAGGCCGAAGCCGAGGAGCAGATTTCGGAGGTGGACAGACCTCCTACCCTGACGCGCCGATTGGCGAATTGGCCGTTTTCGGTTCGCGGGAGGGCGTCGCGGGTCCAGGTCCGTCGGTTTCGGTCCCAGGCCGTTTTCACTAGAGAGTGGTTTACCGAAGGGAGGTTTGTACACCGCCGAAAGTTCGGTCGCGGCTAGGACGAGGATAGATCCGTTCCAGAGTTTGCCAGAACGCTCTCAGAGCGTTCTGGAGCGCTCTGACACTGCCGCGGCGCCCGAGACATCCTCCAGAACCGCCGGATATCAGAAATGTCCGATTTATCCTCATCCGAAGTTGTCCTCGTCCAGGCTACGTCTTGGAATCCGGGACCGAACAGACCACATCGTCAGAGATCCACGTTGCGGCGCCCATTTGCGACGCCCGAGCTGACGACAGCTGCAGGACAGATGCTCCGATTTTCAGGGGCAGCGTTGGAATGAGATGGGCAAAGGGGGGGATGCATCGACCCCAATCGGCCATTCGTCGCCGACAGGGGCCCGATAGCCCTGCCCGGGAGGCTGCAGATTGACTGTCGCCGGCCGATCGCCGATCTACCAGCGATGGATTGCCAGTTCTAGGGCGATGTTTCCCCCCCCGAGCTGGCACCTCCCCTGACGTTGCCCCCGAGGCAAGTGGGCCTTTTGCTCAGAAGGAGGCAGCGGCCTCTACAGAAGCAGTGCGCACCACATAATCGGAGCTGGATCGACCTCCTACCCTGGCACGTCGAGCAGCGAGGTTTCCGTTTTCGGTTCGCGAGAGGGCGCCGCGGCCGTCATTTTTGCGGGTCCAGGTCCGTCGGTTTCGGTCCTAGGCCGTTTTCACTAGAAAGGAGGTTTTATCAAGGGAGGTTTGTCCACCGCCGACATCCCTCTGGAAGGCGGTGGGGCCCTCCGAGAAGGCCCCCCGCCCCCAACCCCCCAGGCATCCTGCGCATCGTTTTTGCTCGATGCGCGAGCGCTTGGCCATGCCGGCGCCCCCCCCCCCTCCCAGACATCCTGCGCTTCGCTTCTGTTCGATGCGCGAGCCCCTGGCCGTGCCAGGCCTGAGCTCGTGAGCCCCTGGCCGTGCCAGGCCTGAGCTGCATCGGATCGCGAGAAGTCGGATCGGACCGGAAACGCAACGGGCCGTCTCGGCTTCGGATCGCGCGGCCTCGCAGCTCGGGCGCGGCCCCTGCAGACGGGAGAGGCCACGAACGGCCCGGGAAGGGATCAGCGGGCGAGGGGGGGGGGGAACGGAAGTGGGATAGAGCGAGCGAGAGGAGGAGGGGCGAGGGGGGGCGGCGAGGGGGGGAGGGCACCTCCTCCTCTCCTCCTCCTCCTCCTCCTCCTCCTCCTCCTCCTCCTCCTCCTCCTCCTCCTCCTCCTCCTCCTCCTCCTCCTCCTCCTCCTCCTCCTCCAGGGGCGGGCGGTGTTGCCCCTCGGCTCGCAGCCCCGCCCGGCGGCGCCACCAGGTGCTGCACCGGCGCCGCCGAGAGGGCCCGGCGCGAGCGCGAGGCCGCGGCGTGGCGTCGCGCGGAGGGCCGGGCGGGCGGCGCCACGGCCCCGGCGGGGGGCGGCGTGGAGGTTCGGCACGATCGAAATGGGCACAGTCAACCCGCGCAGCAAGGATGGGCAACTTTCCAAAGGGTACCCTTGCATCCTTGCCTCCTCGGTCCATCCTTGGCCACTTTCGTTGGCCGCGCCCTGCTCAAAAAGCTTCGAACTGGGCGTCCAAGGCCCTTGCATCCTTATCGCGCATCCTTACTGACTATACTGATTGACTGTACGGAAAGAATGGGTATTACACCAGAGAGAAGCCCCAATCAGTGGATGGTTTGAAATGGGATCGATAAAGAGATCGATAAGGAGATCGACCGAGAGCCCGGGAACCCGGGACCCACCGAGATCAGCCCGGAACCAACAACCAGGAACCCAGAATCGGGAACCCGGAAACCCAGCCGGCCACCAAAATCGGCGGGAAGTGTTCGCCAAATGTTTTGAGTTCCGCTGGGACCCCTTCAGTGCAAGCACTGATTGGGGAATGGGTACAATGCCCGACAGCATTTCTTGTCCATGTCGAACAGGACTCGCTCTCCGCGCCGCTGCGGGCGTTGCCCTTTGAAGACGAAAGGCCGCCTGCTCAACAGCTGCCGCTGTCGCTTTGGGACGACAGTTGTTGGTCGGCCTTGTACCCAATCTCGTCCGTACCCACTTCGGGCGTCCGAGGAGGTCTTCCTCGGGGCGGCCAGGGCCGCAGCCGCCCATGAGGCTCAGGAATCCGAGGAGGAAGGGGCACCGATGCCGCTGCACTCCCGCCCCCACACGCCAACACCGAGGAGGAGGCGGTCCGCTCGGCGCGCGGGGCAGCGCTCCCTGCGCGCGCACGCCGCGGAGGGCTGTTGGACCCCCGGGGCGACGCAGACCGGAGGGGGAAGTCGAGGCAGAGGCACTCCGAGTTTCTAATAAGCGTCGGGGGGGCGTCACCCCCGCCGACAGCCCCATATCGACCCCCGTCGCGTCTCGACGACGCGGCGAGGTTGATCCCCGTCGTGGGGGTACCCCCCCACGCTTATAAAGAAACCCAGGGTAGCGGTGTCGGTACATTTTCAAGGGTGCCCACACGCCTTTTGGGACCTCTTGGAAGGCTCTCGTCGCCGCGGCTTGATTCGCCTCAAAATAATTCTGGTCAGAAGGCGCCTTGGGTGAGGGCTGGGGAGCAGCGGTATCGGTACCTCTTGGTTTCTCCAAGGAAGGGCCAGAGGTCTTGGAGTCGGTTGGGTATCTGATGTGACCCAGCATTGGTTCCAGGCAGCAGGGACGGAGAGGGCCTTTTTCGTCCTTTTTGGGGCCTCATGGGTGCTTCTCGTCACCACGGACGCGGCTCGAAAAATTGATGCGCTTGGACCCCCGGAGGGGTCGGGGGACAGATGTTGATTGGATTTGGCATGATTCCCCCACTCTTGACCGAGTTTCCCGGGGCCCGCCTGCAATACCAGATTTTCTCGATCCCCTTCATTCCCTCCTTCATCGAAGAGGGCCGTGGACGAGTTTGGACGCAGGCACGGCTCCGTCGCTGGTTGCCAGAGGTGGTCCTAGCCCAGGATGTCCCCCGCGTTTCGCGCCGTCTCGGGGCCTCCTGTGGCCTTCTGGGGGTGCTCTGTGTGGAGGCCACTTGGCATCCCTGGGGAAGCTGGGGCTACCCTGGGCCAGGGCCACCCCTTGCAATACCCGGCTTTGGAAGTCTCAATTCCGCTCAGATTGGGCGCGATTTATAGGGGGTGATAAATGGTGGGGAGGAAGGTGCCCGCTTCGGGCCCTAAAGGCCCCCTCTGGGGCCCTAAAGGGCTCTTTTAGGGGCCCCTTTTCTGCAGCCCTCGCTGTCCCCAAATTGATCGCCCCATTTAATTCGCGCCCAATCAGAATCAGTCCATCGACCCCTCCCAAGCATGAGGATAAATCGATTCAGAGAGTTCCTTGGCATCGCTCGGACGTGTGCAGTTCTTTCTCGGCGAGGACCATCGAGGATCATCCTAGATGATCTAACAACAAACCGGCGTCACCCCAACATACTTGTACAAAATGTGCGCCGCCCCCCCAGGGGCGACGCGGGCACCGAGAAATCTCATAGTATATGCGTCGTGGCGGGCGCTTTCTGGCCACACCGCTCGGGAAACGACGTACGATAAGATTGGTATACTAGATGTTCGGGTCGGACGCGCGCCTCCAAGGAGGACAGATAGTACTAGCATGTCCTTGTGCGCCCCAACAAAAAAATACGCACGATACCGAAAAATCCACGGGGAATGGACGTCCGAGCGATAGCAGGGTTCCTGAACGCTCTCGGGGCGCTCTGGGACGGCCGCCGCGCCGGCTCTTCCAGACCCGCCCGCTCTCAAGGATACCTGACGGGTCCCCCTCCGACCGTATCCTCACCGCGCTCACACGCCAGTCGTTGAAAGAAGGTATGTTTGGATTCCCAGATCCCAATCTACTTCAAGCGCCTTCCTATTTCAAGAATCGACACGCTTTTGCTTTGTTCTGTTATTCTCTGGAGGGGCCTGGACACAATTAACTTAAACCGCCTTCCTACTTCATGTTCTTACCTACTTTTTCCGGCCGACGTGTAAGTCGGGCGTGTCCCTCCACAGGAGGAGTATTCAAAAGTAGTCAAAAGATATTCCGGGGGCGATGTTTTCATTGTTCTTGATCATCTTCGAGCATCTTCTGACTGTTTTTGATTTTTCGTCTAAGATGCACCTGTGCACCTGTAGGGGGACATACCCGACCTGACACCATGCCCTCGCCTGGGCGATGAGTCAGCTGCGCGCCGAGGGGGGCAGGGGGCGGGGGGAAGGCTTCCTAGAAGCACCCCTGCCTCTCAGGGGGCGCTGGCCCTGCCTGGAGATGCTGGGCCGGCGCCTTCGGAGAAGCAGGGATGCTTCTAAGAAGCCGTCCCCCCGCCCCCCGCCCCCCCCCTTGAGCGCGCCGCCAACAGTGGCCGCCGGAGCGCCGAGAGCGGGCGGCGTGGGCAGGATCGTTGTGTTTTTTGTGCGGCAGGCGCCCTGCCGCAGGGCGGCGTGCCACGGCCGTGGCTGCCCCGGCTCCTCGACTACGTGGTCGTGGGCGCCGGGAGCGGAGGCTCGGCCGCGGCTGCCGCGCTGGCGTCGCACCCGTCACGGGGGGGGGATGCGGCTGGGCTGCCCCGCCGCGGCCACTGGCGGCGCGCAGGGGGGGGGGGGGCGGGAGGGGGGGAGGGGCGGGAGGAGAGGGAGGAGAGGAGAGGGAGGAGGGGAGAGAGAGGGGGGGGAGGAGGGAGCTGGGGAGGGAAGAGAGGGAGGAGAGCAGGGAGGAGGAGGCGGAGGAGAAGAAGGAGGCGGAGGAGGAGGAGGGTTGGTCGAAATCTTGAACCCAAATGCCTCTGTGCCATAATTGCGTGGTGGCTGATGCATTCACACCATGCTTGCCTGCTTTCTCTAAGCCGCAAGTATGTTCAAGCTCTATGTGTTCTGTGGTGTATTGGAAGCTGTTTGAAATTAATGTCAATCGCGCTGGTGCGTTTCACCGAGTTGAGTGGGGGGGGGCGCGTTGCCTTGCACGCATCAGGGGGCCAGGCATCTTGGTGCAAGCACGCACTGGTGCACACGGGCACTGTGGTGTGCACAGGCACACTTGTGCGCGCAGGCCCTGCCCCCCTCCCTCTGGCGCTTCGTGATCGCACAGGGGCGGATAACGCAACACCGGCACGCCCAGGTGGGCGTCGCAGGGTTTCCCCACTTCCGGCCCTCTTGCATGTCTTCCGCTCAGACCTTCCTCTTCCTCCTCCTCGCCCCCCCCTTCTCACGCCGTAGACACGCCAACGGCGGTGTAGGCAACGGCGATATAGGTTTCGGTCTTGTAGGTGGGGGGGGTGTCGAGGTCAACCCAATTCTAGGAAAGATGTGTGTTGTGTGTGCCTTCAATGTGTTCTGCGCGAGTTCGGCGTCGCAACAAAACATATTCCCAACATCGCTGTGAACCAACATCGCCGTTAGCGTGGCCTTGGTCGCGGCTGGCCCATCCGGACAAGAAGAATCTTCCCCCCTTTCGCCCTCCGCTCTCTCCCATCCCCCACATTCCACCAATACCCTCGCAAGGGGTGTTTCATAAGGAGCGCCTTACACGCTACACTACATGTCCTCCGCCGCCGAACTCTTTAGAGTACCACCAGAGCTTTCTAGAACCTGAGAGCGCGCGAAGCGCGCGCGCGTAATGCCAGTACACGCGTGTGGGCGATTCGGGCCCAAACGCTCGTCGCCAACAAAGCGCGCAGTGCGCGTCGCTGCCGCGGTGTCCCCAACCCGCCGTGCGCCCAGGAGGGCCGGGGCGGGGCAGGAGCTGCGGCCCTCCGCCCCCCGGTCCGTCGCGGCCGTCGGTGCTGCTGCTGGAGGCGGGGGACTGGGACGACAACCGCGAGATATTCTGCAGGCCTGCGCCGTTCCGCCGGCCTCGGGCTTCACCGAGCGCGGTTGACTACGCGCAAGGTGCCTACTCGCAGACGTCCGAAGAAACACATCTTGTCTTGATGCAGTGCATCGTGGATCCCCCGCGGCGGATCCGGGCCCTTCGCGAGTGGGCACTTTGCGAGAGGAGGAACGCGCTTGTCCAGGGCTGAGCGACCCGATGATAGCGTCACTGGGCCACTGGCACCAGCGTCAGACGGAAGACCCCAGGAGCTTCCTGGACAGCCAGTTTGCGCATCTTGTTGCTGTTTTTGTCGAGATCGGCGCGCTGCCCCCCCGTCGTCAGGGCTCCCGCGCGCAGCTCGTGCAGGCTGTTCGCTGAGTGTGGACGTCGCTGCTCCGTCATGTCGTCGTCTTCGTTTTCATCGTTCTCCGTCCCCTATCCACCTCCCTCGACTTCCTCGGCCCTGCTTCGCCTTCCTCGTCGCCACTCCTCGCCTTCGGCCCTGTTCCGCCACTGCCGTGCCTGCGTCGTTCCCCTTCCCTCCCCCTCCCTCTCTCTTTTGCTTTCGCGTTTCGTTGTCGTTCGACGTTCGCCTTTACTTCCCTTCTCCCCTCTCTTCGTCCCTCCAGCCGCCAGGCGTGGAGCGCCTGGCGCGCGCGCGCCCGGGGGCGTTGCCCTCCTCCCTCCTTCCTTCCTCCTCCCTCCTCTCCGTCGTCGTCGTTGCTGTTGCGTATTCCCTCCCCCCTCCATTGTTTCCCTCTGTCCTTCTCTCCTGCCTCTTTCTGACTATCTTCTTTTTGACTCGCTCTTTCCCGCGCGGTTTCACACGTTCTCGCTGGTCTCTGGCGGGCGCGGCCCCAGCAGTGCAATTCTGGCTTGGTCCAGAAGTTTCACACGTGAAGATTTGTTCGTGTGTTGTGTGTGTGTGCGTGTGTGTGTGTGTGTCTCTCTGTGTCTGTGTGTGCGTGCGTGCGTGCGTGCGTGTGAGTGTGCGTGGGTGTGGGTGTGGGTGCGTGTGGGTGTGCGGGTGTGTGGGTGTGTGGGCGTGTATGCGTGGGTGCGTGCGTGGGTGCGTGCGTGGATGTGTGCGTGGGTGTGTGCGTGGGTGCGTGCGTGGGTGCGTGCGTGTGTGTGTGTGTGCGTGTGCGCGTGCGCCTGTGCGAGTGCGTGTGCGTGTGTGTGTGTGATTGTGCGTGTGCGCGTGCGTGTGTGCGTGTGCGTGTGCGTGTGCGTGTGCGTGTGCGCGTGTGCGTGTGCGCGTGTGCGTGTGCGCGTGCGCGTGTGCGTGTGCGTGTGTGCGCGTGCGCGTGTGCGTGTGCGTGTGTGCGTGTGTGCGTGTGTGTGTGTGTGCGTGTGCGTGGGCGTGGGCGCCGGCACGGGCGCGGGCGCGGGCGCAGGTGTGCGCGTGCGCGTGCGCGTGCGCGTGCGTGTGCGCGTGCGCGTGCGTGTGCGCCTGCGCGTGCGCGTCTGCGTGTGTGTGTGTGTGTTGTGCGTGTGTGTTGTATGTGCTGTGTGTGTTGTGTGTTGTGTGTTGTGTGTGTGCGTGTGTGTGGTGGCGGTTGTAATTGCGTGTGTGTGTGTGTTGTGTGTTGTGTGTGTTTGTGTGTTGTGTGTGCGTGCGTGTATGTGTGTGTGCGTGTGTGTGCGTGTCTGCGTGAGTGCGTGTGCGTGTCCGTGTGCGTGTGCGTGTGTGAATGTGTGCGTGTGTGCGTACGTGCGTACGTGGGTGCGTGGGTGCGTGCGTGAGTGTGTGCGTGTGCGCGTGTGTGCGTGTGTGCGTGTGTGCGTGTGTGCGTCTGTGCGTCTGTGCGTCTGTGCGTCTGTGCGTCTGTGTGTGCGTGTGCGTGTGCGTGTGCGTTTGCGTGTGCGTGTGCGTGTGCGTGTGTGTGTGTGTGCGCGTGTGTGTGTGGGTGTGTGTGTGTGTGTGCGTGTGTGCGTGCGTGCGCGTGTGCGTGCGTGAGTGTATGCGTGCGTGCGCGTGTGCGTGTGAGCGCGTGTGCGTGTGCGCGCGTGTGCGTGTGTCGTGTGTGCGTGTGTGCGGGTGTGCGTGTGTGCGTGTGCGCGTGTGCGCGTGTGAGCGTGTGCGCGTGTGCGCGTGTGCGCGTGTGCGCGTGTGCGCGTGTGCGCGTTTGCGCGTGTGCGCGTGTGCGCGTGCGCGCGTGCGCGCGTGCGCGCGTGTGTACGCGTGTGTACGTGTATGCGCGTGTGCGCGCGTGCGCGCGTGCGCACGTGCGCACGTGTGCGCGTGTGTGCGTGTGTGCGTGTGTGCGCGTGTGCGCGTGTGCGCGTGTGCGCGTGTGCGCGTGTTGCGCGTGTTGCGCGTGTGCGCGTGTGCGCGTGTGCGCGTGTGCGCGTGTTGCGCGTGTGCGCGTGTGCGCGTGTGTGCGTGTGTGCGCGTGTGCGCGTGTGCGCGTGTGCGCGTGTGCGCGTGTGCGCGTGTGCGCGTGTGCGCGTGTGCGCGTGTGCGCGTGTGCGCGTGTGCGCGTGTGCGCGTGTGCGCGTGTGCGCGTGTGCGCGTGTGCGCGTGTGCGCGTGTGCGCGTGCGCGCGTGCGCGCGTGTGCGCGTGTGCGCGTGTGCGCGTGTGCGCGTGTTGCGCGTGTGCGCGTGTGCGCGCGTGCGCGTGCTGCGCGTGTGCGCGTGTTGCGCGTGTTGCGCGTGTGCGCGTGTGCGCGTGTGCGCGTGTGCGCATGTGCGAATAGGCGCGTAGGCGCGTGTGCGCGTGTGCGTGTGTGCGTGTGTGTGTGTGTGCGTGTGCGTGCGCGTGCGCGTGCGCGCGTGCGCGCGTGCGTGTGCGTGCGCGTGCGCGTGTGCGTGCGCGCGTGCGCGTGTGCGCGCGTGTGCGCGTGTGCGCGTGTGCACGTGTGCGCGCGCGCGTGTGCGCGTGTGCGCGTGTGCGCGTGTGCGCGTGTGCGCGTGTGCTCGTGCGCGCGTGTGCGCGTGTGCGCGTGTGCGCGTGTGCGCGTGTGTGGGTGGGTTGGTGGGTGGGTGGTTGAGTGGGTGTGTGGGTGGGCGTGTTGTGGGTGTGTTGTGGGTGTGTTGTGGGTGTGCTGTGGGTGTGCTGTGGGTGTGCTGTGGGTGTGTTGTGGGGTTGTTGTGGGTGCGTTGTGGGTGTGCTGTTGGTGTGTTGTGGGTGTGTTGTGGGTGTGGTGTGTGTGTGTGTTGTGGGTGTGTTGTGGGTGTGTTGTGGGTGTGCTGTGGGTG
>CAUYUJ010015612.1:150923-170923 GCA_963575745.1 Prorocentrum cordatum
CATGGGCCTTGGGGAGAGGGAAAAGAGGGAAGGGGACAGCCAAATGCCCCACACACCTTCTCATCCCTAGCAAGCGGAGGTCGCTGGATGTCAACGCGTCCTTTGGCTCCCCTCTGGTCCGCGCACGTGCGTCGGGCCATGACTTGCAGACCACACCACCCACTTAGAAACCCCAGTCTTGGACGCCCCCGAGATCACCTCACAGACATGCCTTCCCCACCCTGGGCAAGCGGGGGTCGGCGGATTCGGGTCCTCGATCGTGAACCCCTTGTTCACTCGCTGGCCCCGCCCGGTCTGGTGGAACGTCCGCAGCGCGCCGCCGTTCCAGCAGCTGCCGGGCGTCAGCTCGGTGCTGAAGACGGGCCAGGTCCCGGTGGCCAGCGACCTCAGCTTGCCCCTCCCCCTCGCCTGAGACCTTGGTGCCGTTTTTTCGCAACGGGCGATGTTGCCCCGTTTCGGGTCCTGGGGCCCTCATGGATCGATCCAACTCGAGGCTTTCCCGCAGACGGACGGGGTCCAGGGTTCTGGTCGAGTTTGTTTACGATTTTCTGCATTTTTCGTGATGTCGGAACTGAGGTCTCCCCCGCGGGCGGGGAGGCTCAGTCGTTGGTTCCCGATGGCGAGGGAGGAGGAGGAGGAGGAGGAGGAGGAGGAGGAGGAGGAGGAGAAAGAGGAGAAAGAGGAGGAGGAGGAGGAGGAGGAGGAGGAGGCAGAGGAGGAGGAGGGGGAGGAGGAGCACAGGAGGAGGAGGAGGAGGAGGAGGAGGAGGAGGAGAAGGAGGAGGAGGAGAGGAGGAGGAGAATGAGCGGGAAGAGGAGGAGGAGCAGCAGGGGGAGGAGCAGGAGGAGCAGGAAGAGGACGAAGAGGAAGAGGAGGAGGAGGAGGAGGAGGAGGAGGAGGAGTTGGAGGAGGAGTTGGAGGAGGAGTTGGAAAAGGAGGAGGAGGAGGAGGAGGAGGGGGTGGAGGGAGGAGGAGGAGGAGGAGGAGGAGGAAGACGAAGCAGACGAAGGGCGGAAAGGAAGACGAGCGAGGAGGATGGAGAAAGAGCCACGGGCGAGGAAGGGAAGGAGGAGACCGTCGAAGAGGAGGAGATGGTCGTCACGAGACAGTCAAGGTCCTCGGTGGCAGCTCGGCCATAAACCGAGGGCTCCACAGCCGTGGCGGCACGCGCGAGCTGGCCGAGGCGCTGGGCTGGCCAGAGGCCGAGGTGGCCGCGGGCTTCCGCCGCGTCGACGCCCGCCTACGTCAGGCCGGGCGGGCGCGCCGCCGCGCGGCGCCGGTGCTGCACGGGCGCGCGCGCGCGGAGATGCGGCCCTTCCTGCGGCTCGTCGCCGCGGCCTTCGAGGGCGCCGGCGTGCCGTTCCGCGCCGCGGACCCGGCGGGCGCGCCTGCCGAGGCCGTGCACGGAGTCCACGGGAGCACGTGGCTCTCCCTGGCCTGCCCCAGAGGGGCCGCCGCCGGCCCCGCCCACCCGCGCACGGCGGCGGAACTGTCGCGGTGCGCGCGGCAGAGCGCGTATTCGGGGTTGTCGGGAGCCTTGCGACGGGGGTCAATGCAGACGGGGATCAGCCAGAGCGCCGGATCTTGCAGGATCCTGCATGGCCAGGGTCGCACTGGCCCGGGTTTGGTTGCAGGATCCTGCAGGACTTTGCGGGATCCTGCAGGGCCAGGGTCGCATTGACCCGGGTTGGGCGCAGGATCCTGCAAGGCCTGACTGACCCGGGTCTGGATTGACCCGGGTCAGCAGATCCCTGAGGCTGGTGGCGCCGCTGAACCGGTCGCTGCCGAACCTGGTGGTGCGCCCGCGTTCGCTGGTGACGGGGCTGCGCTGGGGGCGGCGGGGCCGGGCGGGCGCCTCTGGGCTCCAGGCCGCGGGCGCGGAGGTGGTGGAGCTGCGCGGCAGCACGGAGGACTGGCGCGAGCGGGAGGTGGACGACCCACCCGTCGGTTGGGCGTTGAGCTTCGACGGACTCGGGGACAGGTGAGCGACGCCAAACCAGGGGGTCGTCTACTTGTCTACTCCGACATTGGCGCGCAAGCTGCCCGCGCAAGGTCGCGCAGAAGCGCCCTCGCTTCAAACGTGGCGTGACGCGCGGGCGGCCCGCGTAAGCAACCGCGTAAGGTCGCTACGTCATCTCGCGTGAGGTCCGGTTTTGATCGGCGCTCCGGTGTCGGGACGATCGAAATGGGTACGGAACGAATGGGGACAAAGACCGAGAGCATTCCTTGCCCCTTTTGAACAGAATTCGCGGTCGATGTCCTGGCGGGCGTTGCCGATTTTGGGCAGAGGGCCGCCTGCCCAACAGCGGACGCTGTCGGTGCTGGACACCTTGTGTTGTTGGGCATCGTACCCATTGTTTCCGTACCCACTGCGGGCGTCCAAGAGGTGGGCCAGCCGCATCCAGGGGCGTTACCACGTGGGTATCCGCCGCGCGGTGGTCGCCGCTGCGGGCGCCGTGGGCTCACCGGCTCTTCTACATCGGAGCGGCGTGGGCCCCCCGGAGGCCCTGAAGTTGCTGGGCAAGACGCTGCGGCTGAACGCAAGCGAGGTGGGCCAGGGGCTCAGGGACCGGGTGGTGGTGGCCACGCACGTGTCCACGAGGCTGCCGTGCAGCGGTGAGGCGCGCTCGAGCGACGTGCCCCTGCTCTTCGCCTTCTTCAACTTCTCTGGCCCGAACGTGCCCGGGGCCACGGGCCCCTCAGAGGCAGAGCTGAACATGCTGGACGACTGTGTGGACGGCTTCGAGATGTGGTCGCTGCGCTTCATACTGCAGCGCACCCTCGGATCCGGCCAACTGCACGTCCGGTCCCCGCACCCGCTCGTCTCCGCGCAGGCGGAACTGAGCGCAGGGCCCGAAGACCTTCACCGAGTGGTGGCCATGCTCCGATGGTTCCACGAGCGCGTCCAGCTCAACGAGGACGTGGCCGCTCAGATCACCGCCCTCGCCCCCAGCCTGGAGGACTTCCAGAGCGACAGGATGCTGGGGCGCTTCGTGCGGAGCGGCTCGGCATGGTACCTGCATCCGTCCGGGTCCCTCTCGGCGGGCGCGGTCGACTCCGACCTGCGGGTGCGGGGCACTGGCAACGTCTACGTCGCCGATGCCTCGGCCATGTCGAGGCTGCCCACTGGCCACCCGGACGCATCCATCAGGATGTGGGCGGCTCGCCTCAGGGGGGGACGAGAGAGAGGAGGCAGGTTCCCTTCGAGCAGGGGTTCGACTACAGAATCGATGTACCCCCAAATTGATGTCCCGGTCGAACATACGAAAGATACGTAGCTTGTCCGTAGAGTTTCGGAACAGCTCACGTAACGGTCGTGGATTCCACGGGGAGAACGGTTCTGGGGCAGATCAATGCCGCAGTGGAGCCCCCTTGTTCGACCCCTCGAGAAGGCGCCCGGGGGCTCCTGCCCCCGGAGGAGGCTCGAGGAGCACCCTCTGGAGGCCCCCGGGGGTCTTCCCGGCCTGCCGCGCGGGCCCGCCGCCTCGGACGTCCCCCCGTGGGCCGGGTCGGAGGGCCGAGCCCCCGTGGTCTGCAAGAGCAGAGCCTGGGGGCTGTGCCCAGGTCGGGCAGATGTCCCTCTGCAGGAGGGGGATTGGGAAACAGTTCTTAGAAACTCGTCTAGGGACGATGCTTGACTGTTTTTACAGGTGTGTCTTGTTCCTATGCTTCCTCCCAAATCCGCCTGTAGGAGGACACGCCCGACCTGAGGCTATGCCAAATACCGCTCTCACGTTCTAACCACAAGCGTCTAGGCACATTGGATGTCGTTACATGTGTGGACATGTCTACAGGCAAATCGGCCATTGCGTTCGGCGCAAGGTCGGAGAAAGGGTAGATCCGTCTGCGCATCGCCGATACCCTCACCCCACCCCGCCCAGAGGCATGCGGATTCTCACTCTCGAGGACATATCGCCGATCTACGGCGATGTATCACCGATTCCAGATTGATGTTATTCCCCCTCTTCAGCCCCCCACATGAGCGACGCAAAAGAAACGGGGTAGTTTGCGCCAACAGCGGCGCGTGAGCTGCCCGCGTAAGGTCGCGCGTAAGCGCCCTCGTCTACATTGTAGCATGCCGCGCTGGCGGCCTGCGTAAGCCACCGCGTACGGTCGCTATGTCATCTCGCTTCAGAGCCGTTGCTCAGCGGCCAGCCAGGGGGGGACGTGAGAAGGGGCGTGCCTTCTCAGAAGTCTCGGGAGTTCCCCGGCCTTCCGAGAAATCTCCTGAGCCTCCCCCACAGACACCGAACATTTCTCAGAGGGCGCGAGGGCTTTGCGAAGCCCCGCCGCCTTCTGAGAAGGCCTCCTCCTTCTCACTTCCGCCCCTCGCTCGCCGCCGAGGTGCTATAGGAAGCGCAGGGGAACACGAAAGCCAAGAAAAAAGGCGAGCAGATGGGGAATCCTGGGACTTGTGCCTACTTCATGGTGTGCCCCTGGGCCCTTCCACTGGTGCTCCAACCCTTGGGCGCCGCCGAGGATGCTCGGCGACGCGCTCGCCCACCGCCTCCTGCGGGGAAGGCGCGGGCCCGCGGCCGGCGCGCACGAGCCGAAGCGCGGCGCGGCCAGCGCGGCCGGCGCGCGGCGGAAAGCCGCTCGATGCCCCCCCCCCCAGCATTCGGACGGTGCTGGGACTGGGTCTCTAGGCCTTCCAGATGGGGTCGGAGTCGATGGGGTCGGAGGATCGCGCCGCATCGCCGATGCATCGGCGATGCAGCTCGATGTGGAGCCCGATTTGCTTCACGTAGACGTTGTCGATGCATCGCCGACGTCGACGATGCATCGTCGGTGCATCGCCGATATTTCGCCGATATTTCGCCGATGTATCGACGATGCGGCGCGATCCTCCGACCCCATCTACTCCGACCCCATCTAGAAGGCCTCTGAGTCGGGCATGTCCCTCTTCAGGATGAATGTTCAAGAACAGTCGAAACAAATTGTCTGGTGACGATGTTTCGTGCCCGTGTGACTCTTTGGGATTCTGTTCTCTAATTATTGTTTGTCCTCCAATATCCGCCTGTAGGAGGACATGCCCGACCTACGGCTGGGACGAGGATACAGTCGGACCGATGTGCAAGATCGAGGTCGGTTCGGGGAGGGTACCCTGATGTTCTTCGTGTTTGTTGGATGTTCTTGTGAATCCTGGGAGAGGGTACCCTCCAGTGCTCTTCAATTTGGCCGGCGGAAGGTCTCATGTTCTCGAAGGATGTTATTCTGCCCTAGGACGGATTGTAAATCCCCTCCAGAGCGTTCCGAGACGCTCTCAGAGCGCTCGCGCTCTGAAACGCTCTGAGAAGGCCGCGGCGCCCGATACACCCTCCAGAGCCGCCGCATCGCAGAGATTCTCGATTTGTCCTCGATTGAAGTGTGTCCTCGTCCTGGCTTCGTCTTGAGCACTCGCCGGCGGCCCGGGCGGAGTTCGACGGATCTCTCGGTGGAGGGCCGTGTGATCGGCGGCGAGCCCGGGGGGGGAAGTGGGAAGGAGAAGGCCGTCTCAGAGGCTTTGGCATCGCTCGGACGTGTGCACTCTTCCTTCTGCGAGAACAATCGAGGAGCACCTTTGATCATTTGGCGAAAAAACCACGCACCAAAACTGAAAAAACACAGGGCATGGACGTCCATGCGATGGCCAGGAGGGCTCGGCATGCTCCCAGCCTTCTGAGAAGTTTCCTAAGCCTTCCCGAAGACATATCGGGGGCGGACAGACCTCCTACCCTGACAGTTCGATTCAGGAATTGGCCGTCAAGGTTCGCGAGAGGGCGTCGCGGCCGTCATTTTTGCGGGTCCAGGTCCGTCGGTTTCGGTCCCAGGCCGTTTTCACTAAGGGGAGGTCTACTAAAGGGAGGTTTGTCCGCCGCCGAACATAAAAACCTTTCAGAAGGCCCGAGGGCTTCTGAGAAGCCCTGCCGCCTTTGAGAAGGCCTTCTCCTTCTCACTTCCCCCCTCGCTCGCCGCCGAGTGTGAGCCACCAGTAGGTAGCTTCCGGGGGGCCCCTTTTCGCCACAGCTGAACGCAGCTGGGAAAACTGGTGCGTTCGGACCCCAAGAGGGGTCTGGGGACCGATCCTGAGCCGATCTCGAGTCCTTCAATGCACACGTTCCCTGGTCCTCCCTCGTCCGCGCTTCCTGCCTCGGGCCATGATGATTTACAGACCCCCCTTTTCCGCGCCCCCCTCTTGGATGCTCCCGGTCCGACCGATCCGATGCGGTCCGATGTTTGCGTGGCTCTGTTGCGCATCCCAGCGCGACCGGCACCCCATCCGGTTCCGTCGCCGTGCCAGGGCGGCCCGATCCGACCCAAGCTCTGGCGGCGAGCAAGGGGGAGAAGGGAGAAGGAGGAGGCCCTCCCAAAAGGCGGCGGAGCTTTTTTAGAAGCACTCGGACCTTCTGAGAGGCCTTCCGAGCCTTCTGAGACGGCCCGCCCCCCCTTTCTTCCCCCTGGGCCAGCCGCCGATTCTTGGTCGGGGAAACGTGAGACTCGAGTTCGCCGGAATTCGGGTTTGCCGAAGCGTTTTGACTGGCCCGTCCTGACACTCGACAGTCCAAGTTTCGAGAGACGTGTGCAGAGGAGTTCCCTTCAAATGTCAGGATGCTCCTCGTCATTTGCTTGAAGGCAGCGGCAGACCCACCCGAGTCCCCGAACCCGAGCCTTACGTCTCCCCCACTACACGGCCTCCAATCGGTGTGGTCTCCACATCGACTGGTGAGTCAGTGGGGATTCAGGGCCACCGCACGGTTTTGGCTCTCGGGTTGCTCTCCGATGATGTCTCGGGCGATTGGTCCAGGGTCCCAGAATCGTACGGTGACAGGCTGCGCGGTGAGGTCTCTTGGGATTTCGAGGCCCCCCCCGCGGTCTGTCACCACGGTCTTGGTACCCCCAAGATCCTCAGCACGTGTGTTAGCCCAATGTTTGTGTGTGTGTGTGTGTGTTAAAACGCTCGGCCCCGTCCGCTGGTGGCACCCAGCCTGCGACAGCCCTCACCACACAGCCTGCGCCGTCTTACGGGGCAGTTTGGTCGACGAGCCCGCCCGCCGGCGGCGTTATGCAGCAGACCGTTGCTGCGTTCGTTTAAGTTCTGGTACCTACAAGAAATTCAGATCCGCCGTCTTCGAACGTGAACGAATTTCAGTCAATGGGTAAGCCGCCGGGTGCAAAATAGAAATATGGTTGGCCATCGTTCGCGTATGGCCTTTTCGTACGCAAGTCGTATTGTTTACAGAATTACGGCCAGCAGTTATAGAGACCCGTGGGTGTTTTTTCATCCAAATTCATCGGTGCAGTGACGGAAGCCCGCCCATGCAATTATAGAAAGTTGTGTTATCCCCTATATATATATTGCGATCAACATTGCGGGTGGCCAACGAATGCAATGCGCAACCATTTGAGGAAATTATCTTGCACAAAATCGATGGGACGTGAAGTTGGACGTACCCTCTCCGATCAGCACAAATAATTGTTGTCGCTTCGCGAATCCCCACCAGCCCATCCAGAAACGATGCCCAGAGGAATTGCCTCGATCAGAGAAGTGGGCAGCACACAGAGGAAGCCATTATGAGACATCTTGGGATATCTTGAGCCATCTTGGAGGTCATTTTGGGCTCTCCCAGACGCTCTTGGAGTCATCTTAATCCGTGCCCCCCCCCAAGAGGCCTCCATGTGGCTAAAACCTGTGTAGAATCAATGATTAGGCATTCTCGCCGAGGCCTCTTGGAGCATCTTGGGTGCATCTGGGGGGGCTCTTGGGGCCTCTTGGGGGTCTCTTGGGGGCCTCCGGGGGGCCTCTTGGGGGCCTCTTGGGGCCATTTTGGGGCCATCTTGGGACCTCTTGGGGCTTCCTGGGCGCTTCTTGGGGCCATCTTGGAAGAGATCGATCAAACAAGAGGGGGGGTTCAATTAGCGCCCCCCCTCGGAAGCCCCGAAGAGGCCAAAATCGTCCCAAAACCTAAGGAAAATCAATGATTTTTGCTTTCTCGCCTTTTCGCTTCCGGACGCTCTAACTACCCGCGGCCCCCCCCGTCCAGGTCCAGGGGAGGGGGTAGGGGGAGGGGTAAACCCCTCCCCAAGGGGGAAGAGGGAGGGGTGGAAGAGGATCTGTTCTAGACCACCTACGCCCAGAGGGCTGGTGGGATTGCCCCACGAACGATGCGACGTAAATATTAGTTGTTTGTGGCGATCGCCATGTGATACCCCCAACGTTGTTTGTACACGTTTTAAGGTATTATGCCAAAAATGTTGGGCTACCCAAAATACACCAGATTCCTAAAGCAATGATCTACCGTTTTTTCCTATCCAGGAGGTTTGCTTGCCAGTAGATTGCCGCCCAATCTGTTTCCTTCGCGTGATGGCGTGATAGAAAGGCAGAAGCCACGCGCCTACACGGCGCATCGGCACGCAAAATGTTTTTGAGTTTTGCGTTGGGACGCGTGGGCGAACACGCCAAGTGCGCGTAAGAATATATGGGGGCAGACGCGCCAAATCCGCACCGAAAAAAACACAATGTACGCCAAAAGGCATGCCGGCACAGGGAAGGGAAGTGGGAGCGGACACGAGGCGGAGGAAGGGGAGAGGCCAGGAGGGGAGGCAAAATTAGAGCCCACCTATTTTCCATGCAATCGCGTACACAAGCTTGTTGTTTGGGCCTCCCAGACTTGGGGTTGAATTCCCAGTTCTTAGGTTCGGCATGCATTTTGAATCCGAAGCAGACGGTCAGAGGGTAGGGCGCATACGTTTTTGTATAGTTTAATCTGCCGATCAGGCAATGGCGTTCAGACGGGGGTTGGGCTGTTGATTCCAAGATTTCCGCATTGGGTACTCTCGAGATGAACGAAGTAGGGATGGACATGATTTTTCCTAGGCGGCGCGCGTGGAAACCGTCCAAACGACGTTCGTCGGTTTGCAGCGAGCATATGGATTCGAGGTTTTGTAAAAGTTGTGGCAGCACGATCGCACTATATATTGTTGTCGCTTCGCGAATCCCCACCAGCCCATCCAGAAACGATGCCCAGAGGAATTGCCTGGATCAGAGAAGTGGGCAGCACACAGAGGAAGCCATTATGAGACATCTTGGGATATCTTGAGCCATCTTGGAGGTCATTTTGGGCTCTCCCAGACGCTCTTGGAGTCATCTTAATCCGTGCCCCCCCCCAAAGAGGCCTCCATGTGGCTAAAACCTGTGTAGAATCAATGATTAGGCATTCTCGCCGAGGCCTCTTGGAGCATCTTGGGTGCATCTGGGGGGGCTCTTGGGGGCTCTTGGGGGTCTCTTGGGGGCCTCCGGGGGGCCTCTTGGGGGCCTCTTGGGGCCATTTTGGGGCCATCTTGGGACCTCTTGGGGCTTCCTGGGCGCTTCTTGGGGCCATCTTGGAGGAGATCGCTCAAACAAGAGGGGGGGTTTAATTAGCGTCCCCCCTCGGAAGCCCCTAAAATCGCCTCTTGGACCCCTCTTGGAACGCTCTTGGAGTGCTCTTGGGCGCTCTTGGGGCCGTCTTGGGGCTCTTTTGGGCTCTCTTGGGGCCCTCTTGGGCCATCTTGGAACCATCTCCAGGCCTCGGATGGCCATCGGAAGCGAAAAGGCGAGAAAGCAAAAATCATTGATTTTCCTTAGGTTTTGGGACGATTTTGGCCTATTCGGGGCCTCCTTGGGGAGCTGTTTGGCCACTTGGAGTTATCTTGGGGCCGTCTTTGGGCTTCTTGGAACCATCTTAGGAGCCATCTCGAGCGATCTTGCGCTATATTGAGCCATCTTGGAGCTCATCTTGGGTTCTCTGAGGCGCTCTTGTAAAGAAGAAGAAAAAAAAGAAAAAAAGGAAAAAAAAGAAGTAAAAAAAAAAAAAAAAAAAAGGGAGGCGTCTGGCCATCCCTGGGACGCTCTACCTACCCTCGCTGCCCCCCGTCCAGGTCCAGGGGAGGGGGTAGGGGGAGGGGTAAACCCCTCCCCAAGGGGGAAGAGGGAGGGGTGGAAGAGGATCTGCTCTAGACCACCTACGCCCAGAGGGCTGGTGGGATTTCCAGTTGTGTTTCGGTATGTTCGGATGGGACCAACTTCATCGCTTTGAAAATTCTTTCCGCTTCTGCTAAATTATGGTCTTGTGGGCGCGTCTGCGCTGATCAAGCTTATAAGGTAATTTGTTAGTTGCATTGTTTTGAGAGGTTCCCCGTTCCTCGATATCAGTGCTCAGAAGTATTCGTAATGCATTGTTGTCTTGAAGAGGTCCGTGGTAAGAATGAAAAGTAGTTATTAGATAATGGCCATCATTATTTCCATTTGTTTGTCGATGTCAAAAGACATCGCCGATTGATTAGTTTAAACCAGATGAGGCAGAGGCGAAAGCCGAGTCGATCATCCGACGCACAATGGAAAGAATATGCATTGTATGTTTGCCAGGTCGGAAATCGTTAAATCGTGATGTAGATGTCGCTGATGTGATCAAATTCTTTATGTTTTTAGATTCTGCGCAATGAGAACTTGGCAATTTCTGACCAGCACGCGTTGCAATCGTAAGCCATTCGTCTTGTTATTTTTTTCATGTCTGTGCTGCAGATCTATGTCCACTTGAGTGTAGTAGAATGAATTATCTTCTATTGCGTCCATGGGGATGCGGCAGTTCCATAGCAACGTCTTGGACAAAACGCAGCGCGTGAATTCATCTTCCTCCTTTTTAGTTAGTATTTCCGGTTCTTCGTTTTTGTTGTGTTCACCGTTTTTCTGAAATGTATTATGAATTGCATTTGATTTTTGGAAAATGTGATTCTGTCCACCAGTTGATTACCACCCTGGCGACGTTTTTAAATAGTTCCAACATTAAACCCGTACAACAAAATACGGCCTATGCAATTTTGATTTTACATGTTAAATGATGTTCAGCGGGTATTATATTACACGAATTCACGATTGAAATTCGAATAATTATTCGATTTAACGATATCCCTAACTCTGCAGCTTTCTTAGCCTTATGCCGTGCATCCCATACCCGTGATGAACGCATAATTTGCTAGACATACTCAAAACATGGTATTTGTGTTTAGATTCACTCTTTGTTGTTGTCGTCTCTTTCTATTCTTTTCGTATATACTTATATTACATGATATTATATCATGGCATGGCATGCCATGATATGTTATGGTTCATGACTACGTCACTGTATGGAATATCGGTTGTCATAATCATCATGATATGGCTTGTTTGGTTCGCTGCTTCGTGTTATTTTATACTACGGGCATTCAGCTTAGATCTTGATAGCGTTGGTTAATGATATTGTTGATAATGATGGTGGGTAATGATGATAATCATAATGTTGCTGAAATCAATTCTGGTAATGGTAATGATGCCTGAATAAACACCCCCTACAACACATAAAATTCAACACCCCCAGCAAGAACCGCAAAAACAATTGTTTTTCCCATTCGCGTCAAAATGGAAGGGTTGTCTCTAACGTTTTTTTTGCCTCGTGTAATACCTGACATTTTACAATGTTGGAACACATTTACAAACATGCGAGCGAAGCGCTTGTGTTTGTTCAAAGGACGCAGATTTTTTTGAGGACATTTCAAACGGTTTACCAATTTTTCTGCCCTGAGGGCAGGGATCCGCTTCAGGATTTCACAAGAAGTTTCTACAGGTTCCAGGAAGCCCTCGGAGGCCACACTCATGGCACCAACATTCACCGACATTACAGACAAAGTTTCTTCAGAAATTAATACGGTGGGCTATGAGATCGAAGTAAATGTTGGACGGAGTTTTGGCAAAACTTGAAAAAGAAATTAAAATAAATCTACGTGAAAATCATTACGTTGTTCGTTCGCTGTGTTGGTCTTTTCCATGCACACAAATCCTTATAAGCATTTGGTGCAATTGTTCTGTGACGCTGGTAACACACGTGGTACACGTATCGAAATGCCACAAAAAATGCAGCAGGCACCAAAAGGGTGCGGGAGGCTAAGGCCCCAGAGGACCGCAGGAGCACGAAACATTAAAAATATATATGGCAAGTTATACGTACCGAAGAATTGCGAAAAAAATCTGTTGTAGAAAAACATGGGATTTGGTGACCTACATATTCTTGAACCTCGCATGGTAATTCTACGTAACCACCAAGTCACGCATTCTACATTAAAGAAATTTGCGAGGACACAGGAGAACGCCCTATCCGCGCCCAAGGAATTGTAATTTTCCTAACAAAGGCGACGGGACCGAAGGCAATAATAGAAATACCCATTTCCAGCCTCTCAAACAATACTTTACACACGAAGACGACCGATGTCAGGCTCACAAGAAATTTCTCACGGAAGATGGCCAGGGTATCCGCCGCGAGCCCAGTTTATTGGTCGCCGCCTTAGTTGGCGGGGTATTCACATCGTCGGCCCATAATATTGGTATATCACATATTAAACATCTGTTGAGATCGATTTTCGATCGACTAGATACACGTTTGGATAACGATAGCGATCATTTGCACAGTCGGTACGTCACCATCGTAAACTCGCCGATAAAATCATGCCGACATTACCCATGCCGACATTACCGGTGCAATGACACGGAAAAGTTCCATTTCGACGATGATGCGGAAAACCACAACCACAATACTTTTGAATACGGCTAACACTGCACCCTTATCAACAGCATTGCAACATCCACCATCCCGACTTCAAGTATAGCATTACACGTCTGATTTGGTGTTCGCCTCCAGCTTCTGATGGCCGATTCCGCACCCGACTGCAATCCCGATTCCAGCATTTCTCACCCCGCCCCCGCTGCATTTCGATTTCCGACTCCAGCTCTCGACCAAAGTCCAACTTCCTACCCCATCTGTGTCCGCGGGGGGAATCCGGTTCTCTCACTGTGTTACGGAGGATCCCAAGGGTTTGGGCGCGGTAAGTCCAGTAACATTTGGGACAAGATCCAACTCCAACGAGATTTCTGGCAACAGCTCCTATGGCGCCGAGAGGGCTGCCGGTTCCGACCTCATCGAGCACAATCATATCGGCCAATATCTCAGCAAGGCACTTGTCACCGCAACTACAAGGTAAACGCAAGTAATAAACAACATGAAAAAAGATCCCGCTGGCCCAAAAGGTTCGTAAAAAGCTTATGGCATCTCCGAAGCTGGTGCCGACGAAAGCCCCATTCCTGCCGAACCCCTTGGAATGCGTGCAATATTTCTTCGGGCGAGCGTGCATCCAACATCATGGTCCGCAAATTGCATCACTCCATCCTGACTCTGGTTCCCCATCCGCATAACCAATGAACAAATGGGCCTTGTAGTGGGATCCGAGAAGTAACACAGAAATAAGCAACCCGACGCCGACCCACAACACCAAGACGATAAAAGAAGCATCACGACGTTTACGATCAACGCGACGATGGGCAGTACGGCGATGACAACGACGAGCACGACGGCACTTAGCTCGCCGATTTCGTTGATCCTCCTACTCCAGCTTCCGACCATATTGCTCATCAAATTTCGAGGCCTGTTCTGGACCGTGCTCCAGTCACCGACTCTGTCGCCTCCCTGGCCTGGGTCTCCACCTTTTCCGCGTATGCTCCGACCCAGGTCTGAGAAAAAAAAAACCCAGGAGCCTTGCACAACGTCTCCGAGAACGTGGCTGGCGGCGTCAACGCCTCCGATGGCGGCTCCCGCACAAGTTGCCATTGCGAGAAAGGATATTGAATAATACCAGCATTGGTGGTACTTCTGCGTTTGGTATATACGAGTATGGTGTTCTCACTAATCAAAACCACTTACGGCGACTATTCTGGCCTCCCCGTACGGTACCACTGCTCTTCTACTACACGTGTGTACGGGGCATCGTCGAAATCTACGGGATTGCGTACCACACCCTTGTTGAACAGGATCGCACCATACGCAAGCAAACGAAGTGGGGAGGTACTGAACCCAGGTCCACTTGGCCTGCACCGGACACTGCACCTCTTGGGGCTGCGACCATCGAGCAGACGACATACAGACAGCAATTGAGGTCAACAGCACGCGCCACAACAAATACCCAAAACACAACCACCACTTACTACGAGGCCTCACGGCCCGCCTCACCCTCCACATCGCCCCAGCGTAAGTCCTTACCCATTTGTCAATCCTATCCCTATGCCTGCCCCTGACCACCCGACCGTTGGGCCATGACCAGAATCGCCAAGCAGGGCTGAATACGAACCGCCACCCCCGCAAACTCCTCCCAAATCCCCGGCCCCTGACTATGAACCCGAAAATGCCACCGCCCATGGGTTTGTTCCCCAACCCACCACCTGGACTCTACAGCCCTCTTCCGCCGACCCCCGCGACAGCTCCCACCGACGGCATGCCGACTCCAGCTGCAACGGAAGCCCCCCTCGCGTGCGACGTAGGTGGCACGAGGGACATTGACGATGATGGGGAAAACGACAAGACGACGACGACGACGACGACGACGGCGACGACGACGACGACAAGGACGACGGCGATGGAGGACATCAAAGGGACTGCCCGATGCCTTCGGCCCCTCCCACCCCTCCCCCGCGGAGCGGCCCTGACCCCGTCCCCGCCCCGACGGTCCGCGCAGAAAGGGCACGCGAGGCTCGAAGGGGATCCCAAGTCGACAGAGCTCTGGACGTCGTAGGCCTCGGCCCACGACTCCCGATTGTTAAGGCCCCGTAACACGACCAGCATGCTGACCCCCCCCCCTTTGGCGACACAAGGTGCGTCGCGCGTTCGTCGCCTGTGCGCCGCCCGTGCGTCGGCCGCCGACAGGCCGTCCTCGCGAACGTGCATAGGCAGTGGCCCAGCCGTCGAAAGCCGCGATCGAGTCGGGAACTTCGTCGAAGCCGTCGAGGGAGGCAGCGTCAGCTGGTTGATGTAACGATGATGGCGTAGACGGAGGGCCCGCAGGGGTCTTGGGAGGCCTCGGACTGAGGCGGCGCTCTTCGAGGTAATTTTTGTCCACGGTAGCTTCAGGCACAGTGCGAGGGTCGATCCCGAGAGCGCGGGCACGGGCGCGCACGGCGTCGGAGAACCGATAGCGCCCAGCGGCCGCGACGCTCTCCTGGTCGGCGGTCTTGCGGCAGACCCCGACGCCGTAGGGGGAGGCGTCGCTGCAGAAGGTAGTCGCCGACCACTCTGCTCTGACGTCGGCCCACCATAGCGGTATGAGGGCGGCTGCCGCGCGCAGCTCGGCGATGACCGACGGCCACAGCGGCGCGGCCACTCGGGCGTCCAGGCTCAAGAAGCGGTAGACCGCGTTGAAGATCGACAGCATGGGCCTATTGGTGATCATACCCCACGTACAGTGACCCACAACTGCTGACAAGGCCAAGGGCGATGCGAGGCCACGTCTAAGTAGACCAAGCAGGGCTTGACGCAACCGGCAGAGCCTGTCGATCTCACACCGGACGATGCCGACGTCGCCGAGAATGTCCAAGCCAGTGAAGACCACGCGCTTGGCGGCGGGGGCGAACTCGTCGACGGGCAGACCCCTCGACGCGAGCACGTCACGTTTGGCCTGGCAGGCTGTCG
The DNA here is from genome assembly GCA_963575745.1 of Prorocentrum cordatum. Taxonomy (NCBI): domain Eukaryota; class Dinophyceae; order Prorocentrales; family Prorocentraceae; genus Prorocentrum; species Prorocentrum cordatum. The sequence goes on from CAUYUJ010015612.1 coordinate 166,424, forward strand.
TGGCCACCTCAGGGTCGAGGGACGCGGTGGCAAAGTTGTCTACGTAGCCCGCGCCAACGACGCCGGAGTCCTTCCGCAACGGGGGGATGGCAGCGCCGCCCACCAGCAAGGAGCCCTCGTCGATGCCCGAGTCGAGGATGGCCGCGGTCAGGGCGGACTGGCAGAAGTGGAGGGCCCACGACCAGCCCATCGGCATGACGGAGACGAACGGCTGCAGGAAGGCGTTCGTCCCGATATTCATGCCATTGAGCCGCTTGAAGCCCAGGTGCCGATTCGGGACGACGGGCAAGGAAAAATATCGATGCAGATGTGCCGGTAACTTCATGTGGTAAAAAGCGCACTGAATGTCGCCCTGGGCCACGTAGAAGTCGCGGTCGGCCTCGAGTGCGCTCCATGCCGACGGAGTCGGCAATCTCGTGGAGGAAGGGGCAGAGAAGGACATGTTGGCCACCCGCGTGTCGAAGACGAGGCGCAGGTTGACGCCGTTGGACTTCTCGACGAAGAAAAAGCCAGTAGAGTAGGTAGCCTGACGGTCGGCGACCTCCCACTCAAGCATGCCAGCCTGGTCCAGGCGTAGCAGAAAATCAGCATACTCCCGAGGGCGAAACCGAAGGCGTGGATCCACACAGGGAGACCCCAGACCCGAGTCCTTCCTGAGAGCAGCTGCATCAGCAGGGTCACGTAGCATTTGCTGCCTCCACCCTGCCAACATAGAACGATCAGCTTCAGACACGAGGTCGGCTGTCGGGACAGGCGCCGCGTGCCTCGGCCAGGAGACGAGCTCCTTGTTGTAGGGTCTTACCCGAGACTCTCCAGAGCACCCAGGCGACGATGCGAGCAACTCTGCGAGGGCTGCCTCACATCTTGGAGGAGATTCGGAATACCCAGGAGGTAGTTCAAAATCGCGATACTGTTGAGCAAGATACTCCTCGGCGTCACGACGAGCACGCGGAGGAAGACCAGGAGGCGGGCTGATCACATCGTTCGGGTCGCAGTGGTACATGTCGTTGAGCGTGGACACCGCGTCGTTGTACCACTCCCGCCACGCAGCACCCCTGGCGGCCCGTCTGCGTGCCGACCCGCCCATAGATGAAGTGCCTGATCTTCGCTCCACAGGAATAGGGCGGGGAGGGAACACGTCTCGCTGTCGAAAGGGTGGTGCAGCGAGGGGGCAATGAGCCTGGCTGGCGCCACTGTGGCGCGCCCCACAGCCAGGCCAGAAGTTCTCAGGCGTCATGGCGCCCGCAAGGCCCGCTCCTCGCGAGCCTTGCGGCGCTCTTTGCTGATGGCGGCCTCCGCCCTCATCTGGTCTGCGATGTACTCCAGCAACTTCGGCGAGATGCAGAGATTGGCCTTGGTGACACCTGCGCCGAGGAAGTAGCTGGTCTCAGGTGAGCTGGAAGCCCCAGCTGAGGCGCCGCCTCTGGCCGAGGCCTTGGCCTTGGGGGCTGCGCCACTCGGAGGTGGCGATCGCGTCTCGTACACCCGCTCCTCCAGGAGCTGGAGTTGGCGAGCGATGATCTCGAACGATGCCATCTCGGCGATCTGCAGCTGATCGTGCACTACGGCGAGGTCCAGGACGCGGCAGAGCGTCTCGTGCAGCTTGGCGTGCTCGTCCTCGTCGGGCAGGGCCATCGACGTGAGCCACCTCTGGTGCCACGCGGTGGGCGTACCCGCCATCGTCGACATGAAGGACAAACACCAGAGGAGGGCCCTCGGCCCTTGCACGGGCCAGCCCTGCACAAGGGTCTCCGAGAGGGCGTTGACGGTCTCTCCGAACCTCCTCTCGCGCTCGCCCCTCGGGTTGAGCAGCATCGGGAGGACCCTGAAGTCGCCGACGGGGGCAGGCGCCCCAGGGGCGGCGGTGGCGGGCGCAGCCTCCAGAGCAAAAGCAGGCACCAGCGGCAGAGCCTCAGCAGGCCCAGGCGGGACGGCCCCCAGCGCGGCGGCCAGCGCAGCGACGCCAGGGGCCACGCCGAGAGGGGCCGCCGCAGCGGCCGCGGCCGCGGGGGGCATCGCCAGCGGGGCCGCGGCCCCCGCAGGCAGCGCCGCCCCTTCCCAGCCAGGCGGTGGCGGCAGGGCCGCAGGCGGCGGGGCTGCGGCAGCCGCAGGGTCCGCCAGCGGGAAGGGACCAGGCGGGACGCCTACGACGTTGCCCGCCGCGAGCGCCAGCGGCAGAGGGTCGGGGGGCGTCGGGTAGCCTGCGGCCACCGAGCGCGCGACAGCCGCCCACAGCTCCGGGGCCGTCGGAAGGCGGCGGAAGCGGTGCACCGCGACGCCCGCCAGCGCTGGCGGCGTGTCGCCTTGGCCCGCGAGCTGCAGGACCGCTCGCACGTCGGGGCCGACGACGATGGGCTCGTCGTAGTCGTCGAAGTCGGGCGTGAGGATGTAGCCGAGGCCCCCGTTGACGCCAAGCAAGAGGCGCTCGTGCCACAGGGGTACGCCGCCGACGCGGTATCGCAGCACGTGGAAGCTGCCCGCCATCACTGCAGCGCAGGTGCGCGGGCTCTGGCGTCACGAACCTGCTGAGCCGCGAGGGCGGCGATGTCGATGCCGTCCACGAACTTCACCACGGCGGGCGGCTGGCGGGCCGACGGTCCGAGAAGCCGCCGCGCCGCCCAGGCGCCTCCCACGGCCCCGAAAGCGAGGCCGATGGTCAGCGCGGCCACCGAGTAGGCCGTGACGAGGCCCAGACACGAGGGCTCGACCACGCGCCCGCCCGCGCCAGCGCAGACGCAGGCGGGGCAGGAGAGGGTCGGAGGCGCGGGGCAGGCCAGGTGCGGCGAGCAGGCTCCGCAGCTCGGCGCGGCGGCCCGCGCCACGACAGTGGCCCCCAACGCCTGCGCCCCGTACCTCAGGACGTCCGCCGCATGGTGGGCGATGTCTTGCATCACTGGGCAAGACACCCGAGAGACTTGAGAATGGAAGCGCGGCCCGAAAGAGAGCCACAAATAGCCGCGAGCAGCATGATGATGATGATGATGATGATGATGATGATGATGATGATGATGATGATGATGATGATGATGATGATGATGATGATGATGATGATGATGATGATGATGATGATGATGATGATGATGATGATGATGAGGCGGAGGAGGAAGAGGCGGAGGCGAGGGCGGCCACTGTCGACACGAGCGTCCGCATTGTTTTGTTCGCTCCACGCTCCAGCTCCTCCGAATCATCTGTCCAGCGGCCGCAGCATCGAGGCCTCGCGGGGGAGGAGGGCGGACATAAGGAGGAGGAGAAGAAAGAGGTGGATGGAAAAGTAGAGTTGTTTTTGTCCTACCCATCCCAGGCGCCAACACACTCGGAGTCCATCCCGAGGGCAGAGTGCACAGACAGGAGCAAACACTTGCCGAGACCCAGGAGGAGTCTCAGAGAGTGCACGCCCCACCCGCATGGGGGACGGGGGGAGATGAGGAGGAGGGGGAGGAGGAGGAGGAGGAGGAGGAGGAGGAGGAGGAGGAGGAGGAGGAGGAGGAGGAGGGGGAGGAGGAGGAGGGGGAGGAGGAGCAGGAGGCGGAGAAGGAGGAGGACGAGGAGGAGGCGGAGAGAAGACTCAGGCTTGCCAGGGCGGGAACTCTGACGCCCAGCCCCAGGAAGTCAGGCGAGCGCCCAAAGCGCTCTCGAACCTGTGCCAGAAGTCGTCGGGTCAGCGTCGGAGCCGCCTATGGAAAGCGGAGCCGCGGTCAAGAGTGAAGGAAGAGGCAGTGAGCAACCTGGCGAGCGGAATTTGAGTTGGGGGTCCACAGGAGGTCTGCGATCGGAGCTGCCCCGCCAAAACGAGAAAGGTGCGCTGAAGGATCGGCCAGACGCATGTAAGATTCGGGGACAGGTGTGACATACGACGACGCCAGGACGAGGATAAAATCGGGTGAGGATAAATCGAGAATCTCTGAGATCCACTGGCTCCAAAAAATGTCTCGAGCGCCGCGGCCTTCTCAGGGCGTTCCGAAACGCTCTGAGAGCGTTCCGGAACGCTCTGGAATGGATCTATCCTCGTCCTAGCCCCGTCTGGTTACACGACACCAGCAAATGCATTGCGCGTTTGTGCGCTGCTCGAAGCACAGCCTTCCAGCCCTCGCTGGCAAATTAAATGCTCGCCAAGGTCATACATCGTTGGGCAGAATCATCCGATAAAGATAAATAACCCTCCACTAAGCGCTTTCTGATTCCACACTCCCAGATACCCATATCTGCAGCCCCATCGCGAGCTTTCTGAGTTCACACTCACTGACATCCTCTGAAGAGAAAGTAAAACAACTGCGAGGCGCATCATTCAAAGACAAACGCGGTCCACATCAAGTCGCATGTAAAACAAGAGGACACTACACACATGGCAATGCCATGCACCCCTAGACCCCCTCCGAAAAAGGAAGATCAGCAACCGTACGTGAAGCACGCGTGAAGCGGATGGGAATCACATGAGCATCATGCGACGCAATACGCACAACACACCACTTGACGATCCTGAACACCCAAGGCAACTTATAA
>CAUYUJ010015612.1:180923-193423 GCA_963575745.1 Prorocentrum cordatum
AAGGTCGCCTCCGTGGGGGCAGGGGGCGCTCCATCTCCTTTCCTCATAAACGATTCCTCCCTGTCGCATCCCAAGACGTGTCGGTGGGGCGGGCTGGGCGTTTGGCCTCAGAGTGCCTCACCGTTTCTGATCCTGGAGCTTTAATGTTGCAGCAATTTCGCGGACTGAGCCCTGGTGGCTTTTCACAAGTGGCTCTCGCCTGGGCGCCGCGACCATTCGTCTTAAAAGTTCGCAACTGCTGAGATAATGGAGGGATGCTCATTTTGAAAACGTGACTCCCGCATTCGCGCCGCGCACATTCGATTTTAAACATTGCAGCGGTTTTGCGGATGGGCCACGCAGGTGGGGAAAGAGGCAGGGAGCGAGCGGGAGAAGAGAAGGGACAAATATAGTAAGTGAAATGCGCGGGGGTTGCTGGGGGAGGTCTTAGCAGGCGCTGCAATATCAAACCGCGCAGACATCGCGGTCGCTGGCCCTGCGGCCGAAGCAGAAGTCGCCAGGGCCCAGCTCCTTCTGGCGCCCGTCGCACGACGAACCGCGCGCGCGAGCCCATCCTCCGCGCCCCGCGGCGCTCTCTGCCGTTGCCCTATGCCGCTGCTCTCGTCCACGGGGGCGCGGGTGCACGGTTTCCCCCAGGGCCGTAGGCGACCCGAGGAAGAGGGGGAGGAGGAAGTGGAGGGGGAGGAGGGGGACGAGGGGGAGGGGGAGGAGGAGGGGGAGGGGGAGGAGGAGGAGGAGGAGGAGGAGGAGGAGGAGGAGGAGGAGGAGGAGGAGGAGGAGGAGGAGAAGGAGGAGGAGGAGGATCGCACGCCACCAAAGGGGGAGAATAGAGAAAGAAAGAATCCGACAGTCGGCTGAAAAAACCCTAGGGGGGCCCATCGGAGACGGCCTTTTTGTCACCCTGACAGGAAGGCCAAAGACCGGTCAGGGGCCAGCGACAGGGCCCCCCAGGGCAGAATAATTGACCGCCTGCAAATTGGAAATCAGTGCAATTGCGCTTTTCTCGGAACTTGACCCCGAAATCTCGGGCCTCCGCTTCATTCAAGCCGAAAACCTGCAACCAATCAGCCGAGCACAGGGGATCGGGAATCACACTAGACACCCCCACGCTGCGCTGGCCTTGCCGCTGGACCCCTGGGCCGCCGTTCAACCAACCCCCAACAAATCTCCCGAACCCGCTCCCCAAGCGACCTCCACGGGCCTAGCTTAAAAGGCGCGATTCGGGTGCTTAGAACGGAGCGCGGCTCGAGTGTTCTTGTGGTCGGGGTCGAGTAAACTCGTTTGGGCCCCAGGACAAACAGACTTAAGGCCTCTAGCTCCACCCGAGACCGTCGCGAAACCCCCGCAGGTGGAGCAAACAATTATGGGGGCGAGCTCTTGGCCGAACACGGGGAACTCCAGAAGCTGGTGGCCCCCCTGGGTCCAAAGGGCCTGGCGGGCGTCACTGGCCACGCTGACCAGCTCAGGGCCCAGGGGCACCGCGGGCAGGTCCTGGGAAGGGTCCTCGGGGGCAGGAGGGGGGCAGCAGAAGCAACAATTCCTCCCTCCGCCGCCTCCCTCCGCCTTAGCTCCTCCGGGTCCTCCTCCAGGCCTTCGCCGCCATCGAGCGAAATAAAGGGTGGGCCCCTGGGCGCCCACATTATCATAAAGGCCTGGGTCAGAATAGTGCACCTCAGCTCGGGTTATGAACGTAATGAGCTGACGGGCGAGATGCAGCATACCTTTCGCGACTAGCATATCTTGCCGGTCGTGCCTGCCGAGATCTGCACCTAGCTTGGCCAGGCGGTCAGCGGTATCGTTGCCCCCGAACGTGTTCCATGTTCGAGGTGGGCCTCGACCTTGCAGAACACGATACGGGAGAAAACATTTCTGTCGTGCAACCCTTTTTTCCACATGCGCATGCAATTGTTAGCTGGACTCTCGGCCCACCTGCGCTGGTAGCAGCAGCAAACAAGCGTGCCTTTACAATCTGAGTAGAGCGTGAAAGTGCCGACTACAAAAACTGGTGGCCATGAAAACTGCAAAATCGTCGCCGTCGCGGGCGACTTGGTCTGGAAACGTGGCTGGCGGGACAGCTCCATACCAGCTTGTGATCCAGCGGCGCCCGCTGTCATACATGGCCACTCCCCAACCTGCAGAGCGCAAAGCGGGGAACATTCCATCGTGAACCGAACCGTCGCAAAAAAAAATGAGCATCCTCCACCGCAAGGCTGGCACCAACACCTTCAGCCTTGAACTCCCACGCTGGGTCCCAAGGCCTCCGCGCGAGGAGCTGACAGGGGTCAGGGAGGATGACGCGAGCGAAACGCTCCTGCAGATCGACCGAGCAGCGGGAGTCGAACCGCCGACGCCTGGAGCTCAGGCGGGAGATTACCTCGGTGCCAAGCTGCACGGGCAGAGCACTCGAAGTGCCTGTGAGAAAGGGTGCCACGAGCACCGTGACAGATGAGGCAGTCTGCCTCCAGCTGGCGGTCGTGCTGATGCAGCCTGTGCTGGCACCACTGCGAGCCCATGACAAGGCCTCTCAAGGTCCTCTGCTCCCACAACCCCCAAGCTCCGCCAGTACCCGACTCCACCCCGTCGTCGTCGTCGTCTAGCACCTTACAGTACAGCCTCTCGTTGAGGGGCCGCCCAAAAAATCGCCTACGTATCCAACCCCTGCAATGTCCAATATTGCTGAGGCCGCGGTGGTCCGACAGGCGCCTAGCGGCAAAGCGGGCACGGCGAGCCACGAACGCAGGCGAGACAGAGGACAGGGACCAAACCTCACCCGAGGCTTCGTGCAAGGTCCAGGGGTCAGCAAACGTCATCCATACTCTGGCAGCAGTGAGGATCAGAGCTGCAACAGGGTCCTTGACTTGCGCCCAAGGGCGGGTTTTCGCCGCGGTGGCCTGCCCTTGGTTAAACAGAAAGCAGCACAGCGGGAGACAGGCGTCCATCCCTGAGTATCTGTAGGAGGAGGAGGAGGAGGAGGAGGAGGAGGAGGAGGAGGAGGAGGAGGAGGAGGAGGAAGAGGAGGAGGAGGCGAGAGGAGGAGGGGGGTCGCCCAAGCCCTTCGGAGAAACCCTCCAGGCGCCGGGGGCGCTGGAAACGCCCGCGCCGCCCTGCTGTTGCCGGGCCTGCCGCCGCTGCCGGGGCCGCCGCTGCTGCCGGGCGGGTCGGCTGCAGGGGCGCTGCCGCGCTCGCCGCTGGGGGCCGCTGCCGCCGCCGGGCCTCTGTCGCTCGCCCGGGGCGCGCGCGGGGGCGGACACCGCGGCCGACTCCGCAAGCGCGGCGCTGCTGCTGTCGCGGCCCCCGAGAGCCAACTTGTCATTGCCCCGGCCTTGCAGACGTGCTGCAGCGGATGTCTGCGCGGAGTTCTGCATGGATGTGTGCCCGAAGCAGGCGAGCGAAAAGCGCAGTGGATGTCACGTGGATGTATGTTCAGTTTTCAGTCCCAGCCAAAAATCCGCAAGAAATTCACCTCGAAATCCGGTACGAAATTCTCCAGAACACTCCTGGCCCATCCTATCGTTTGCCGAACGAGATTCGCTCTGCGATGTGGGCGCCATGAAACTTGCCGAGGGCTCAAAGACAAGCGCGTTCCACTACTCGCAAAGTACTCGCCAATGGCCTCGATCCCCCGCGAGGGAGTCACGATAGATGACGTCGAAGCGAGCGAATTCCTTGTTCGAACATTAGCGCGTAGGCACTGTGCGAGTAAAGGAGCGCGCTCGGTGAGCTCAGGTTCTGCCGGCAGACGGGGCGCGCGGCCGGGGAGCCCCGCTCACCGCGCATGCACGCGGCAGCTTGCGGGCGAGATTGGGGAGCCGAGGAGTTGGGGGGCACGGAGTCGAGGAGTTGAAGAGTGGGGGTTGGGGGGCAGGGTGCCACCGCCGAGGCGCAGCGGCGGCCGGCTCTGTTGGCGCTGCCGCCAGCGCTGCCGCGCGAAGAAGCGGCGGCGCTGCTGGCCCTCTGCAACGCAGCAATGTCCCGGCGCGAACGACAGGCGAGCCGGAGCCAAAGAATCGAGGACTGGAGGAGTTGCGAAGTCGCAACTCAACTCATCAACTTCTCGACTCCTCAACACCTCTCTGAACAGCGGGAAGAGGCGTTGAGGAGTTGAGAAGTGGAACAACTAAAGTCATCAACTTCTCGACTCCTCAACTCCTCTTGGAACAGCGGAGGAGGGGGGAGGGCGAGGGCGGGGGGGTGACCCAGGAACGCCTTCGCCTCTGTCGGCGCTGTCGGCGCGGCGCATCGTCGGCCTCGCTTGGGGGGGGCTCCCTCGGCAGTTCTTGGTCTCGCCGCGCGCGCGGCCGCCGTGGTAGAGACGCTGCTGACTGAGACGCTGCCTTGGAGCGGCGGCGGTGCCGCGGGTGGTGCCGCAACTGTCGGGTCGGGCGAAAGGGGGGGGAATCAGCGTAGCTGACTCCCGGCGCCGGAGGCGGCTATGTATCGAGGAATGGGCCCCTCGGCGAGGCCGAAACCAGCTGCATGCAGCAAATTTCGTAACCCCCCCTTTCCCAATCCCCCCCTTTCGCCCGACCCGCAACTGGCGGCGGGCCTGCCGCCTGCGCGGGCGACGGAAATCCTGCTGCTGCTGCCTCTGCTGCTGCTCCCATGTATGAAGGGGAACTGGAACACACAAATAAATACACACAAATAAAAATATCCCCCGGGTCCGGGTTTTAACTCGGGCTCGGGTTCCCGAAAAAAGGGAACCCGAGCTAGCCCTGACCCGAGTTACCCCTGAGGACTCGGGGCGGCTGGGCGCCCGAGTTGTCCGGGGCAACTCGGGTCCAGGTTTTAACTCGGGTTCGGGTTCCCGGAAAAAGGGAACCCGAGCTAGCCCTGACCCGAGTTACCCCTGAGGACTCGGGAGCAGCTGGGCGCCCGAGTTATCCGGGGTCACTCGGGTCCGGGGTAACTCGGGTTCGGGTTCCCGAAAAAAAGGAGCCCGAGCTATCCCTGACCCGAGTTAGCCCTGATGACTCGGGGCTCTGGGCGCCCGAGTTGTCCGGGGCAACTCGGGTCCGGGTTTTAACTCGGGTTCGGGTTCCCGAAAAAAGGAGACCCGAGTTAGCCCTGACCCGAGTTACCCCTGATGACTCGGGAGCCTCTGGACGCCCGAGTTGTCCGGGGCAACTCGGGTCCGGGGTAGCTCGGGCTCGGGTTCCCGGAAAAAGGAACCCGAGTTATCCCTGACCCGAGTTACCCCTGATGACTCGGGGCTCTGAGAGCAGCTGGGCCAGCGTCCTGCGCTCTTCCTGGAAGCTGGCGAACGTGTCCGCGATGTTGGACGTCGCCGCGACCCGGCCCCCTTCGCGCATCCGCCGCTGCCCCTCGACACGAGAGCTGCAGCCACGACCACAAAACTGTTCCCGCGAGCACCCGCCGGCACGGGAAGAATGACTTCAGATGCGCGAGCGCGCTTCGACGCCCACGTCTGGCGCCGCCCCCGGCGCTGGTGTTCATGGCTGCCGAAGGGGCCCCAGGAGGCGCTGCTGGCAACGACGACGGGTGCGCCGTCGATGGCTTCCTGTCCGCGGAGTGCGCGGCGCCCGCGGTCGGCAAAGCGCCCCGCGCACGCGGCCCCGGCAGGCCGAGAGCGGCAAGCCCGAGCACGGTCCGCAAATATGAGGCCCCTCTGAGCAACGTGTCCCTGAATGCGCCTTCCCAGTTGCCCCTCTTCGGGGCGGACCCTGGCGGGCCGAGAAAGTGTCGAGCCTGAGCACGATCAGGACATGCGAGGCCCCATCTGAACAACGTGTCGCTGACTGTGCTCGCGAACGATCCGCTCAGACTCAACTGGAACTGGTGGGCACGGGCGCGGCGTCGCTCGTCTTTTTTTTTGTATGTGGTCTTCCGCCGTCTGCAGATCCGCTCTTTGCAGAGCCGTGAGGCCCTGACGCTTCTGTAGAGCCGTTCTTTGCAACACAGGCCGCGTACGTCACGCGGCTTTAGCCAGCGTGATCGTCACAATCGGCCTGCGAAAAGACTCTGGCACGCGCGGCATAGGTGCAGCGGTGCCGATGAAAACACATCGAAAGCCTGGCATGATGAGGGAGTAACCTTCAGAACCAGCGGGAGAGAGAGAGAGAGAGAGATAGAGAAGAAGCCGCGCCCTGACGGCGCATCGGAAAAGCACAGTAGACCTTGAAGACGCACCTGCACGATTACATTTAGCGACTACATGTAGGTCGGGCCTGTCCCCCTACAGGCGGATTTTGGATGATATATAATGATACCGGAGAAACAACCCAATCAGATGTTTGTTGGGGCTATGGGGCTATAGGACTATAGGGCTATAGGGCTATGGGGCTGTAGGGCTATATGGGCTACATACGGCTATAGGGATATAGTGCTATAGGGCTATTGGGCTACTGGGCTAGAGGGGCTACAGGACTCTAGAGCTATAGGGCTATAGGGCTATAGCATTATAGGGCTCTAGAGCTGTAGGGCTCCAGGGCTCTAGGGCTCTAGGGCCATAGAGCTACAGGGCTATAGGGCTATAGGGCTATAGGGCTATTGGGCTAGAAGGCTATATGGACTATATGGGCTATTGGGCTATTGGGCTATTGGGCTATACAACTATAAGGCTATAGGGCGATATGGCTATAGGGTACCCGGGCACCCCCGGGCACCTCCGAGCACCCCCGAGCACCCGGGCACCTCCGGGCACCCCCGAGCACCCGGGCACCCGGGCACCCACGGGCACCCGGCCACCGGGCACCGAAATCCTAGGGCACCGGGCACCCCCGGGCACCCCCGGGCACCCCGGGGCACCCGGCCACCAAATCGGCGCCCCACCTCACCTAACCATATGAAGCCGCTAGGACCCCTACAGAGGCAAGCTCTGATTGGGAAACTATCTTGAATATTCCTCCTGGACACGCCCGACTTGACAGCAAACCTTAAAGACGCCACGTGCTGCAAGGACAGCCGAGCGGGATGCCGAGCTCAGTACAGGGCCTCGGGGCTCGCAGGCCGGGCACTGCTTCGTCCCAGCGCGCCGCGAGGGTGAGCTGCACAGGTCGCTCTCTGAAGGGGGGGGAAGGGAAGGAGGGAAGGGAAAGGAGGGGAGGGGAGGTACAATCGGCAATATTCCCCTGAAGCCCTGAGCCTAGCGGGGGCGATGATGATGAGACACTGCTATGCCGCAAGGACTGCACCTTACCTGCCGGGAGAGATCAAACGTGCAAGCACATGCAAAAGAAGAGCAACATGATTACAACGAAGACGGAGTATTATGCCAGCAACAACTAGTGTGAAACACAAGAACGCGGGGCTCACTGGAGAATGCACTACCGAGCTGTGCCGCGCACCCACCGCACACGACATGGTGTATCACGCCTGTGGCCAAAGATATAGTTGTGTTGTAATTGAGGAGTGATCTCATGTTTATGCCATGTTTTCACTCGATTTGCCCCCGCCCGACGGGCGACGGAGGCGAACGCGCAGGCGTCCTTCGCTCCTCCTGCAGCAGGGCCGCGGCCGACTGGCGACTGGAGCGACGACGCCGCCAGCCGCCGCTCAGGCGGACTCCGGAGCCGCCGCCGCCTTGGCCTTCTCGCGCTCCTCGCGTGCGGCCTTGACCTTCTCCTCGACGCAGTCCCAGGTCCTCTCGACGGCCTTTTGAATGAGCCTCGCGGTGTAGTACTGCGCGGTGCCCAGCGTAGCGCCTGCCGTGAAGCCCGCCAGCGTGCCCGGCGGTCCGAAGGCGCTGCCCGCAAAGGCGCCGGCGAGCGCGCCAGCGCCGACGGAACCCACGAGGCTGCCGAGCTCCTCGTCGCCCCCGCTGTAATCGGCCACGTGCTTGCCCGCGATGGAGCCGATGGCGGAGGCGAAGCCGGCGGGGCCAATGGAGGTTAAGGTCACGGTCCCCACCACCCCGCCGAGGGCCGCCTGGGTGGCGGTGGTCACGACCACGTCGCTCGCGCCGCTTGCGGCGACCTGGTTCAGCACGGCAGTCGCGGAATTCACCGCGGCCTGGCTGGCCAGCATGTTGACCGTCTTCGATCCCGCCGAGGTCGCCGTCAGCGAGACCGCCTTCTCGCCCAGCGCCAAGGTCTCGTCGGTCATCACACCCTCGATGGCGGCCTCGGCGGCTTTAAAGGCCTCGTCGTAGATGTACTCTGGGTCGAGGGGGCCCTCTCTCTCGGCGGCCCTTCGGGCCGCTTGCATGGACGCGTCCTGGGCGCTCAGCAGCACGCGCTCCGCCAGCTCCCGCTTAACCTTGTCCAGCTCGGTCTCCTCGGGCTCGGTGGTGGTCTCCTCGCTCTTGCCCGAGAAGCCATTCGGGATGGCCGCGGAGCACGCCGTGCACGCCTGCCCCATGGCTTGCCCCATGGCTTGCTCGGCCCGCCCGCGGGCGGCAGAGGGAAGCGAGGGGTAAGTTTGTTGGTTTGGGAGGCGAGGCGATCTTGAGCCAAAATGCCTACGAGGCGCGGCGTCGCTCGTCTTTGGGACGCGTCCGCGGGCCGCGCGAGCTCGACCACATCCACGCCGGCCTGCTTGGCCCCCCCTTTGCGGGGTGCTCGTGCGAACCCTCCACGAGCCCATTCCTCTCTTATACCCAAAGCAACTGCGCAGCCTGATTCCCTAAGGCGTGGCTGCGCTACTGGTCACTCCAACAGCTCTTCGCGCAGGTTCGTCCATACCTGGCTCCAGACGCACACATTTCTTTCTCATTGGACCCGCTCTGCCTGCGCGCGATCTTCCCCGAGGGGCCAGCGCAAAACCAGCGTAGCCCGGACATGGACGCCGAAGGCGCAGCTAATCATGGCAGGAGAACGGCCGCCGTCTAGGTTGCCGCCGATTGAGACGACGACGACGACGACGACGACGACGACGACGACAACGACGATTACGACCACCGCGGCGACGACTACGACCACGACAACGACGACGACGACCACGACGACGACGATCGTGACGGCGACCACATAAACAACGACCACGACCACGACGACGACAACGAAGGTCACGACGACCACGTTGACAACGACGACGACGGCGACGGTCACGACAGCGACAACGACAACGACAACGACGACGACGACGACCACCACGACGACGACCACGACGACGGCGACGACGGAAACGACAGCGATAACGGCGACAACGACAACAACGACGACGACCACGACTACGACGACGACTACGACGACGGCGGGGGCGCCAATGACAACGACAACGACGACGACGACGACGACGACGACGACGACGACGACTACGACGACGACGACGATCACGACGACGGGGGCGGCGGCGGCGGCGGCACCAATGACAACAACAACGGCGACGACGACGACGAGGACTACGACGACGACGACGACGACGACTACGACGACTACGATGACGACAACGACGACGACGACGGCGACGACGATGACCACGACTACGACGACAACGACGACGGCGGCGACAACGGCGGGAGCGACAATGACAACGACCTTGGCAACGACGACGACGACGGCGACGACGGCGGGGGCGACAATTACAATTACAATCACAATTACAACGACAACGACAACCACGACGACGACGACGACAGCGACGACAACCCTTACATCCCTTGGCGGCGGTGTTTCGAGCTCCCCTAGCGTCCGCTTCGGGGCGCGGCTGTCCCTAGGGAGCAGGTTCCCCAAAGGTTCTCCATGAGGTCCCCGTGGGGCGCCACTGGTTCCCGATAGGGTCCCCCTGGCGCCCGATGGTAACCCCTTAGGTTCCCAATGGGGACTGCATAGGTTCCCGATGGGTTCCCCAATGGGTTATCCCAAGGGTTTCCAAAGGGGTTCCATAGCGTTTCCATCAAGTTTCCATCGGCTTTCCATCGCGCTTCTGCAGGGTAGAGTTCCTATCGGGCTCGCCATAACGTTTCCGTAAGGGTTCTATGGGGAGTCCATAAGGGTTCCATCCACAGGATTTGCAAGAATTTCCATCGCATGTCTGTGAACCTTCCATTTGGTTTCAAGAAGGGTCCTCCCAAAAAAGGGGAGCCCTGCCCTGAAACGGAGCCCGGAAACGGGAACCTTTAGACGACGCCAACCGTGCACCAGACCAGCTCGACACACGCAGCTGCGCGTGCCATCACGCGCAAAAGGGTGCATCAAATCAAACTGGTCTAGTGCATGGTTGGCGTCGTCGAGAACCTGGCCCACCTGACGCTGCCCCTGAGGAGGTGAGGGAGAACGTTAAGTCGGGGGCGCGCAAACATGGATTAGCGACCCATGGATTTGGCGCGCGGTCGCCAAATCTATGGATCGGGGGAGGTGCCCTCACCAAAGTGCTGCCGGTGCCGCCCCATTCGGCAGCGGAAATCGTTCCCCATGGAAACGGGACCCGTCGCTAATCCACGCCCCCTTGAGCCCTGTTTGCATCGCCTGATTCAGGAAGACCACCTCAGGGGAGGGAGCATCGCCCTGAAGTCGGCGGCACCATCGCCGACAGATCGGCGACAGGCCCCCGACAGCGCAGCCGCACGTCTTACTGGGCGGGGTGGGCCATCGGACGTCGGGCCCAGGCCCCTCGCTGCGATGGGGTGTTGATGCCTGTCCCCCCGAGCCTGCAATCAGGTCGGGCATGCCCCCCTACAGGGGAAGTTTGAGCGCACAAAAAACTCAAAAGTACTCAACAAATCGTCCCCGCGACTATGTTGTAAACTATTTTTGAATATTCCTCCTGTAGAGGGACAGGCCTGACTCAAGCCTACCATCAAAGGATGCGCGGTAAGAATGCGCAGTAAGAATGCAGGGGCCTAGGACGCCCGTGTTTGAGGCTTCTTCAGCGGGCCTGGCCATCGAGAGTGGTGGAGGACGGACCGAAGATAGCCGAAGAGGCAAGGATGCAATACTAAAGGGAAATTAGGACACACAAATAAATACACACAAATAAAATGATTCCCCATATTTTCCCATATTTTCTGGGTTTCTGTCTTCCCCCCCACTTCCCATATTTTCCCATATTTTCTGGGAATCGACGAATAATTGTGTCTGTGTGTTTTTTCCCCTCCTGAGCAATACCCTTTTGTTTTAACAAGTTCTTGTTGAGTTTTGTATGTTTGCCTTTGAAGGTAGTCGGCGCGTGCGCCGATCAGTACGAGCCACGTCGTGGCGAGGAGGTGGCGGCCCTGAAGAATGGATGCAAGGCTACCCCGTGGGAAGGCGACCCTCCTTACCATCAGTCTCTTGACTGTGGCCCCTCCCTGGCGCTGCGGGCGGCGGGATCCAGGTCGGCGTGGGCCGCTCCGCGGCGGCCGGCGGGGGGGTGGGGCGGCTGGAGCTCGCGCCTGCTCGTGCAGCACGGCGGAGTCTATGATCAGCTGCGCGGGGAGGGGGGAGGAGGGGGGGCTCTGTCTCGTCCTCCTCGTCCTCCTCCTCCTGGTTCTCCTCTCTGCCGGGACACCTGACTTGCCCGAATACGCTTCCGTGCTCAGCCTACATCGCCGTGACGAGCATTTCTTTCAAGCTGCCTTCGCCGATGGTGTAGCAGGGGGCAGCAGTTCGGAATAAGAATGTGCCAACGACTTCGCGCGCGGGCGCACCCCGCTCGATCCTTGATCGAGTGTGGCGCGCCTGTTTTCGAGTAGCAGATTCGCAATCACCCGACGGATCGGAAACTACTCCGCCGAGTGACGCCAGCATCATGTATTGTTCGGAATATGAAGAGGTGTGGGATAGATGTTCGCCATGGCGAATTGATAAAACTTGTGTCACGGCTGTGTAGGCTTACGACGTAGGCTAGGCTCGTGGGACACGCTGTGGCGCTGCCGTGCGTCGGCAGAGCTGACCTGTCCCTCCTTCCCATCGGATGTGCCACTGCGCAACGCTGAGTAAAAACGGCCCGCCGGTGGTGGAAGCAGGCACACTCAGCAACAGTGGCGCGTGTTCTCCCAGTTATCCTCCTCTTCCATCCTCCTTTTCCTCCTCCTCCTCCTCCTCCTCCTCTTCTTCGTCCTCCTTTCTCGTCCTCTTCTTCTTCCTCCTCCTCCTCCTCCTCCTCCTCCTCCTCCTCCTCCTCTTCCTCCTCCTCCTCCTCCTCCTCCTCCTCCTTCTCCTCATCTCCCCCCGTTCCCCATGCGGGTGGGGTGTGCCCTGTACCCGCGGCGCGCGCGCTCCCGCGCGCGGAGGGGCGGGGGGGGGATGCCCGAGGTTCGACAGGTTGTTCCCTGTTTTTGGGTTTCCGCCAATGTTCTCGTCGCCGCGACCGGATCCGCCTCGAAATGCTTGCCTGAACGCAGCCCAGACTGGTTCGTGGGCTGATTTGGGAGAGGAGAAAAAGGAGGGGAAGGTGGAGAGGGAGAGGGAGGAATTGGGAGAGGAGAAAAAGGAGGGGAAGGTGGAGAGGGAGAGGGAGGAATGACAGGGGGAGGAGGGGGGAATGGAAGGGGGAGGGGGGGAGGGGGGAAAGGGAGGGGGGAGGGAGAGGGGGGAGGGCAATTTAGGTGCGCTCGCGTCATATTTGACATCCTACCCCTCCCTCCCATCCCTTACCATGGCGCAGATCCCCTCTCTACT
>CAUYUJ010015612.1:200923-233168 GCA_963575745.1 Prorocentrum cordatum
AGGAGGGGGGGGCAGAGAGAGAGAGAGGAGAGAAACGAGGAAAGACAAGGGAGGAGGTCCGAAACATGGCTGGGCCGCAAACGGACTGAGCTGCGTCAGGAGCGGACGGAACCCCTGGATCGAATATCACCACTGACGCCGACAATGGGGCGATGCGTTCTGGTGGGTCAGGAGGAAGAGGAGGAAGCAGGAGGGAGGAAAGGATGAAGGATGAGGAAGGAAGGGCGAGGGAAGACTGACGAAACAGGAGGCAGGTAGGAGGAGGGCAAAAGGAGGAACGAGGAGGCGGAGGAGGGGGAGGAGGAGGAGGAGGAGGAGGAGGAGGAGGAGGAGGAGAGGAGGAGAGAGGAGGAGGAGAAGGGCAGAGGAGGGGGAGGAGAACGGGGATATTGATGATGATGCTGATGATGATGACGATGACGATGGATGGGATGGTGATGGTGATGGTGATGGTGATGGTGATGGTGATGGTGATGGTGATGGTGTGATGGGTGATGGTGATGGTGATGTGATGATGTGATGGTGATGGTGATGGTGATGGTGATGGTGTGGTGTGGTGATGATGTGATGGTGATGGTGATGGTGATGGTGATGGTGATGATGATGATGATGGTGATGATGATGATGATGATGATGATGATGATGATGATGATGATGATGATGATGATGATGATGATGATGATGATGATGATGATGATGATGATGATGATGATGATGTGAGAGAGCGTGATCCACCGCCGCTTTACTATGGAAAATTCCCCCCCTCGTCCTCCGGAACCTGGGTGTCCCCCCCCCCCCTTCGAAAATCCCCCCCCCACTCCCAGCTGGACCCTCCCCCGTCTTCCCCCAGCACCCCCCCCCAGCCCCCTAGTAACCCCTCCCCCCCCTCCTTTGGAAAACCGAGGGGGGTCAATACTGGCTCGAACCCCCCCCCCTCCACCCCCCCCTCCAGAAAACCGGAGGGGGGATCACTACCGGTTCGAACTCCCCCCCCTCCCCCCTCCGGAAAACCGGGGGGGCCACTACCAGATCGAACCCCCCCCCGTCCCCTCCAAAAAACCGGGGGAGGGGGGTAGTTCCTACTGGTTCGAACCCCTCCCCCTTCAAGAAAACCAGGGGGGTTCACTACCGGTTCGAACCTCTCCCCCGGCTCCGGAAAACCGGGGGGGATCACTACTAGTAG
Source organism: Prorocentrum cordatum (assembly GCA_963575745.1). Lineage (NCBI taxonomy): Eukaryota > Dinophyceae > Prorocentrales > Prorocentraceae > Prorocentrum > Prorocentrum cordatum. The sequence continues at coordinate 202,107 of CAUYUJ010015612.1, forward strand.
TTCGAGCCCCCCCCCCCCTCCAGAAAACCGGGGGGGGGTACTGCTGGTTCGAATCCCCACCACTGTCCCGCTGTCCCCTCACCACTGTCCCCACCACCACCGTCCCCACCACTGTCCCACTGTCCGCACCACTGTCCCACTGTCCCCACACCACTGTCCCCACCACCACCGTCCCACCAGTGTCCCAGTATCCCCACCACTGTCCAACTGTCCCGAGGAGCAGGAATATTTTGCCAGCGGCGAGGGCGGGGGGCGCTTCGAACCGGTAGTGACACCCCCCCTTTTTCATGATGGACTGAGGTGGAGAAATGTGAACGGGTGGAGGAGTAGCAGAGGTAGGAGGGCGACGGGAAGAAGAGGAAAGGTGAGCGGGCAGCAAAAGAGGCGGGGGGGGGGGCTGTTGGGGAGGCAAAAAAGTTCGGATACCGCTACTCCCAGGACCCCTCCCGGGGTGCGCTCTGACCAGCATTTCGAGGCGAGTCCAGCGGCGGCGACGAGGGCCTCCCAGGAGTTCCAAAAAGGCGAAAACGAATGAATGGTAGCGGTATTGATATATCTTTTCCCCTCCGGGGGGGTGGCCGTTGGACATCCGATCTTTTCCCCTCCGGGCTCGAAGACTCGACGAAGGGGGAAGCGAGCGATCCTACGCTCGGGGAGGCGCGGGGGGGGCGCACGTCAGGAGCCGGTACGCGCCGCACGCCTGAAGAGCCGGCGGGGGGGGAGGAGTGCGGGCCAAGGGGGGGGGCCAGGTGAAGTCAAGATCAGTCACGGGACCCTCCACTGGGCCTTCTACGCCAGGCTTCCCCAGGAGTGTGGCCATTGGACCCTCTACTCTACAGCTGAGACCAGCCATAAGGGCAGGGCGTGGGGACGCGAGGCACCTGGGACGCGGCAAAATGCCAGGGCTCAAGCGGTCCGGTGGAAAAGAAAGCATGGCCAGGATGCTCCGAACCGAGGAGTGGGGCAATGCCAAGAGGGGTCACCACTAGGGGGGTCGCCACTTCAAGGAAATGCCTATCTTCTCGAGGCCCCAGAGCACCCCAGAGCACCCCAAAACGACCCCAAGCGTTCAACTACATCCTCGAACTTCGATCCTGGAACCTCGATCCTCAGGGGCAACTGGTGACCCCGGCAGTGGTAGCCCCTCTCGGCACTGTCGGAAGGAATGCAAGGGTGCTTCGATTCAGAGGATCCCGGGCAGTTTTACTCTACTGCTTACTGCTTGCTGCTTGCTGCTTGCTGCTTACTGCTTACTGCTTTGCTGTTTGACCTTCGATTCCTCCTGTAGAGCCTGGTTTGACTGTACTGCTTACTGCTGGTTCCCTGGCATATGGACGACGCGGAAAGACAGAACGAGAGGCAATTTCGCCCTGGTCTGGGCCCTGGAAGCCCCGCGTATCATCAATCGAGCTCGAGAAATCCTACGCGAAGGCGGGGCCGAGGGATCGGATCGTCCTTTTTGGTTGACGATGTCGGATGTCTCGCCCTTGTCACTCGTCCGTCCTCGTCTCCCCGACTCTCCTTTCTGAGGGCCTCGTCGCCGACAATATCCACAGACTGCCGCCTGCACGCTCGGCGAACCTGATACCCTGCTCCGCCTCATGTTCACGCAAGCTCTTGCCAGCAACTCCTCCTCCTCCTGCCCCCTCCTCATCCTCCTCCTTCCTCCTCCTCCTCCTCCCTCGTCGTTCTCCTCCGTTTCCTCCTTCTCCTCCTTCTCCTACTTCCCCTCCTCCTTCCATTCTCACGGTGAACGGAGGGCAAATGGACGGGGAGCGTGGGGAGGGAGAGGTCGGAGGCGGCCTCCATCCACGCTGCTCATCCCCAATAGTTAGTCATGCGAAAAGTTATCGGGGAACGAAATGATATGTGTGTGGGCGCCTGTCCCATGGTGTCTGCGATGTTCCGCGCTCTCCCCCCTCCTCCCACTCCGCGTCCTCCTCCTCCTCCTCAACCTCCTCCTCCTCTTCTTCTTCCTCCTCCTCTCCATTCTTGTCCCTTATGGAAAACTCCTAAGCAACTACTCCCTATCGCACTTCGAAACCGGTCGAAATGGCGGGCCGGGCGTTTCGCCTGAGACTTCCACATCATTTATGATCCTGGAGCTTGAGATCTGCAACAGTTTCACGGATGGAGGGCGGGTGGTTTTCAAAATATGGCTCTCGCCTTGGCGCCGCGCACTTTCGTCTCAAAAGTTTGCAAGAGCTTCTCAGTTCGAGGGCGAGTCATTTTCAAAAGTTCGCTGTCGCCTTCGCGTGTTGCACACTCGTCTTAGATACTCGCAACAACTTTACGGGTGGAGGGCGGTTCCTTTTCAAAATGCGGCTCTCGCCTTAGCGCCGCGTACACGTGTAAAGAGTTCACAGAAGTTTCAAAACATCGCATGGTTAATATTCAAAACATAGCGTTTGGGTGCGATGTCGGACAATCAGGGCGCAAGTGTTGTGTTGAGTCGTGACGTGAAAATCCCGCAATCGGCGTGCTGGTACGATTCAGGATCGCCAAAAAACGCAACAGTAGCGGTGATTCTCGGCGCTGCAGTCCCAGTGATGGTGTTTGGCACATTCCAAGATGTTCAAACAGTTGTCTTCCAACAGTGCAGATCATGTGAAGAAGAAATTCGGAGGGAGGGTGTATTGCAATATCGCTTATGAGTCTTGGGTTTGCACTGGACCTCCTCCTCCACCTCCTCCTCCTCCCTCCTCCTCCTCCTCCTCCCCCTCCTCCTCTTCCACAACTGCACTATCTGAATACTACTCTCCTCTCTCCCCTGATGACGTCCAGAAGATGTTCGCCTCCCCTCCGCGCACTGTGTTTTACATCGGATTCCCGGGTTTTCGCTTAGGTTTTTCCCCAATATGTTACTCCCGCTGAAGCGCTAGCCTCATTGCCGCGCTTCCGCTCGTTCCGAATCGTGCTCCCGCCGCAGCGCTGGCCTCATTGCCGCGCTTCCGCTCGTTCCGAATCGTGCTCCCGCCGCAGCGCTGTCCTCATTTCCGCGCTTCCGCTCGTTCCGAATTGTGCTCCCGCTGCACCGCTGGCATCATTATTTCCAGTGCCATGCCACGGCATGGTTTTCGGTTCTTTCAAATCGGCTCCCAAACCTAGAACATGTCCCCCGAAGAAACTATCGGAAGTGACTACACATTCGTTGCCGATTCGTTGATTTGTTGGGCCGCAGAAGCCCCCCACGTCGCCACGCCATGCTATGTCATGCTACGCGTTAGTCTTCAACACCGTGCTGTGCCATGTAATGCTGTGCCATGCTGCGACATCTGACTGCGCGAACACAGAGCTCTGCGCCATGGCACACGCCACCCCCCCGGCCCCGCTCCCCGCGCAGAGGATGCGAGCGGGAGCCACGCGCTGCCCCCGCCGCCGCAGCCCTTCCGCCTCCCGCTCGCCCCCGCGCCGCCTCCGCACCGCTCGAGCGCTCGAACCGCCGCTCGCCCCCGCCGCCCGGCGGCCTCCCGGCGTGCGCAGGCCGCGCCGGCGCCGGCGCGCGCCGTGCAGTCGCTCGAGACTTCCTCGGGCTCGAGGACCGGGAGTAACATCACCATCTTCCTGAACAGGTGTAACAGGACTTGATCAGGATGTGATGAGCATGATGATGATGATGATGCTGATGATGATGATGATGATGATGGTGGTGATGATGGTGATGGTGATGATGTAACAGATGTTATGACCATTGATCTTCCTGAACAGATGTAACAGATGTGATGAGCATATGTGACAGATGTGATGACCATTGATCTTCATGAACAGATGTAACCGATGTGATGAGCATGATGATGATGCTGATGATGATGATGATGATGATGATGATGATGATGATGATGAGACTATCTTCCTGAACAGATGTAACAGCTGCACGGATAGAGGGCAATTCCTTTTCAAACTGGGGCTCTCGCTGCAGACTGCCTCGAAGTTCACTGCCAGAGGTGTGAACTCGTCCAGCAGTTGCACAGATGGGGCTACCCTCGCTCGATATGTCGTATGACCCCTTAGAAGAATAGAGGGGTGCAAGGCATTTCCTTCTTAAAACGGTGATCTCGCGTCACTGGCAGGCGCATGCGGTGTTGGGCTTTCCAAGGGAACGCTTCTTGTAGTGCGACGGAAGCCTTGTAGGGATTTGTGCATTGACTTGGGACGGGAGGGTGTACTGCAGCATCGTTGATGCATCTTGGACCTACTCTGGTCCTCATCCTCATCCACCACCTCCTTTTCCTTCTCCACCTCCTCCTCCCCCTGCTCCTCCTCCCACCTCTCTTCATCATTATCGTCCCCATCTTCCTGCTCCTTGTCCTCCCTCCTCTTCCTCCTCCTCGTCCTCCTCCTCTTCCTCCTCCTTCTTCTCGTCCTCCTCCTCCTCATCCTCCTCCTCCTGTTGTTGTTTGGGACTGCTTGGGACGGAAGAGCCAAATGTCCGGCCGCCCTGACACGGGTCTCTTCCACGGCGTTTGACTCACCCGATTGTCCCGTCCTCCGTCCGCGAGTGAGCCGTGAGGGGGGGGAGGGGACAAAGGGAGATGGGAGAAAGGGGGGCCATGCTGCAAGACCAGCAGATATCTTCGATCGGCGATGGACCCCCCTCCCCACATCCCTGGCGACGCCTCAGGCGCTGCCCCTGGCGCACTACGCGCGCCAGTGAAAGGGTGTGGGGGCGGGGGCCAGGCGACGACCGAGAAAATCAGTGCGGACCTGCGACAGCGTGGCTTCATGTTGTCGCTCGGAGGCTTGCGCGTCTCCCGATCTGTGGCCACCCTACGAGCTGGGCAGCGCGCCTCCTCGATCTCGATGTCCTGCACAGGCCTCTGGGGCACCGGTCTGCCGGGCGCGCTGCAGGGGCACAATTCTCCACGATTCTCCATTCCAGCATCCCCTGGCGCGACACGACGACCAGTGGTTCTGCTTCGATTGGCGGTGCGCACAAGGGGGTAGGGAAGGGGGGAAGGCTTCTCGACGGAGGCTGCTTCTCCGAGGGCGCCGGCCCTGCATCTTTAGATGAGGCCCGCTCCTCCTAACAGGCAGCCGCCTTCTAAATCGCATTCCCCCTCCCCCATACCTCTGCGCATGGCCGACATGTGGTTCTGCTTCGAGCGACCACCCGCCTGGGCCGCTGGGGCAACCAGGGATTCCCAAGGGGATGCGGCGGGCCATCCGTGCTGCCCTGAGGCGGGACGCTCTCGGCTGCGCGCTGAAGAGTGGCCCTGGTGAAGAGTGGCCTCCGGTGCGCGGCTTTCTGGGGGCCGCGGGGGGGGCCAACCGCAAGCGCGCAGGACGCTGCTGTCGCACTCGGCAGTCGGGGAGGCCACAGTGGGCCCGCGCCAGAGATCACCGCGGCGAGAGGTCGCTCTTTTACGTCCTGTCGGCGCTCACGGGTTCCTGGGGCGTCGAGGAGGGCTGGGCTGTTACGGCGTGCGAGCGGGGCGATCGGGACAGGACGGATCGGCGCAGGTCTTATCTTTGGCAAGAACTGACACCCTCAACTCGTCCGGTTGTGTTATTCTTCGTTGTCGTGGTTTTCGGCCAATGGTTGCGCTGTTCGGTGAAACTGATGTGTCACCTTGATCCTCGGCCTATCCGCCAATCGCCGTACAACTGTGTCAGGAGCCCGTGCGATAGTAATCAAGAGCATACAATACAGTAAGGGTCTGTCGAGCCCATCACGTAGCGCAGCGGATCTTCGAGTGTCTGAAACACGTACCCAATCATGGCAGACAAGCGCCAGGACCTAGCGTAAGGGTAAGCCAATGACCTTCTTAAGAAGTACTTGGGCCACAGAATGACACGTGGAAGCGCCAACGAACGCTTGTACAAGTATTTGGCCCATTTATTTGAGAAGTTGCCCGATGCGAACAGCCTGCCAACACACCCTCGCACCCCAACCTTTGGCCTACCCACATCCGCACTCTTTCAATACACCATCCCCCATGCTAAAACATCACACCATGGTGCACGCTCACACCGCAGTATGGAAACCGCAGCGAGCGAACACCAGAGAGAGAGAGAGAGAGAGAGAGCGAGGTAGATTCAGAGGAGATAGCTATTCCTCCTCCTCCTTCTCCTCTCCGTGCATGTCTCTCTTCCTCATCCTACTCCTCCTCTTCCTCCTCCTCCTCCTCCTCCTCATCATCATCATCATCATCATCATCAGCATCAGCATCATCATCATCAGCAGCATCAGCATCAATATCGTCATCAGCATCATTATCAGCATCGTCATCATCATCATCGGCTTCATGATGAAACTCATCCTCATCATCAGCATCATCATCCTCGCCCTCTTCTCCCGCCGCCGCCTCCTCCTCCTCACCAACAGCATCATCATCATCACCATCATCATAAGCATCATCATCGTCAGCATCATCATCACCACCATCACCACCACCATCACCATCACCATCACCATCAACATCATCATCAGCAGCATCATCATCAGCATCAGCATCAGCATCATCATCAGCATCATCATCATCATCAGCATAATCATCTACATCAGCATCATCATCATCGTCATCGTCATCATCATCATCATCATCATCATCATCATCATCATCATCATCATCATCATCATCATCATCATCATCATCATCATCATCATCATCATCATCATCATCATCATCATCGCTCACCCTCGGAGGACGAATGTGGTTGCGAGGTAATCACCCCCTAACCAAAACATATGACTGCCCATGTTGGACGCAATCTGGCAACAACCTGGACACAACATGGCAACAACCTGTCGCTACATTATTGATCATGAAGCACAACTACGCCGCAGAGCTTGACAAAAACCCTGCCCCGATCTGTGGCCGCCGCGATCGCCGCGGTGACCTCCAAGACAGGCCCAGAGGCTCGGTTCGGGGTCGGAGATCACGCCACGAGAAAAAGAGACACGCAGCAGACGATCCGGAAGGTGGGTGGCACCAGAAGAGCCTGGGTTCACGAGGAGGGCCAGAGGAACGGCCATGGAAGGACCCACGGAACATCGAGCCCCTCCCACACCAAAATTGTTCACCGCTCCAGCGTCTTGGCTGTATCACGCCACGAGAAGACGGAGGCACGGAGCAGACGATCCAGGAGCCGGGCGATCGAAGGCGCACGCCACCGCTCGGCCCTCGCGCGGCCGCCTCCTCCTCAGCTTTCCTCCGTGGAGCACCGGGAAGGAGGCCCGCAGCAGCCGATCTGGGAGGTCGACGATGTGCGCCAACGCTCGGTGCGTCCCGGCCGCTGGCCGGGCTGGTCGGGCTGGGGGCCCCGTGTCCACCGGGACCCGGGCCCGCGATCGGCCCGCGAAGGGGGGGGGGGGGGCGAGGACAGACGCGAGAAGGGAGAGGAGGAGGGGCAGGAGGAAGGACAAGAAGAGGGATAAGAGGAGGGCAAGGAGGCTCGACGGTGGTGACCGTGTCTCCATGAAGCTCCGAGCCCCTCCGCCAGCGCCGCCCCGCCCCCCCCTGGGCGAGGGGGCTGCCAAGGACCTTCCTGCGAGGGCGACGAGCCCAGGAGAGGGAGGAGGGGCTCGCGGGTTCGAGGGCTGACTACATCCTGAGGGCCGCTGCCTGATTACGGTCATCGTGCTACCATAGGGCCATGAGGAACGCTGAGTAAGGAACGGGAAGGTGGTGAGCTGTCGGAGCATACTGGGGGACTCTTGGGGGTCTGTGGGTGGCTTCGGGGGGGGGGGTCCGGGCGCCTTTGAGGGCCGCCTTGGGACCTCTCGGGGGCTCACCTGTGGGCCACACTGGGGCCCCAACGGGCTAGCTTGGGGCTATCTCGGGGCTGTCCTGGGACCTGCTGCCCATTGTCTCCGCATTTGGGCCCTCTAGCCCAGAAAGAGAAGGAAGGAGCGAGGGGGAGCATTTACGGCAGGGGAGGAGGTGAAGGGAGCCCGGCCGCGCCAAGGCTGCTTGCAGCCAGCCCGGCCTCATCGACGAGTCGAGCATGAAGGTGCCCAGGAAATTCCTGCGCGGCCGCGGAAGCTCTCGAAGGGCTCTCGGTGGGTATTTGCAGTCTCTGCGTATCGCTATCAAGGACCATCGGAGGCGTCTGTGGGGATTTCGGAGGCTCCTGGATGCGTTCCGATGCTGAAAGCTTTCGGATGGCTTTCGAGCTTTTCGTTCAGCGACACGTATCCAAAGAATCTAGGGAATGTCTGCATGCCTTCTCAAATGTTCGATTGCTTCTGGAGGATTCGAAAAGCTTTCGAAGCTGCTTGCGGATGCTCCACAAGTTTTCGGAAACATGTGGAAGTTTCTGCGGGTTGTCGATCCTCCCACTAGCGCATCGCGAAACAAATCGCGACGGGCGTCTTTGCACCGCGGGGGCCCCAGGGAGCCGCACGTAGTGATCCTGCCCGAGAAGCCCCACTCACGGAGGAGGGATCGACGGCTCCGGCGGTAAGTCTTCTTCACGGGGTCAATAATTTTGCGAGACGTCGGTTCGGGAGTGGAGGAAGGACTCCCCCCATTTCCCCTCCTCCCTCCACATCCTTCTCTACCTCCTCTAAAGTTTGCGCAGCTGCGGTCCCTTTTCGCAACCCTCCGCCATGCCTGCCCTACCTCTCCCGGGGTTGGTGAGTCCCCTCGTTCCGCTCATCTGCCACGCTGTCCCCACTGTGACGAGTGTGACTCTCTCCTGAGGTTGACCAGGGTCTCCGTACAGATGACGTTATCGTGCAAGACGTAAAACTCGTTGCAGCCCTGAACGACAAACACCTGTCAAGGGTTGTGGCTACAGATAACCCTGGATCAAGTAGATAGACAGAAGCCATGGGAAGAGTGGAGGAGAAAGAGGAGGAGGAGGAGGACGACGACGATGGCGAGCAGGATCCACAGGAGGGAAAGCCAGTGCAGGAACAGGAGCAGGGGAGGAGAAGGAGCAGATCAAGATCTGGCAGGGAGGATGGTGGAGGGAGGGGGGCGACGAGAAGAAACGAGAGTAGTCTTTATATTGTCTTTGCTACCTGCTAGTGGGAGATTTTCTCTCACACAGACACACACACACGCACGGACACACACACACACAGACACACACACACACACACACACACACACACGCACGCACGCGGACGCACGCACGCACGCACGCACGCACACACGCACACTCACCACACTTCGGTTGTCCGCGGGCAGGCGCACCGCCGTGCCACCGAAGAAGTCTCACGGGCGCGCGCGCGCGCCAGTCGGTCAAGAAAGTGGCCAGGCCAGCACACACGCACACACGCACACACGCACACACACACACACTCACACACTCACTCTCTCACACACACAAATCACACTCACACACATACACACAAACGCACACACACACTCACACACACACACAAATCACACACATCACACACGCACGCACGCACGCACGCACGCACGCACGCACGCACGCACGCACGCACGCACACACACACACGCACACACACGCACACACACACACACACCAACCACACTTCGGTTGTCCGCGGGCAGGCGTACCGCCGTGCCGGCACAGAAGCCTCATCCCACGACCTCGCGGAAGCACGCGCGCGCGCCGGTCGGTCGAGAGAATGGCTGGGCCTTGACGCTCGCGGCTGCTCGCCTCTGGGGAGCAGGCGCCGCGCGGCGGGCTCCCCCGCCCGCCATGCCTCCCCCCCTCGTCGGAGCAGGGCGAATGGAAGGAACTGGCAGCTCAACGACGCTCAGGAATCGCACTCTCGCTCCGGTTGTTGTCACGATTCACTTCGCGGCTCATGCAATACTCACGCTTCAGGAACCCGCCTGCTCGACCTGGCCGCTTGGGCCCGCCTTCACGGCCCGCCCGTTAGGGTCTACCCTCCCTCCTCCTGATCCCCCTCCCCATGGTCGCTTCGCTCAGGATCAGTTGAGGGGGGTGGCTTCCGAGTGCCTCCACGCCCAGCTCGCCAAGAAGCGACGTGAACATCTGGATCGGCTGGCCAGATGTTTCGAGACCCGAGGACCTTTAACAGTGTCCTCTCTTGTGAATCTTCGCTTTTGCTCCGATCCCGACCCCGATTCCTCCCGACGTTTCCCCCTCGGGCCTCCACCCCCCACCCCCCCTCGTCTCCTGCTCTCGGAGCAGGGTGAGAGTCAGACCACGGCGGCTCCAAACTGGCCCCCCGGGCCCCTGCCGGGGTCCGAACACACCAGCTCCCCGAGCTGAGTCCAGCCGTGGCGACGAGGGCCCCGCTCCGAAGGCCCACCGCCGCTGTCGCAGCTCGCACTCCTCCGAGCAGCAGGGCCACGGGGGGGGGGGGGGGGGCGGAAACCCTCTGGAGGTCGGCCTCTGGCCCCTGGGCCCTGGAGTCGGCCGCTGTTGGCGACTGCTCGCGCGGGCGGAAGTGGACAGAGCCGTTCGATGTACAGCAGGAGCTCGACCACAAGAAACCTTCCACAAGCAACCCAACCCTGAGACCCCAGGACGTCCGTCGACTTGTGGCGTGGGAGCGTCACGCTTTCAATGGCAAGACCATCGAAGCCCAAGAAACCCAGGGCACCCTGGAGGCAGGCAAAGTGCGCTTCTGGCATGGGGGTCCACTGTGTGCCGGCCTTCATGCAGTTGCGGAGTCATGGGGAGCGCTCTCGCCAGGGTCTCTGTATCCGGCTCCGCTGGGGCTCCGCCCGAGTCCGCCAAGGACGATGGCGCGATCGAACTGCACCCAGCGTTGGAGAGAAGTCCCACTCGAAAAAGCTGGGTCAGCGCGGCGGCGAAGCACTGGGGCGCCGCGCTGGCGAGGGGCAGCGGCCCGCAAGGGGCCGCGGCGGGGGCCCTCCAAGATGAGGCCGCGTCAGCCGTCGGCCGTCGGCAGGCATCGGCTCCTCCTCCTCCTCCTCCTCCTCCTCCTCCTCCTCCTCCTCCTCATCCTCCTCCTCCTCACTCCTCACTCCTCATTCCTCACTCCTCCCTCCTCCTCCGCTCTCCCTCCTCGTCCTTGTCCAAGTCAACGTCCTCGGCCTTGTCATCCGTCTGCCTCCTCCTCCCCCTCGGCCCTCTTCCTCCGTCTCCTGCTCCTGTTCCTTCTCCTTCTCCTGGGGTCCTGGCCAACACCCGTTCATGACCGTCATTGGGCCCATCCTGGAGCCCTTCCTGGCTGCCTTTTTCAAATCGGAGGGAGAGGGTTGGAAAGAGAAGAGGTGGGATGGAAGCAGGGAAGGGGGGGTACCCGCAACGAGTGTGAAATGCTCATCTGAGCTGCTGTTTCTAAGCAGTGGTTGCTGCAACTGTAGTTACCGCTGGCCAATGTCCCTCCCCTCACGCGCAGAGGCAGCAGATCAGCCTTCACGCCTCCGAGGATGCCCAGCACGATGGATACGGCAAAAATCACAAGCACCACCACCTGGCGCGGCTGGGGCCGATACAAGGATAGCATCAGACACACCATCACCACCGACTTAGCCACCACCACCTGATGACACTAGCGCTCGGGCCCAAAACAAAAACGATGGCCTCCATCTCGCACATCTGCAACCAAGGTGAAGACCCTATTGGCTGGGACCCTAAGGCCAGCGATCAGAACATCTGTTTCACAGGCATCGCCTCAAGGCAACGACCACATGGCTATGACTCTACGTCTTGCGACCGAACATCTAGGCTACACGGGGCAACTAACATACGGGATCCTCCTGAACTCCCCTCTGAGCACGTCGTGCTCGGAGCTGATCGCGCAAGTGAATCTCAACACGCCGCCGATCATCATTCGGAGAGGGCATGTTTGTTTTTCGGTTTAGTCAGAGCTCGGCCCACCACGCCTTCACCAACTGTGTGGGTTGACAATCAGATTCCCGCACTGCGGCCTGGACACACGTGAGAGCACGATCCACGTTTCTGCAGCCTCACTGGCCTCTCTGGGCCCAGGACTGGGTGAACCAGCCCTACGAGGTCAAAAAATCCCCCCCCCATAACAACTACCCCGACACGCGAAGTCGTTTAGTAAACGCGCCCAAAGAAGGAATCGAACAGGGCAAGGCTGTTTAGTAAACGCCCAAGGCCGTTTCGTAAACGCCAATTATCCGGTCCGGGTGGCGTTTCCTGCCTCGATTACGGGGAAACAGACCTCCTTATCCTCACAGTCTTCAGCGGCAAAGCCTCCTCGGCCAGAAAGTGGCAACGCTCGACTACGAAGGCACGCATCGGCGGTGGACAAACCTCCCTTTAGTAAACCTCCCCTTAGTGAAAACGGCCTGGGACCGAAACCGACGGACCTGGACCCGCAAAAATGACGGCCGCGACGCCCTCTCGCGAACCGAAAACGGCCAAATCACTAGTCGACGTGTCATGGTAGGAGATCGATCCACTCTGAACACACGAGGCTCCTTGACCCAGGCGGCCGCGGAGGCGGCCCTGTCAAGCCTGCACGGCGACGGCCCGCGGTGCCACGACCCCGGGGGGAGGGAGGGAGTGCGAGGGGCCAGGGCAAGGCACCCTGGAATTAGGTCGTGCGTGGCCCCCTGCAGGCCGATGTTGGACGGAAAATGGAAATACACAAAACATGTGCAACACATGCTGCAAAATACGGAACAATCGTCCCCAGGCTATGTTTTGACTATTTTGGGATACGGCAGGTTCGTGTCGTGCCGACCCCAGCCTTGGTTTTTGACACCGCAGGGATCGTTCAACCTTGAACGATCGGCCGCTGCCGCAACGTCCAATCGTTCAACATCGATCGATTCTGGGTCGCCGGCGGCGTTCAACCTTGAACGCCCGCGCTGGGGTCGCCGCTGGTCGACACGACGCAAACCTACCGTACTCCTCTTGTAGAGGGACACGCCCGACTTAACCCTGGCAGGACACGGGTGGCCTCGGGATGCGCGCTCCCTCTGCAGGCCGCCAGCTGGCATTTGCGCGCGCCTCCGTGCGTGCCCGCCTCCTCCTCCTCCTCCTCCTCCTCCTCCTCCTCCTCCTCCTCCTCCTCCTCCTCCTCCTCCTCCTCCTCCTCCTCCTCCCCAGACCTCCGCCCTCGTGGCTGCGTCTCCGCAGGCCGTTGGTGGAAGTCGGTAGGTTCACGATGCAGGAAGTCGGTGAAAATCATACCATGGCTGGACTTCGGCGAGCCCAAATAATGGGCGAGTTGAGCCAGAAACCGCACACTGTTGAAACCAGAAGCCGTTAGAGAAGGAGTGGGCTGTGGAAATGCCCGCAAACAAGGGCTCCCAACTTCGCGATTCGCGCTGCGCGAAGCGCGAATAACTTCGCGCTCTCGCGCCGCCCCCCCAAAGGGAGAAAAGGAGGGCGAGGAGGAGGGGGAGAAGGAACGAGGACCACGAGGCGCGAATAACTTCGCGCCCTCGTGGGAGCCCTTGCAAAACCACCGCGCTCTCAGCGAGCGAAATGCACGGGGTCCCCAGGACCCAGGCCCCGTCCCCGGGGGACCGGGCCCTCGCCCCGACAACTCTTTTCTGCTCCCAGGGGCCCGAGAACGGGACGCCAGAGGCAGGAAGCGACGGAGTGACTGCGCCGCGGCTCGTTTCAAGCCATCTGGAATGTGGACCCTCGCACATCCTTCTCCGCCTCCTCCGCCTCCTCCGCCTCCTCCGCCTCCTCCTCTTCCTCCTCCTCCTCCTCCTCCTCCTCCTTCTCCTCCCCCGCCTCCCCCTCCTCCTCCCCCTCCCCCGCCCCCTCCCCCTCCCCCTCCCCCTCCCCCTCCCCCTCCCCCTCCTCCACAATGACTCAATATGAATACTACTCTCCCTCTTCCCCTGAGGACGGCCTGGGAGTGTCCGACCCCCCCCCGCGAACTGCTTGTTTTACACACAGGCTTCCCCGGAGTTGGGCTTTCGCCTGCATTTTTTTCAAAATGCTGCTCTCGCTGAAGCGCCGGCCTCATTTTCGGGCCCCGCTCTTTCCGAATCGTGCTCTCGCTGCAGCGCTGGCCTCATTTCCGTGATTCCGCTCGTTCCGAATCGTGCTCCCGCTGCAGCGCTGGCCTCATTTCCGCGCTTCCGCTCGTTTCGACTCGTGCTCGCGCTGCAGCGCTGGCGTCATTTCCCGTGCCATGCCACGGCATGCAATGCAATGCAATGCTAGGTTGATACTACGCTTTGCGGTGCTCTTCTACGCCATGCCGTGCCGTGCTCTACAATGCATCGCGTACCCTTTCGGGATCATTGCCCTGCTCGACATCCGACTGTGCGAGTAGAGAGGGGATCTGCGCCATGGTAAGGGATGGGAGGGAGGGGTAGGATGTCAGATATGACGCGAGCGCACCTAGCTTGTCCCCCTCCCCCTCCCCCTCCTCCTCCTCCTCCTCCTCCTCCTCCTCCTCCTCCTCCTCCTCCTCCTCCTCCTCCTCCTCCTCCTCTCCTCCTCCTCCTCCTCCTCCTCCTCCTCCTCCTCCTCCTCCTCCTCCTCCTCCTCCTCCTCCTCCTCCTCCTCCTCCTCCTCCTCCTCCTCCTCCTCCTCCTCCTCCTCCTCCTCCTCCTCCTCCTCCTCCTCCACAATTACTCAATATGAATACTACTCTCCCTCTTCCCCTGATGACGGTTTGAAAGTGTCGACCCCCCCCGCGTATGTTTTTTTTACACACAGGTTTCCCTGGAGTTGGGTTTTCGCCTGCATTTTTTTTCAAAATGCTGCTCTCGCTGAGGCGCCGGCCTCATTTTCGGGCCCCGCTCGTTCCGAATCGTGCTCCCGCTGCAGCGCTGGCCTCATTTCCGTGCTTCCGCTCGTTCCGAATCGTGCTCCCGCTGCAGCGCTGGCCTCATTTCCGCGCTTCCGCTCGTTTCGACTCGTGCTCCCGCTGCAGCGCTGGCGTCATTTCCCGTGCCATGCCACGGCATGCAATGCAATGCTAGGTTGATACTACGCTTTGCGGTGCTCTTCTACGCCATGCCATGCCGTGCTCTACAATGCATCGCGTACCCTTTCGGGATCATTGCCCTGCTCGACATCCGACTGTGCGAGTAGAGAGGGGATCTGCGCCATGGTAAGGGATGGGAGGGAGGGGTAGGATGTCAGATATGACGCAGCGCACCTAGCTTGCCCTCCCCCCTCTCCTCCCCCTCCTCCCCCTCCTCCCCCTCTTCCCCCTCCTCCCCCTCCTCCTCCTCCTCCTCCTCCTCCTCCTCCTCCTCCAGCTCCTCCTCCTCCTCCTCCTCCTCCTCATCATCATCAGCATCATCAGCATCAGCATCATCATACTCCTTCTCCTCCCCCTCCTCCTCCTGCTCCCCTCCTTCTGCTCCCCTTGCGCCGGCGACCTCCAGGAGGATCACCACCGACCAGAAGCCGAGCTGGCTGTCGTGGCACTTCTGGGCGCGTGCGCGGGCGGGAGAACGCCGTGCGAGAGCGATGGATAAATGGCAGTGGTCCATAACCTCGGGCGGATTCGTTTGCTCAGTCGCGGCGTTGTTCCTTCATCTCGGGCCCCTGGTCCAGCAAACATGGGGTCGGGGACGAAATGTTCTTTCCGGGGAGGGGGCTGGGACCTCCGGAGCCCACGGATTGAAAGAAAAGCACAAGACCCATTAGATGTCTGCGACTGGCGGCCCGCGATGTACCTGGGCTGGCACGGAAACGGAAAGAGCGTTTCAGAAACAGAAACCGAAATCACTCACACCACCGTTCGTACCGGGAGCCTAGGCGTTGAGAGCTTGTTACGTCACCCCTCGCTCTTGGGAGCCTTGGTGTTCAGAGATTGTTCCGTTGCCGCCCGTTCCTGAGCCTGGGCTGGGCCTTGGTGTCAGGAACTTGTTAAGTCACCGCTCTCTGCTGCGAGCCTTGGCCGCATCAGCTTGTTTACGTCACCGTTCGCTCTTGGGAGCCTTGGTGTGAAGACTTTGTTGCGTTACCGATCGCTCTTTATTTGGCGTCTCTGGGCCTTCTTGGGAGTCCTATTGCGGCCCTTTTGGATCCCTCTTGGGGGCCTCTGGGGGCTTCTTGGAGGGCTCTTGGGGCCTCCTCCTGGGAGCTTCTTGGGGCGAAAGGCTAGACTTTTCGGTTCGTGGTCGCCCTCTTGGGGCCGTCTTGGGGCCCTCTTGGGCGCCTCTTGGACCGTCTTGGGGCCCTCTTGGGCCGTTTGGGGGGCCTCTTGGGCCATCTTGGGGCGGTCTTCGGGGCCTTCTTGGACCGTCTTCCACACTGCGAAAGCCGAAAAGCCGTGTATGCTAAAAATGTACGTTTTCCGATGGGAATTCCATGATTTGGGCCTCCTGGTGGCCTCTTGGGACGCCTCGTGGGGGCCTCTGGGGGCTTCTTGGGGGGCTATTGAGGCCTCCTGGGAGCGTCTTGGGGCGAAAGGCTAGACTTTTCGGTTCGTGGTCGCCCTCTTGGGGCCGTCTTGCTGCCGTCTTGGGCCGTCTTGGGCGCCTCTTGGACCGTCTTGGGGCCCTCTTGGGCCGTTTGGGGGGCCTCGTGGGAGCCTCTTGGGCCATCTTGGGGCGGTCTTCGGGGCCTTCTTGGACCGTCTTGTGAAAGCTGAAAAGCCGTATACGCTAAAAACGTACGCTTCCCAAAGAACATCAATGATTTTGGCCTCTTGGGGCCCTCTTTGGACACCTCTTGGGCGCCTCTTGGGGTTTCTTGGAGGCCTCTTGGGACGTCTTGGGGCTGTCTTGGGCGGTCTTGGGCTCTTCTGGGACGGAAGAGGGGAGAACCCGAAAACCCCAAACACATACAAAAACCCGACGGAAAACCCGAAAACGGCCATTAGACTTTTGCGCCCGGCCCTCGCCCCTCCCCTGGAACCCCTCCCTAAGAGGGCTTCGCCCCACACAGTACCTGGGCTGGCACGGAAACGGAAAGAGCGTTTCAGAAACAGAAACCGAAATTACTCACACCACCGTTCGTACCGGGAGCCTTGGCGTTGAGAGCTTGTTACGTCACCCCTCGCTCTTGGGAGCCTCGGTGTTCAGAGATTGTTCCGTTGCCGCCCGTTCCTGAGCCTGGGCTGGGCCTTGGTGTCAGGAACTTGTTACGTCACCGCTCTCTGCTGCGAGCCTTGGCCGCATCAGCTTGTTTAGGTCACCGTTCGCTCTTGGGAGCCTGGGTGTGAAGAGCTTTTTGCGTTACCGATCGCTATTTTTTTGGCGTCTCTGGGCCTTCTTGGGAGTCCTATTGGGGCCTTTTCGGAGCCATTTGGGGGGCATTTTCGGAGCCCTTTTGGGGGCCTCTTGGGGCTTCTTGGGGGGCTCTTGGGGCCTCCTGGGGGCTTCTTGGGGGGAAAGGCTAGACTTTTCGGTTCGTGGTCGCCCTCTTGGGGCCGTCTTGCTGCCGTCTTGGGCCGTCTTGGGCGCCTCTTGGGGCCGTCTTGGGGGCCTCTGTACGCCGTGAAAGCCGAGAAGCCGTGTACGCTAACAATGTACGTTGTCCGATGAGAATCCCATGATTTTGGCCTCCTGGGGCCCCTCTTGGGACGCCTCCTGGGCGCCTCATTGGGGCGCCTTGGAGGCCTCTTGGGACGTCTTTGGGCCGTCTTGGGCGGTCTTGGGCTCTCTTGGAGCGCTCTTGGGACGTCTTGAAGGTATCTTGGGCCGTCTTGGGCGGTTCTTGGGCTCTCTTGGAACGCCCAAGACGGCCCAAGAAGCGCTCAAGAGGCGTTGTCCGAGGATGTCTCGAGCGAAACGCTCCTTCTCAAGCCTCAAAGGCCGTCCTACTCGATAAATAACGAGGCGGAGCGGCCATTAACACCCATTCCCGCCCCTCACCCCCTCCCTCTGCACTCCCCCATTAGGGGCTTCGCCCAAAACACAACGTCATCACTCGTACCTCGCTCTTTCCGTTACCAGGGAGGCCGCACAAAAAAACACACGCGACCTGAAATTCGCGCGCGGGACATGAGGTCACGCGCTGGGTACGCACAGAGGGGGCCGTCGCACCCGGCTGGGCGCGGGAAGACGTGCGGCCACCTGTGCACCCCGCTGTCGCACAGGCGGGGCACAGGCTGGCGCCGTCGTGCGCACCGAGCCCCCTGGTGCCGAACAATGCAAAAAACTCCACGGGCCACCTCGTGGAGCAGCGCATACACCGTGCCAGGCAGCTGGGGGCAGGCGGTCGCGGGCAGGTCCCTGAACAGCGATCAGGCCCCGGACGGGGAAGGGGAGGAGGGGGGAGGACGAAAACGACGAGGAGGAGTGGTATCCTGGGTGTGATATCATGTGGCAAGGCCCTTGCATTCGGGGCGCTGCCTCGGGAAATGCCAGCGGCACAGGGAGGGATGCGACAGAGGAGTAAGAGGACCAGAGGCGACCAGAACGTTCCCGCGCACGGAGGTGGGGCAGAACGGGGAAGAGGGCGGAGGAGGAATCACGCAGGAGGGGGACGGAGAGGAGAGGGTGAAGGAAGCAGTATGAGGACGAGTGGGGTGACGAGAACGAAGACACCAGGGGGGAGTGGGGAGAGGAGAGAACGATGGCAAAGAAATGATAGGAAGGGCGAGGAAGAGCGGATGAGGATGAATACGAGCTGGTAGAATTGAGCAGGAGGAGCATGAGGAGGAGGAAGAGGAGGAGGAGGACGACGACGACAAAGAGGAAGATGACGAACATGGAGGGAAGAGGGAACATTGGAAGATAGAAGGGGAGGGAGGACGACGAGAATGGACAATCAGGAGAGGCCGACGGGAAATCAAAAACACGGCGGAAGGAGATGTGCGGCGGCGTGGAGAAACAGGGGCGCTCGAAATTAACATCTCAAAGCACGCAAAACTGTTGTGCTGTCTTGTGTTTGGGCGAAGTGTGGGAGAGGGGGGCGGTGGGAAGGGGGGAGGGGAGGAGGGGATGGAGGGAGGAGGGGGGAGGGGGATGGGAGGGGGGGAAGGGGCAACCTTCATGCGCTCGCGCCATCAGGGACATCCTTGCCCATCCCACCCATCGCGTTTTTCCTCCAACCATCCTGTGGTGTTGGGTCCTCGTTTTGAAGAGACGGTCCCCACGTTCCTCCTCTCCTCTCCTCCTCAACAATAACACAATATGAAAATACTCTCCCACTTCCCCTGATGGCGTCCCGAAGATATCCGACCCCCCCCCGCGTACTGTTTTTTACACACAGGATTCCGGGGAAACGGGTTTTCGCTTGCGTTTGTTTCCCAAAATGCTGCTCTCGCTGAGTCGCCGGCCTCATTTCTGCTCCCGAATCGTTCCGAATCGTGCTCCCGCTGCAGCGTGGGCCTCATTTTCGGATCGGTGTTTTGCCTCCGTCGTTCAGGATGGCGTTCTCGCCCCAGCGCGGGCCTCTTTCTTGCGCGCCCATCCGCCCGCCACCACCGCGCCGCACCACGTCCCGCCCCGCCGCACGCACACCCACCGCCACTTCCACCCACCAACGCACGCACGCACGCACGCGCACCACCACCGCGCACCGCCACCACCACTGCACTACCCCACCCACCACCACCACGCTACACCGCGTCACACCACATCACACGCGCGCACACACAGACACACACGCACGCACGCACGCACGCACGCACGCACGCACGCACGCACGCACGCACGCACGCACACACACACACACACACACATACACACACACACACACACACACACACACACACACACACACACACACACACACACACACACACACACCACCACCGCCACCACCACCACCGCCATCACGCAAGTACGCACCTGGCCCACCACCAAACCACCAAGACGCCACACCACGTCACACCACAGCACACGCGCACACACGCACACACACACACACATATACACACCACCACCACCACACAAACCACAACCACGCACACACGCACGCACGCACGCGCACCACCACCCACTACGCACACGCGCGCGGAGCCACAGGTCCGCTACGACACGCGTCCGCGGATAGAGAAAATCAGCGCCATGGTGGGGGGGTAGGATGTCAGATGTTGACGCGAGCGCACCTAACTTGTCCCCCTCCCCCTCCCCCTCCTCCTCCTCCTTCTCCTCCTCCTCCTCCTCCTCCTCCTCCTCCTCCTCCTCCTCCTCCTCCTCCCTTTTCCCGTCACCCCCCTCACTTTGGCACACCCCTCACAAATTTCGTGGCCCCATAGGGAGCTCCACCGAAGGCCCCAGTGGGACCGCCCGCATGCGTCCGCCACACCCAGTACAGCGTTTCGTGACCCTATGGGGACCTCCAGCGAAGGTCCCAGTGGGACCGCCCGCACGCGTCCCCCTTACCCAGTACAGTGTTTCGTGGCCCCGTATTGAGCTCCCCCGAAGGCCCCAGTGGTGGTGCCCACATGCGTCCGCCACACCCAGTACAGCGCTTCGTGGCCCTATAGGGAGCTCCGCCGAATGCCCCAGTGGGGGTGCCCGCATGCGTCCGCCACGCCCAGTACAGCGCTTCGTGGCCCCATCAGGGAGCTCCACCGAATGCCCCAGTGGGACCGCCCGCATGCGTCCGCCACACCCGGTGCAGCGTTTCGTGGTCCCAGAAGGACCTCCACCGAAGGCACCTGTGGGGGTGCCCGCATGCGTCCGCAATGAACAGTACAGCGCTTCGTGGCCCCATAGCGAGCTCGACCGAAGGCCCCAGTGGGGGTTCCCGCACCGAAGGCCCCAGTGGGGGTGCCCGCATGCGTCCGCCACGCCCAGTACACCCAAACCTATCGTCTTCGCTCGTGCCGTGTACCCCGCCACACATTTCGGCGCACCCCACGCACGGGTCGTGGCCCCATAGTGAGCGCCACCGAAGAAGATATTCACAATTGCAGTATTCACAACTGCATATGGTTGGGTCCTTCGCCAGGCTAGTTCTCCGTTACCCTCTTCCTCCATTCTTGTAGGTTCGCCTGCCTCGCCTTCCTCCGTTCCTGTAGCCTCGCCTTCCTTGCGACTGCACCCGTCGGCTGGAAAACATATTATGGCGAAGGACCCAGCCACATGCAATTGTGAGTAACGCATTGTGGGTGCCGCTTCCGGTGGGCCACGCAACGCGTGATGGGGCGTGCCGGCCTCTATGGGCGGGGGGGACGCATGCAGGCGGTCCCACTGGGGCCTTCGGTGGAGCTCCCTGTGGGGCCACGACGCGCTGTAGTGGTTTGTGGAGACGCATGCTGGCGGTACTATTGGGGCTTTTGGTGGAAAACCCTATGGAGCCACGAAGAGCTGTACTGGGTGTGGGGGACGCACGCGGGCACCCCGCTGGGGCCTTCGGGGGAGCTCCCTATGGGGCCACGAATCGCTGTACTGGGTGGTGTGGCAGATGCATGCGGGCACCCCCACTGGAGCCTTTGGTGGAGCTCCCTATGGGGCCAGGAAGCGCTGCACTGTGGGGGGGAAACGCAGGGAGGAGGGAGTAGGGGGAATAGGGGGGGGAGGGGGAGGAGGGGGAGAAGGAAAAGGAGGAGGAGGAGGAGGAGAAGGAGAAGGAGGAAGGAGAGAGGAGAAAGGAGAGAGGAGAGAGGCGAGAGGAGAAACGCGGGGACCGTCTTTGCGGGCGGTAGCACTGGGGCCGTCTGTGGAGCTCAGCATGGCGCCACGAAGCGCTGTACTGGGTGGGGGGACACATGCGGGCGGTAGCACTAAGGCCGTCGGCGGAGCTCCCTATGAGCCACGAAACACTGTGCTGGGTGGGGGGACCGCATGCGTGCACCCCCCCTCGGGCCTTCGGTCGAGCTCCCTATAGGGCCACGAGACGCTGTGCTGGGTGGGGGGACCGCGTGCGGGCACCCCCACTCGGGTCTTCGGTGGAGCTCGCTATGGGGCCACGAAACGTTGCACCGGGTTGGCGGACCGCATGCGGGCACCCCCGCTGGGGCCTTCAATGAAGCTCTCTATGCGGCCACAAAGCGCTGCACTGGGTGGGGAGACCGCGTGCGGGCACCCCCGCTGGGGCCTTCGGTGGAGCTCGCCGTCGGGCCAAGATTCGCTGCACTGGGTGAGGGGACCGCATGCGGGCACCCCCAGTGCCTTCGGTGGAGCTCGCGATGAAGCCACGCAACCCTGCACTGGGTGGGAGGACCGCACGCGGGCACCCCCGCTGGGGCCTTCGGTGAAGCTCCCCATGGTGCCACGAAACGCTGTACTGGGTGTGGCGGACGCACGCGAGCACCCCCACTGGGGCCTTCCGTGGAGCTTCATATGGGGCCACGAAGCGCTGTATTGGGTGTGACGGGCGCATGTGGGCACCTCCACTGGGGCCTTCGGTGGAGCTCGCTATGAGGCCACGACGCGCTGTACTGGGTGTGGCAGACGCATGCGGGCACCCCCGCTGGGGCCTTCGGTGGAGCTCCATATGGAGCCACGAAATGCTGCACTGGGTGGGGAAACCGCATGCGGGCACCCCCACTCGGGCCGTCGGTGGAGCTCCCTATGGGACCACGAAGCGCTGTGCTGGGTGGGGGGACCGCATGCGGGCACCCCCACTCGGGCCTTCGGTGGAGCTCCCTATGGGGCCACGAAACGCTGAACTGGGTGGGGGGACCGCATGCGGCCCCGCCCCTTGGACCTTCGCTTGAGGGGTGTGTCAAAGTGAGGGGGGTGAGGGGGAGGAGGAGGAGGAGGAGGAGGAGGAGGAGGAGGAGGAGGAGGAGGAGGAGGAGGAGGAGGAGGAGAAGAACGCGGGGACCGTCTCTTCAAAACAAGGACCCAACAACACAAGACAATTGGGAATTATCCGGGCGAAGAACCGATCTAATGTAGTTGTGAAACGCTTTGTGGGTGCCGCTTCCAGCGGGCCACGCAACGCGTGATGGGGCGTGCGGTAATGGGTGAGGGGGGCGCATGCGGGTGGTCCCACGGGGGCCTTCCGTGGAGTTCCCTGGGCCACGGCGCGCTGTAGTGGGTTGTGGAAACGCATGCGGTCGGTGCAACGAAACGCTGTACTGGGTGTGGCGGACGCATGCGAGCACCCCCACTGGGGCCTTCGGTGGAGCTCCATATGGGGCCACGAAACACTGTATTGGGTGTGGCGGACTGGGTGTGGCGGACGCATGCGGGCACCCCCAGAGAGGCTTTCCGTGGAGCGCCCAATGGGGCCACGAAGCGCTGTGTTGGGTGTGACGGACGCATGTGGGCACTCCAACTGGGGCATTCGGTGGAACTCCCTGTGGGGCCACGAATCGCTGTACTGGGTGTGGCGGACGCGTGCGGGAACCCCCACTGGGGCCTTCGGTGGAGCTCGCTATGGGGCCACGAAGCGCTTTACTGGGTGTGGCGGACGCATGCGGGCGGTCCCACTGGGGCATTCGATGGAGCTCGCTATGGGGCCACGAAGCGCTGCACTGGGTGTGGCGGGCGCATGCGGGCACCCCCACTGGGGCCTTCGGTGTAGTTCCCTATGGGGCCACGAAGCGCTGTACTGGGTGTGGCGGGCGCATGCGACCACCCCCACTGGGGCCTTCGGTGGAGCTCGACGTGGGGCCACGAAGCGCTGTGTTGGGTGTGGCGGGCGCATGCGGGCACCCCCACTGGGGTCTTCGCTGGAGCTCACTTTGTGGCGATGAAGCGCTGTACTGGGTGTGGCGGACGCATGCGGGCACCCCTAGTGAGGCTTTCCGTGGAGCGCCCAATGGGGCCACGAAGCGCTGTGTTGGGTGTGACGGACGCATGTGGGCACCTCCACTGGGGCCGTCGGTAGACCTTCCTATGGGGCCACGACGCGCTTTACTGGTGACGTGGACGCATGCGGGTACCCCCACTGGGGCCTTCGGTGGAGCTCGCTATGACGCCACGATGCGCTGTACTGGGTGTGGCGGGCGCATACGGGCACCCCCATTGGGGCCTTCGGTGGAGCTTCCCATGGGGCCACGATGCGCTGTACTGGGTGTGGCAGATGCATGCGGGCACCCCCACTCGCGCCTTCGGTGTAGTTCCCTATGGGGCCACGAGGCGATGTACTTGGTGGGGGAAACGCAGGGTGGAAGGAGCAGCGGGAGGAGGAGGAGGAGGAGGAGGAGGAGGAGGAGGAGGAGGAGGAGGAGGAGGAGGAGGGGAGGAGGAGGTGAGAGGAGGACCGCGGGGACCGTCTCTTCAAAACGAGGGCCCAAAACCACAGGATGGTTGGGAAAGAGACGCTCGAGAGGGAGGAGGAGGAGGAGGAGGAGGAGGAGGAGGAGGAGGAGGAGGAGGAAGAGGAGGAGCAGGAAAAGAGGAGGAGGAAGAGGAGAAGAGGGATAGAAGAGGAGAAGGAGGAAGAGGAGGAAGAGGAGGAGGAGGAGGAGGGTGACAGAAAGGAGGAGGAGGACGAAAAGGAGAAAGAGGGTGATGGGAGCAGGGCGAAGTTGAGAGCAAATACATGGAGGCCAAGCGGGAGGGGAAGGAGGAGGAGGAAAAGAGGAGGAAGAGGGGGAGGAGGAGGAGGAAGAGGAGGAGGCAGAGGAGGAGGGGGAGGACGACGGCAAGGATAAAAATGATGATGGCGAGGTGGGCGAAGCGGAGACGAAAGAGGCGGAGGCCAAGCAGGAGGGGGGATGATGGGGAGGAGGAAGAGGATGATGAAAGCCACGGCGGGGGACGGCGAAGGGAGGCAAAAGGGAAGGGGCGGTGCGCAAGCCCAGCGAGGGGGCCCGGACACCTCAGCGCGCCGCCAAGGTATCCCGTGTACCAGCTCCTCCAGTCCAGAATATCAGATCTAACAAAGGATACGTCGATCCCTATCCTATGCTTCATGGGGTTTCGTAGGGACCAAAAAATTGGGGCCCAACCCTCGGATTCACAAGGGGGGCGTCCATCTTCGATGTGGGCTGCGTCCTCCTTTTCTTAGCCGCTTCATTTGTCATCGAAAAGTCGAGGGTCGGGATAGAAACATCGCCTGGGAAGATCAGACGCCCCGAGAAGAAAACCGTGGGTAGCCATCCGCGCGCCCGCTCACGAGCACGAAAGAAAAGTGCGCCCTTTGGCCAGGTTTGCACGGCCGCGCAGGAAGGACAGCGCCAAATCTCCAAAGGCAGGGATGACCGCGAGGCCGCTCGATGAAGCGCCCGACTTCGCCACCATATTGGCCCCGGCCGGGGCCAGAGTATCATCATCTGAAAGAACTCCACTAGCATCGCCAGGAGCAGTGCGCAGGGGGCCGCATCAGCAGGATATCCATTGGAGACAATATCGTTCGCTGGAATTGGGAAAATTCATGGTGAGGCGTCAGACAGCGCAGCGACCGCTATTGCGTCGAACCCGTCGAAGTGTGGGAGGGCGCTGTCGCGCGACAAAGTCACTACCCCACTTGAATCGATGTGGTTGCAAAGGCCAGGGCACCGCAAGCCCAACTGGCGCTGGCTAGCGCTGGCTGGCGAGGACAGAAGTGCCGCGGGATCAAGGGCGGCGCCGTCGTCATTGGCAAGCCGCCCTTGTTGCTTGCTGTCCACTGCGCCCGAAGCGGAAGTCGCATTCTTCATCGCCCACAGCCTCGTCTTCGAACGGCGCAGGAGCAACGAACTCGAGCCTGTCCCCCCCGCGAGTTCGACCTCGACAGGCGCGGGAACATGGCGACCAACGCCGTCGACGCTGAGGTTGTCGCGAGGAGTGGAGTTGTCGCTGACGACGGAGCGCCCAGAACCACCATCCCGTCCAGCGGGGCCCATCGGGAACGTCGCTATATGAGAGATGGGAGGACGGGGGAAGCGCGCCTCAGGATGCGCAGGATGCGTTGGAGGCGGGCGCCCCGAGGCGCGCGCGAGGAAGTCGCGCCGCTCATCTCACCTCATGCGGGAAGGGCTGGGGGCCCACCATCTCCGCGCGATTCCTAGGCGCCGCCATGCCCCCGTCATCGCCGCGCGGCCAAGGGCGCGCGAGATGCGTCGAATGCGCCCACGCGGCACGGCCGGAGAAAGCCTGCCCGCCAGACGCGTTTCCCCCGCCAGATACTCCCTGCGCCGAGGGCGCCGACCGCCAATGGGCCAAGCGCGAGATCAAATGCAGGCGGGGTCAGCCGAATGCCTTGCTACAGAACTCCGGCGGCCAGTGTCCGCGACGCCGCGTTCGCTGCGCGGCAACAGAGAACCTGGGGCACGCGTCAGCATCGGCGCCCCGTCCAGAAACGAATCCACTCTACGACTGCGACATCCACAGCTGGGGCAGCCACCTGAACTGCGACTTGGCGCGCAAACTGGCGATTGTCACGTCGGTGTCGCGGAGCCCCGGGGCTCTCGCATTGGGGCGTGCTCTGACGCGCCCTCCGTCGGGCGAGTCGTCGCCGCCCCCGTCGCTGCCTTTCGGGGGCCAGACCTGCAGCGCGTCGCTGGAGCTGTCGGCAAGCATTTGCCCTCAAAAGATCCACATTCACCCAAGAATATCAAAGCCCCAGGGGTTGGCAGCCCAGGCAGCGCGGGCGATCGCATGGACGCCAAGCTCGGCATGTTCCATCTTGTAGACGACCTTGCGGCGGAGAGCTGGCGCTGGGAAAGCAGCCGGGGAAATTCGAGATGCCGCGCGGGCGCTGACGCATTGCTCACTACATCAACGTTGCATTCCTTATTCTCGAAAAGAAAGTCCCAACATTCCACGCGCGCGTCGTTCATGTCGCCCGCGTCACAGCGGGCGGTGGCACCGTCGGGGCCCTCGTCAGTGCGCAAGGCCATGTGGCGTTGCAGCGGGAATTAGAAGGCTGTTTTGCGCTCGCGAGCTTGCCGGTTCCTCTCTTGCGCGGGTGGGTTGGTCCGCGGCGATTGCGTCTCGAGTAGCAGACAATCATGCTCGGCGCGCTTGCGTGGAGTTCTGTCTGATCACAGCTGGAAGGATAGAGGGCGGCGCAACTGGGCATGCCCATGGTCGATGTCAAGACAACCAGCTGCACTCGGATGCCGAGGAATGGGCCTCGCCGCGCACCCCGCGTCGCCCCGCCACGCCGCGCTCGACAAGCCCCGCCATCCGAGCGACGAGCACTCGTGTCCAGAGCGCCTCCGGGGCAGTCGATGAACATGCGACCTCTGGCGTCGCGCGCCACCTCCAGCATCGCCCATTTGCGCGGCTCGATCTGCCTCGGAGGGGATATGTCCGCGTAGTTGAGCTGCTGGGTCACGTTTCGCAGCGCCTCCGAGCACTGCGGTGATTCGACGATGCGGCGTGGGACCTGCGCGCCAGGGTCGCGCGCGACTGCTGGCCGCACCCTCCAGGGCGCTGATCGCGCCGGGAGATGCGATGGCCCGACGTGGCATCCGGCTTGGGCGGCTGCGTCTACAGCTGAAACCGCATGAGCGCGCATGCCGCAGCGCCGTCGCGGGAGACCTCGGTCACCTGCGCCGCCAGTTCCCTCCGCGCAGAGGCCTGCGCAACGGTCGCGGGGGCGTGGAAGCGGCGGCGAGAAATCCAGAAACATTGAAGCGCCATTAAGAGCACCAGCCGCAAGGAGGGGGCCGGAGCAGCGGGCGCGAGGTCAGCGCGCACTTGTCGAGGAAACATCTGCGTTCCTTGGAGGGCCTGGTCGCGGCGATTACGTTGTCGCGCGCGCCCATCTGCTGATGAGTCCGACTATGCAGGCGGAGCCCGCGGTCAGAACCACATCCGAGTTCGGCCCTGCAGCTCGCGGCGAGAGCGGTCGCAACGCCATATGTGCTGGATGAGTCACTATGCGAAGTAAAGATGCGCAGGCCCTCGTGGACCCTCTGAAGGAAGTCGAAGTTGGGCTTCTTCCAGGTGCTGCTCTTGCGGCGTCACTAGCACATGGAGTTGATGCGCTTGATATAGTCCAGCTCGCTCTGCGCTTCGACGCTTTCTCGGTTGCGGTGCACGGGCGCTCCCGGGGCTGAGTGGCCCGCCCGTCAACTTCGCATCGAAGCCGCCGACCGCCCCAACAGGCGCGCTAAAGACACCGCCATGCAACTTCTGGACGGGCGGCGATCGGCTGCGCCAGCTGCTCCACGCGCTGGCGATCGAGGCACCACCTGGCGATGAGGTCACTGGCCCTGCGGGGCTCCGTCTCGCCGTTGCCAGCGGCGGGAGCGATCCCGGCGATCGAGCCCCAGCCCGCCATGATGCCGCCGCGATCACGATCGAGGAACCATTAATTCGTCGGGCCCATGGAGCGGAAGGCCCCCCCGAGCTTCCTGCCTCGCCCCTCCACTTCGATTCACTGGGGCATAGCGCGGGGGCCGATGCGGAGATCTCGCTGCGATCCGACTGCAGCACGTGCGTGCCGCTGGCACAACAAGGCCACTGAACTTGACTGAACAGTGCCCATTGACCTGCTCGGCATATTCAATATCGGAGCCACTAGCTGAAAATCCAAATGCGCTGGTCAATTTCGCGAGGCACTGCAGGACATGGTCGACGTCTGCGAGCTCGGACGCGACGGACTCGACGAGCGCACCGTCGACCTCGCGCTCGATTCGAGCTGACCTAGTGGCGGGCTGGGGCCGCGCAGTAGCCAAGGCGAGCACTTCGAGAAAATGTTCGATTCCCTCTCGGATGTGGATGAAGGCGCGTCGTGCTCACCCAGTCTGTCTCCAGCTCCTCGCAGGCGCGCGCGAGCAGCGTCGACTTGCACTTGGACGCGTCGGCGGGGTCCGCCAAGTTTGCTCGTGGAGAACTCGTTGGCGGCATCCTCAACCGCGCGGCGAATATGATGCGCGGCAGCGCCTATAGCGCCGCCCAGCGTAGCTTGCCCGCCTAGGGCGGCCGCGAGGCTACCGACTGTGCCCCCGCGGACGAGAGACTCACGAGGAGGGGCTGGCGGGTGGGCCCGGGCTGTTCGAAATCCAGTGCGCGCGTAACCAGGCCGAGGAAGGCGCCGGTGCCCTCGTCGTCGCCGTCGTCGGAAATGACGTTGTCACGATCGTCTGCGAGGCGAGCACCATGGCGAGACTCGCTAGGACCAGCGCTGACAGCACCAGCGAGACCAGGCGCAGAAGGAGCATCTCCGCCCTTACTGGTGATCTGCAGGAGCACAAGGAGCGTTAGGAGCACGACGCCGACCCTTGAGCTTCTACTTGACACGAGGCCTAGGTCCTTCGCTGCGAGACCGCTTGCCCATGTGTCGCGGGGCAGATTGCCTAGGAGAAACGGGAAACTCCACCGTCTACTTACCCGACCGTCTGCGAGAGGCGGGCCTTGCCCCCCCAGGAGCTCACAGGAGGATGGAAGCGGAGGAGGGGGGGCTCAGACGCCGTCAGTGCCCAGGAGGAAGGCGGACTGACTACTCGCCTGAAATATATAATGGCACCGGCCTTGCAGGACGTGCTGCAGCGGATTTTTGCGTGGACTTATGCGTGGGTTTCTGCGTGGATTTCTGCCCGAAGCGGCGCGTGAAGAACGAAGTGGATGTCGAGTGGGTTTTTTCTGGTCTTCATTCCTGGCCAACAAAAATCCGCACGACATTCACCTCGAAATCAGGAACGAAATTATCCAGGACACCCTGGGCCCACCCTATCGTTTTCTGGACGAAATTCGCTGTGCGATGTTGGCGCCATGACAGATCCCCCACACCCAAGGTGCAGTTTACCCAGTCTTGTGTTCACGCGTTTGTGCCGCAAGTTTGAGGATTGGTTCGCAGTCAAGAAAAGGCGCAGGCTGACGATGACAGGCCCTCAAAGGATGAAGCGGTGCTCCTGGGGGCTGAGGCGGCCCCGCTCCAGGAGCCCTTGTGGTTGCATGGGCTGCGTTCGTTACTTTGGTAGGATGCTTGCAAGCACCCCCGTTACCTGTTCTGGTTTTTGACCATCCAAGTCGGGCAGAAAAGGGTCATAGGCCGAGATTATCCTGCCGGACCATGTTAATAGCAAGCTTGTTGCCCCCGCTGGGTGCACGAAGTCCTTCCCAACCTTCTTCCTGGAGCAAGTCGGTTGTGCCAGGAACCATCCGATGAGTCTCAGGAGGGCCGTCACCACTGTCATGACCAACCGACGGTTCTGGCATCGTGACTGGTGCCACGTGCAGGAGATGGATGAGGGAGCTGTGTCGGCTTGGAGTGGAAGCTGGCACCAAGGCTTATGTCTGCTACGAAAGCCTGTGTTTGCTACGAAGGCCTGCCTGTTGGCGTCAGTTGTGGCAGTTTGCACGGAAGTCCCCCTGTCAGTTGTGGCCTGTGGCTGCTACAAGTGTTCCGGGTGCTTCTTCAAGAGCGATGGGTGGACCGCTATGCGAGACCTGGTCGACAGCACGTTGTCGAGATCGAAGGGATGACGGGTCCCCGACCCATTTTTCGTTAGTTTTGCCGTGGAGGCTGCAGGGGCCCTCATGGACGGAGAGGAAGCATATTGCAATGGGTGAGAATCTCCTCCGCACGGCCGCCAGGTTTCTCGTTGCATGTCGTGCGTCAGGAGCAGGAGCAATCATGCAGCACCCAAGGGTTGCTCGGAGGGAGGGGGCGGCTTCCAGCTGGAAGCTCATGGAGTTTGCGTGGATAGCATCCTTGCGCGCCTATGTTTCTGTGAGAGTTGACCAGTGTATGTTCGGAAGCAGGCACGTTCAAACTACGCGGCTGCTCGGAGTGAACACGCCTAGCCTCCAGATGCTCACCAGATGTTGACTCTGGGGGGGTCAGTGTCAGCATCCTGGGGGGGGCTGGCAGCTGTTGGACGATTTGGGAGACTTACCGTACGGCGTCTCTCAAGCAATACCCCCCGTCGGACCTTAACCGCATCCTCGCTTGTGTGCTCCTGGAGGAGTTGCCGCTGGACACCCCCGTGAGGCTCCCAAATGTGGAGATCCAGAACCGGCGACTGGATGGGCTGTGCCTGTGGATTCCGTCATCGACCTTCGCGCCGTCGGAGGCGCGGCCGCCCCTGCTGGCTGATCCGCTGCAGCCTTCTAACTAACACGATGGACGCATCGGTACCGCCCATTCGGTAGTGCACAGCAGCAGGGCGGATCGAGGAGGAGGCACAGAAGGAGGAAGGAATCAACCATTTCCTAATATCGAGCTGGAAGCTTCAGCGCCCTTCGCGCTCGACCGCACAGCGCCGCTCGCGCGGGGCGCGGCGCGCCCGCATGCATCCCGAGCACGCCCTGAAGCAGGTGCGCATCTTCTCCCCGTAGGTCTGGGGGGGCTCGATCACTTCCTCGGCGCGCGCCCCCTCGCCGTCCTCCTCCTCCTCCTCCTCCTCCTCCTCCTCCTCCTCCTCCAACTCCTCCTACAACTCCTCCCCTCGTCGCTCCTTCTGCACCTCCCTCTCCTCTGTTTCCTCCTTTGTCGCCTCTCTCTCCTCCTTCTCCTCCTCCGCCGCCCCATCCTCCTCCTCATCCTACTACCACTACTACTACTACT
>CAUYUJ010015612.1:233268-261838 GCA_963575745.1 Prorocentrum cordatum
TCCTCAAGCCGATGACCTCCGAGCAGCCTGCGAGGCGGGCAGAAGGAAAGCTGCAAGATTGAGAGGTCGGCGCCGTGCTCCAGACCTCCACCTTGTCAGTGCCTGGCAGCCTCCTCCCACAGCGAGCTGACCACGGTGTCGTCGAAGGCCTGGATGAGGCACATGCTGGAGCCGTCGGCCAGGACGTCCACGCAGGGGAAGGTCCAGCGCTCATGCCCTCCATCGGGCAGACGCCGCTCCCACCACACGGGTCCCGCTGGGTACCACTTCTACTCAAGCAACGTGACCATCAACGCCGACATTATCCAACGGATGCACCGAATGCGTAGATATTCATCACGACCCCGCACCGAAGGTAGAAACTTTGACCAGACGTGAACAATCCGTCGTTGTCGACCAACGTCGGCTTGCCACATCAGAAAATATCATTGCAACAACTCTCGTGGCAGTTTCTTTGCAGGGTCGCCGTCCGCAACTCGGAGCTGCAGCAGGGTACTAAGGCACCTCCCCGCATGAGTCGGCCCTGACACTGCAGTTATCCGCCGCCGGAGCAGCGTCCCGTTCTGGCACGTCGTCCCAAGTACTTGGTGGCCGTAATTGGCGCCCGCCAGGCACGCACGGCGCACCGCTTGGCTGCCTTGGCAAACCCTCGTAGTCGACGGTGAAAGCACCCCGTCTTCACCAGGAGGATGAAGGAGGATCACGAGGACGAATAGCAGCAACAAGAAGTAGAGCGGAAGGCGGAGGAGGTGAAAGTAGGGGCAACAACGATGAAAAGAGGACTCAGAAGCAGAAACGTGGCCCGCGTTATGGCGAAAGCGCCATCCTGAACGACGACAGCATAGCACCGACCTGAAAATAAGGCCCACGCTACAGCGGGAACACAATAAAGGAAATAGCGAGAACAATCAGATGGTAAGACGCTCGGGGAACCAACACAAATCGGCACAATCCTGCCAGTAAAAACAGGAGGCGGCGGGGGGTCCGAGATCTTCGGGGCGTGGTCAGGAGAGAGAGAGGAGTAGTGTTCAGACTGTGTAGTTGTGGAGAACGGAAGAGGAGAGAAAGGAGGGCGCGGACGGGGATGATAACGATGCTGACGATGACGATGATGATGACAACAGTCAGCAGCGCGTCGGAGGTTGGCCTGGCTGTCGTCCCCAAGCCTGCCGAGGGTCTCGAAGCTGACGGCGGAAACCCGGCGTCCATACCGCGTAAACTTCTCGAGCTGGCCGTCCGCTGCTGCCACGGCGGCCCGGGTCGCCGCGGCACGGCCTCCCTGCGCATTGCGAAGCTGTGCGGGCAGCGCACGGCAACGTCGAAGAAGAGCGACGCGAGGCCCCTAGGGAAAGACACGACAACGGTGATGATGATGATGATGATGATGATGATGATGATGATGATGATGATGATGATGATGATGATGATGATGATGATGATGATGATGGTGATGGTGATGGTGATGGTGATGGTGATGGTGATGGTGATGGTGATGGTGATGGTGATGGTGATGGTGCTGGCGACGGTGATGGTGATGATGATCATGATGATGATCAATCGATCAATCAAGGCACCGACTCGATCCTTGCCTCTCCACTGCCAGTCGCTCGGGCAGTGAAGCTTATGATACGGAAATCATATGGGAAACAGTGCCGGCCGGATCAAGCAGGCCCAGGACAGCACCCTGCAGGATCGGCGTGCTGGAGAATTCCCAGAAGCCCTATGTATGTAGCTGTACGGGCGCGGGGCCGACATAGAGCCGAGGTTGGCCCCGGCGATGGTCCCCCCAAACGGGAGACCGAATGACGCCGGCCATGAGTGCACGCATTACATATTGGTCTCCTCACGTACCAAGCGTCAAACATGAACGCAAAAGTAAAGTTGGTGTCATGTTGTGTTGCGTGGATCCATGCAGCGCCTGGTAAGGAATGCAGAAACAGCCAGGCTCACTTGATCAGGGTTTCGAACCACTCTTGCATCTCTCTCTCTCTCTCTCTTTCTATGAAGGTGGCTGGTGCTTTGCCCCATTTTCTCTCGAACCCCACCTGGGCGAGCTCAAAGACCAGGGCGGCTCGAAGGTCCCTGTTGCCCTCCGCCAAGCAGAGGCTCAGGCGGCGCTGGTCGCTCTGATACGTCTTCTGCACCTTGCACAGCCGCACGATCTCGCACAGCTTCTGCCACGTTGCGGCCTCCAGCGACATCCAAGACTCCATGATCTTGGCCAGATTGCTACTCCCGATGCCCTCCCCCGCCTGGATAAGCCCCTGACACAGCCCCAGGAATGCGCACGTGTACGCGGGGGGCCCTCTTGTGGCCCTTGCCCTCCTTCTACACCAGCTCGGCGTACGCCGTCGTCTCCGCGGAGATCGCTGTGAAGATGCCGCTGGAGGCCAGGCCGAGAAACGTGCCGATCTGATGATGATGCTGCTGCTGATGATGATAATGACAATGATGATGATGATGATGATGATAATGATGATGATGATGATGATGATGATGATGATGATGATGATGATGGTGATGATGATGGTGATGATGAAGATGATGATGATAATGATGATAATGCTGATGATGCTGATGATGATGCTGCTGCTGCTGATGAAGATGATGATGATGATGAGGAGGAGGAGGATGTCCCCCTTGCCAGGGAGGGGTCCAGGCGAGGGCACCTGGCCGCCTGCTGGAACACGGGCGGGCCCTTGGCCTGGGCGCCGCCCGCGCAGGCCGCTGCCCTGCGTCGTTGTCGTCGTCGTCCTCCTCCTCCTCCTCCTCCTCCTCCTGCTGCTCATCCTCCCCACCTCGTCCTCCCCACCTCTGCATCACTGCGTCCCTTCATTCCTATCCCCCTCCTTCAATCCCCCTCTGCCTTTCCATCATACCCACCGTACTCTTCCTCGTCCACTTCCATCCTCCCACCCCTCCTTTCTCTCCCTCCTCCCACCACCCCTCGCCTCCTCCACCTCCCCCCTACCTCCTCTTCCCTCCTCCTCCTCCTCCCCTCCTCCTCCTCCTCCTCCTCCTCCACCTGCTCCTCACCACCTCCACCTCCTCCTCCTCCACCCCCACCCCTCCCCTCCTCCTCCTCCTCCTCCTCCTCCTCCTCATCCTCCTCCTCCTCTCCCTCCTCCTGTTCCTCCTCCTCCACGCGTCCAAGCGAGGATGAGACGGAAATCCCTGAGATCTGGCGGTTCTGGAGGACGCATCGGGCACCGCGGCCGTCCCAGAGCGTTGCGGAGCGTTCTGCGGGCGTTCCAGGAAAGCTCTGGGCGGGACTTATCCTCGTCCTCGCCCGCCCGAAGGGGCCCAGGTCGGGCCGCGAAATGGCCAGTGGACACCAGCGAGGCGAAGGGGGGGGGGACCCGAGGACAGCCGCGGAGAGGGGGCTACGGGCAGGCGAGGCGCTCAGAGCATCTGAGTCGACGACTTCTGTGCTCGCTGCACCCCGGCCCACCTCCCCCCCTCCATGCACGGGGACACCCCCAAAGAATCCCCCCTGAACCAGGATCCCCCCCCTGGTGAAAACACTTCTCGTCCCCTGAACCCCCCCTTCTGCCGCCGACAAACGATGTCGTCGTCGGCGAGTCCGTCGATTGGGGATCGCTATCGAAGTCGCCGTCCGAGTCGCCATGGACTTGCCATTCGGGTGGTCATCGAAGCGTCGACGTCGTTCGCAGTCGCCGTCGAGGTCGCCGTCGCCGTCGTCGTCGCGGTCGTGGTCGTGGTCGTCGTCGTCGCCAGCGGCGGCGTCGTCGTCGTTGTCGTCGTTGTCGTCGTTGTCGTCGTCATAGTCGGCGAGTCGGTCGGTCGGGCAGGACATGTCGTCGTCGTCGTCGTTCGCCCTCGCCTTCGCAGTCGCCGCCGTCGTCATCGTCGAGTCGGTCAGTCGGACGGACGGGCGGGATACGTCGTCGTCGTCGAGTCGGTCAGTCGGGCGGGCGCACGGAACACGTCGTCGTTTGCAGGCGCCAGGGCGGGAGGGACACGTCGCCGTGGTCCTCCTGGGCGTCGTCTTCGTCGTCGTCGTCGTGGTCCCCCTCGTCGTCGTCGTCGTCGTCGTCGTCGTCGTCGTCGTCGTCGTCGTCGTCGTCGTCGTCGTGGTAGTGGTCGTGGTCGGGGTCGGGGTCGCGGTTGCGGTCGTGGCAATGGTCGTTGTCATCGTCGTGGTCGTGGTCGTGGTGTGGTCGGGGTCGTGGTCGCGGTCGTGGTCGTATCGTCGCGTGGCCGTGGTCGTGGTCGTCGTCGTGGTCGTGGTCGTCCTCGTGGTCGTCGTTTTCGTCGTCGTCGTCATCGTCGTCGTCGTCGTCGTGGTCGTGGCTGCCGTCGTCATCGTCCTCGTTGTCGTCGTCATTTGCCAGCGCCAGGGGGGGCAGGGACTGGAACCCCTCCCGCCACCCGCAGACCCCGGTCGAATCCCCGCCCCGACCGCGCCAGTCACCTCCGAGGGGTGGGGGGAGGAGTGCGACCCTACCCCATGGAGACCTGTGGGGCTGAGGGCTCGTACCCCTTCCTGACTCCCTCCCAACGTGCTCAGAACACGCTCTTCTGGAGGCCTGGAAATGGTCACCAACACCACCACACGGGGCTGCTTCCACAGGGAGAAGGTGATCCTAGATTGGTGTTGGTGGTATCATGTCGGCCACACAAAAGCCCACAAATTAACTCCGTCACCGAACTTGGGAGCATCTTACCTCGGCGGAGGCACACTGGCCAAGCTCTAGGCCTCTGCCTCTTTCAAGCACGCCGATGCTGATGCCCTTACCTCGTCTTCGCCTTTGGGCCAAGGGCCCCCAGCCGTCGCGGCGGAACTCGCATCGGAGTCCTGGCCAGACCGCGCCCGGGAGAGGCCCGTCTGGAGAGCAGCGGCAGCACACCTTCTTGTTCCCTTGGGGGGGGGAAGAGCTCTTCTTCCCTCCTCCTTCCCCATCTCCATCGGGTATCCCCCTTGCCTGGGCTTTCTCCTCCCAACTGCCACCAAACCAAATCACAATACTTTTCGTGTCCTCGTACCATTGCGAAACGCATCGTTTGCCAACTCCCGAGCGAAACACATTTGGTCAACCTATGGTCAAGCTACGCGGCAACATTCAACATGCTGCTCGCGCATGATGTGGATTGGCCGGGGTGTGTTCGGACAGGTGCCGAGCCGTAAGCAACCGAATGCCGATGAGAGCGCCGTTCAAAATCTGGGACTCGTCTACCACTCAATCAATCCGTGTGCTTCTGTCCGCTCGTCTTCACCGCTCTGCGAGCCTGGAAGGTCGTGAAGGTGTTGTGCAAGTTCGAAGCCAACGCAGACACCTGGGCAGGTGGAAGCGAATATGGAGCACACTCCCGCACTCAGAAGCACACTGTTAGAACATACCCCAACATAATGCTGCAAGGTTTTCCGTGTGGTCCTTATCTCCTGTTGCTGCTGCTGCTGCTCCTGCTGCTGCTCCTTCTGTTCCTGCTGTTGCTCCTGCTCCTCCTCCTCCTCCTCGTCATCCTCCTTTTCATCCTCCTCCTCCTCCTCCTCCTCCTCCTCCAAGTCCTGTTGCCCCCTGCTGTAGAACGAGTGTGTGAAGCAATCATAGGTTAGCGGAACACTTTCGAACAGCTGCAAGGTGGCCATAAAGAGGCCACGGGGTGGCTGCACAACTGCGGATGGCAGACCTACTGAGCAGCTGCTGGATAAGCAGGAACCGGAGCACGATAATGATGACAACAAGAGTGTGTCTGCGCTCGTATACGAGTTGGCGCAGCTTTCTGCCGCGTCGCCGCGCGTGGGGCCGCTGGACAAAACGCGTATACCTATAGCGCACGGTGAAAATGTAAGCGAGAAGGTTTCGGTAACTTCTGGGTGCGGTTGTCTGGTAGCCTTGCAAACTGACCCGAAGAGTCAAGAGCAGTAGAAGGAAACAGAAGACTCAGAGAGAAAAGGGGAGAGAATAATTGCACCGACTGGTCCGTCCCCGGGTCGCAGCCCCGACAGCGTGGTAATGAACCAGCCCGTGCGCAGCTTTGAAGGTCGAGTCGGTCCTCGCACCTTCATCCCCCATCCCAAATCATTTTTTTTTGTTCCTCCTCCTCCTAATCCCCCCAGTGACTGTTCCTCCTCCGACCTCTTCCTTTTCGGGAAGTACCACAAAAGAGAAGGTGACACTTGACCCTCCACTCGCCGTCCGCCTTCCGTATAAACAATTCCCCCCGCCCTACCATCGGTCGCGTCCACAAGCTGGCCTGGAGGTCCTCAGGCTATCGCCAAGTAGTTGACACTCCATAACGATCGAGCGCGTTCCTGGCTCTCGTCTCCTTCCTGGCTAGGGGGATCCATTCTAATGGATCGTGTAGATGGATGGTTCCTCAACCTTGTCGCACGAGACGGTGATGCGCTTCTGGTGAGCAACATAAGAATGCAAGCGATGCGCGCGCATCAGGGATGACGAGCGCGCCTTTTCCTGCCCGGGCGCGGCCACGCCCGATCAAGCTATCCTCGCGCGACAGCTGGAGCCACACGCGCGCATAGGCGCGCGGATGGATGCTTAGAAAAGGCGGAGGGAGCGGTGGCAACGACCCCGCCCCGTGGCGGGCCCCGCAGCTACACCGCCCCACGCGCCAATCCTCGACGCGCCTCGCCAGGGGCCGCCAACCCAAACAAAATCACAGCGCCGCCCGTCCGAGCAGCACTGACTCCCGCTGCAGAGGTGAAGGCTCGGTTGCCCGACGCAGCCCCGACTTGCAGCAAGCAGGCCCGCGGGCCACTTCGGCCGCCCCGAGGTCCGCGCTTCGACCGCGCTCACCGCGCGCTGCCTTCCCAGCCCCCACTCGAACTCACATCCCAGGATCTATCCGCCCACGGGTTACTCCCCGAACTCCATGTCCCCGCGGCGCGATCAGGACGGTCACGCCGCCATTTGTCGGTCGATCATCCGCCAGCGTTTCCACCGCGACCTCCGCACGTCCACCAGGAACTCGACTCACCCCGTGGGTTCCTGGAGGATGAAGCCGCAGCGGCTCCGCGACCACGGCCGCCGTCGCTAGCTTCGGCCCTGCCGCGATCTCCGCGGCGCCTGCGCGGCGCATCCCCTCCGCGGCCAAAGCCCCCGTCTGGTTCGCGCCGTCGGGAAGCAGGGTCGGGCGTCGCATCGACGCCGCGACCTTCCGCGCAAGCTCCCCCCCCCGCCCGCGGGGGCCAGCCCGCCTCGATCCAGTTCAGCGGGGGCGGGCTCGGGCAGCGCAGATTATTTCTCGGCGCTCGCTTCGTTCTCGACCGCCTGGGCCATTGAGAACATCTGCGACCAGCGAAACACTCGCCCCTGGAATCCGGCCCCGGCGCGATTCGCCGCAGCGAGAGCAACTGCCGCAGCGGGCCTCGCGCCGCACGCCCCGCTGGGGTTTTCCAATCTAGAACGAGCGCTTCTAGATTTCTCGCCATCGTGGAGCGCCCAATCTTCCCCAATGGCATCAAGGACACCTCCGGTTGTTCGGCGCCTTTCGTCGCCGTCTTGCCTTTCCTTGCGGGCAAAGCGCTGAGTGGATCCAGGGAAGAAGCCGCATCTGGGGCGCACTTGACCCCCTATGTCTTATCGCGGATTGCCCGCAGGCGAAAGCACGCATGCTCGCGGAACTGTCCTTTGCCATCATCTCCGCTGAATCTCGAGAGACCTGCAGCGCTCCTTCGACGCCTCGACACTCGCCCGCAGAGCGCAGCGCGCGAAACAGCTCCTCTCTTCCGTGCGCCATAACTCACGTTGCTCCTCAAACCCAAGCATCGCCCGCTCCCCGAGGACCATCCGTTAGTGCACCAGCCTCAGTCTCGGTGACATATAGCTGACGAATGGCCACTGCCAACCTTTTCCTCTTCGGGTAGCCATCATTCCCTGGGCACTCGGCTGCCCGCAGCGCGCCCGACAGGTGATCGACCGCAGTCGCTTCCCTGCGCCCTCTGGGCCGACAGTCGGCCAAGGGTCGACACTTTCGCGCGAGCTGAATATTTCCGTCGTCTCTGGGCAACAGCGCGCCATTAACCGCGAACGCGGCGCCCGCCGAACCTACGCGGGCATCCCCCAATCCCTTGGTTCCGCGAGTCACCTCAAACATCTCGGCGGCCCCCCCGCCGATGTCCATCCCTTTCAAGGGGAAGGCCGGGGGTGATCCTCCACGCCGCGCGCATATTTCATGGTCGAACCTGAAATTTCGTTCCTTCGCCCATTCAACCAAGCGTTCCCCAAAATCCACATTCTCTGCTTTCTCGGGCCCCTCGAGGCTTCAATCGCAGATAACCATAAGACCAAATGCAAGGCTGATCGGATTCGGGCCAACCAACGCACGCAGTTCTGGGCACCAATTGACCATGCCATCCCTCTGGGCCAGGCCCAACGTTTCGAGATGGGGTCGCATCCTCCGCGCGGTTCCCTAAGCTTCCTCACGAACGACGAGGGCCATGTCTCAGGCTTGCTGTGCCTGTATTCTGGCACCGGAGCTGGACATGTCATGGCAGTTGGGCCCCTGCACCACATGCCTCTGAGAAAACGCGAGCACCTGGCTCCATGTGACGCTGTCCACAGCCTGCGGCGTCTGTTCATCTCCTTGTCTACAGACTTCGCCCTCGCGAGGAGATCGCCGTCCTTCTCGAGTTTCTTCTGCGTTGTGGGCCTTCTGCTGGCGCTTCCTCATCGCTGTCGACATCCACGCGAGCAACTTGCAATGCGTTTCAAGAGAACCAGCTACTTCTCTCTCTCGGGTTTGCCCTTCATCACTTGATTCTCGCTCAGCACAAACGTGCGCGACGAATACTTCGACGGAGCAAGCATCAGACCCATCGCTATCCGACCATAGATCTTGCACCGAACCACTTCGGAACCGTTACGCATCAAGGTCAACGCCCGAGACGTTTCAACGAGCTCTGGACACTCGCAATAATGGCACTACCAGGCGCTAAAAGACCCTGTATTTGGCAGACGCTCCTGCGTCAAAAGGCTCCAGCAGTTCAGCCCCGCTCATATCCTACTCGCACAGACACAGGCAGGCAGGCGTCGCGGTCGAATTCTCCGACCGTCGCGCACACGCCCTCACCACTTCTCAATCACGTTGTTTCTTCGACTTTTCCTGCGGCTGCGACGTGCCCACCGCCGGAGGAATCCTCCCTTGATTGCGCGGGCATCGTCGTCACCGTTCCAATTTCTACCTTCGGCTTTTTCACCGCACAAAAACAAAAAAGGCCAAGGCGTCCATGGGACAATAGACCAGGGGCTGGTTTGGGAAACCTGCTTCCGTCAACCCTCATCATTTTGAGGTACTCTGCCTCGATGAACAGTGCAAAGACAGCTCAATGGGATCCCTCCGTCGGCGCCTCTCGCAGGTAGGTAGGATTAACTATCATCTCATCGAATCGTTATTTCGCATGTCCACTTACCGCTCGAACCAACCATTGGATCACACGATGGGCCCCGATCGGGGCGGCCCATTCCTCTTGATGTCGTATGCCGATGTCATGTACAATGCCCTCGCTCGTCAAAAAGTGCATTTTGCCAGAATGGCAATAATATCAGACGCTTGGGTTTTCCCCCGCGTCTTCCTTCATTCGGGACTCGATAGCGGTAGCCAGTACCCAGCCACCCGAATTGATGACTGCGGCCGAACAGTGGAGTGGCGACGGACGGCGGCGACGGGCGGGTTAAAATTGTCATCCCCCTTCCCTGTGTCAGAGGATCCTTTGCCCATGCCAATATGGTCTTTGGGCTGCCTTTTTTGATTGATGCCGCGCTGTCGGAACCTTGTCAGAGTCATGTTGTCTGTTGCTTGGTCGTGTCCAGGTGGTTGCTATGCGGTGCGGTGGTCGAGCTGAGTCGACCTGATGTTGGTCGTGCTGTGGTGTATGCAAGCGCTGTGGCACGCAAGGCCTCAAAAGAATCGCAGACCAATGTATCCCCCTGTTTATCCTCATCCCCCATCTCGCCTCCATTATGTGCGATGCTATGCAAAGCACTGCCCAGAAATGCCAAGCAACACAATGCAATGCAACGCACTGCAACGAAAGCAAAACAATGAAAACCTGAGACGCAGCACAATGCAATGCCTAGCCATGCTGAGTAAAGCAACGCAGAGCCATGTAATGCATGCAAACCCATGCAAACCAATGCAAAACCACGCGAGGAAAACGATGCGAATCAATGCTGCAATGCAGTGCCAAGTACGGCAAACAATGCGATTGCAAAGCAGCGCCTCTGTCATGCAATGACGCAAAATAACGCAAAGTGACGCAAAACAACGAAACGCAACACAGCGCAAGGGAAAGCTGTGAAAAGTAACGCAACGAAAGCATTGCAAATCGATGGGGTGCAATGCAAAGTAACGCGTAGCAGTGAAAGGTAATGCAAGCCCAGACGGCGACGGAGCGGCGACGGCGACCACATGGCCGCCAGACCGACGGGCAGGCCCAGAGCGACGGGGCGGCGACGGCGACCACGTAGCCGCCAGACCGACGGGCAGACCAAGAAGACGGGCGGTGACGAGGCGGCGACGGCGACCACATAATTAGCCGCCGTACCGACGGGCAGGTCAATTTCCTTAGAAAAGAATTACGAAACCCATAAGTGCAAGCACTGTTTGGTGAAAATCCGCCGACCCTGTCGGCGTGTGTGAGGGGCTTCTCCGTTCGACTCGTCGTCTCCGTCGTCTCCGTTCTCCCCCTCCCAGGGCTCTCCTCCTCAAGCGCGCTATCTATCCAAAGCGAAATTAAACGACGTCGTAGTGGAGTCGAAGGGAAGCCCCTTCCCTTTGATCCCTTCCCCGCAGGGGGGGGGGGGGGAGGGGGGGGGGGGGGGGCAGATACGACGCCCGCCGGGGCGCACTTTCCTCGAGCGGGCACGCACGGGATGCACTTCCTCCTCCTCCTGGTCCTCCTCCTCCTCCTTTTCCTCCTCCTCCTCCGCCTGCTCCTCTCCTCCTTCTCCTCCTCCTCCTCCTCCTCCTCCTCCTCCCGCAGAGGCGTCCCGGGAGCGGGTCCCGAGTCTAAATACCACCCCTCTAGGGCGCATTTTCCTCGAACGGGCACGCCCGAGATGCACTTCTTCCTCTTCCGGGAGCATGCCCCAAGTCAGAATATCACACTCCCGGGGTGCACTTTCTTCCAGCGGGCACACAAAGGATGCACTTCCTCCTCCTCCTCCTCCTCCTCCTCCTCCTCCTCCTCCTCCTCCTCCCCCTCCTCCTCTCCTCCTCCCCTCCTCCTCCTCCTCCTCCTCTCCTCCTCCTCTCCTCCTCTCCTCCTCCTCCTCCTCCTCCTCCCCTGCCTCCTCCTCCTCCTCCTCCTCCTCCTCCTCCTCCTCCTCCTCCTCCTCCTCCTCCTCATCCTCCGCTTCCTCCCCCCACTCCTAGCCATTTCGATCAGGGTCGGCGGCACCGGCCGTCAGGCCTCTCCAATAAACTTACTCTGTTCGTCGGCGGTGAGGCAGAGTTGGCTGCGCCAGCGATAGTGCTAGACGGATGAACAAAAAAAACGTATTGAACAGCGTGCACGGGCGGGACGAGGGCAGAGACGGCGGCCGCGAAGGATGGGGAAATATAATCACACATGTGCACTGCAACCAGTGTGCACTACCGGCCACTCTTGCGGTTGATCGGGATTTTCTGAATATGGAAGAAGGGACGTGCGCTTCTCGGCGTGAAGACAATGATCGAGATGAGAATGAGTGTGAGGATCAGGAGGGCGAGGCCCGCAAGGGGAAGGATCAGGAGAGTGAGGGTCACGCGGGCGAGGATCAGGCGAGCGTGGAGCAGGAGGGTGAGGATGTGGAGAAGGAGGGTCAGGAGAGCGAGGATGGCGAGAATGAAAATCAGGAGGGTGGGGATCGGGCGGGCGTGGCACCCCCCGCTGCCATGCTGGCAATCTCCACCTCCTCCTCCTCCTCCTCCTCCTCCTCCTCCTCCTCCTCCTCCTCCTCCTCCTCAACCTATTCCTCCTATGCCTCCTCCAACTCGACTCGTCCTCCTCGATCTCGTCATCCTCCTCCCTCTCCCCTTTTTCCTTTTCATCCTTCTCCTCCCCCCCGGGGATTTCCCAGACGTCGCCTCAAACGGAACAGGGAGCCTCTGAGGCCCCCCTTGGGGAAGCTCAGGGGGGCGGTTTTTCTGATGATGTCCCACGCGAGGGCGCCGGCTTGGAATTCTCCACCAGATTTCCTTGATCTCGCCCGATTTCCCGAGTTTCGCCAGAAACGGAGGCCTCCTTGGGGACGCTCCTGGGGCTGGTTTTTCAGAGGATGTCCCACGCGAGGGGCTTCTGCACGTCGCCTGAAACGGAACAAGCAAGGGGGGCCCTCTGAGGGCCTCCTTTGGGGGGGCTCCGGGGCGGTTTTTCTGAGGATTTCCCGCGCGAGGGCGTCGGTTTCGAATTCGTCGCCAGATTCGCCGGCTTTCCCAGATGTCGCCTGATACGGAACAAGGGAGCCTCTGAGGGTCTGCTTGGGAAAGCTCCTGGGGTGGTTTTTCTGAGGATGTCCCACGCGAGGGCGCCGGTTTGGAATTCGTCGCCGTAATCCTGGACTTGCCGGATTTCCTGGACGTCGCCTGAAACGGAATAGGGGGCCTCTGAGGGCCTCCTCGGGGAAAGTTCCGGGGACGGTTTTTCTGAGGATGTCCCACGCGAGGGCGCCAGTTTTGAATTCGTCGCCGGTTTCCCTGGATTCGCCGGATAATATCCCGGACGTCGCCTGAAACGGAACAGGGGGGCCTCTGAGGGCCTCCTGGGGGAGGCTCCAGGGGCCGATTTTTCAGAGAATGTCCCACCAGACCTCGCCTGAAACGGAACAGGGTGGCCTCTGAGGGCCTCCTTGGGGAGGCTACAGGGGCGGTTTTCCTGAGGATGCCCCACGCGAGGGCGCCGGTTTCGAATTCGTCGCCAGATTCCCTGGATTCGCCTGATTCCCTGGATTTCCTGAACGTCGCCTGAAAGGGAACAGGGGGGCCTCTGAGGGCCTCCTTGGGGAGGCTCCGGGGGTGGTTTTTCTGAGGATGTCTCACGCGAGTGCGCAGG
Source organism: Prorocentrum cordatum (assembly GCA_963575745.1). NCBI lineage: Eukaryota > Dinophyceae > Prorocentrales > Prorocentraceae > Prorocentrum > Prorocentrum cordatum. The sequence continues at coordinate 246,284 of CAUYUJ010015612.1, forward strand.
CTTGGAATTCGTCGCCAGATTCCCCGGATTCGCTGGATTTCCCAGACGTCGCCGGAAACGGAACAGGGGGGGGCGGTCGGCTGGGCCATTGCCTCGCGCGCCGGGGTCAGGATGACGTGAGTTCCACAGAAACTCGTTCAAATGACCACAGTTGCACAGATGAAGGGCAGATCCCTTTCAAGATGAGGGCATCGCTGGACACTTCTGGGAAAGATATCACCGTGCCTCGTTGCGCGTCTATTTCGCTGGACGGATGGATGGCGGATTATTTGCAACAGAAAGGGATCTGAGAGGCAGACCCAATGGGTGATCGTCAGTAATGAAGGGGCCCTGGGACACACAAATAAATACACACAAACAACATATTCCCCATATTTTCATATATTTTCTGTGCTTTTGTCTCCCCCCCACTTTTCCAATATTTTCCCATATGTTCTGGGAATCGGCGAGTCATTGTGTCTGTGTGTTTTTTCCCTCCTGAATCAAAGGAGAAGCCTTGCCGCAGTAGAGCGGAGCACCTGCAGGGACTTTACGAGGCGGGGGCCCCGCACGGAAGCGTGTATATTACAGCATGGTTGATGCATCCTGGGTTTCATGCTGTCCTCCTCCTCCTCCTCCTCCTCCTCCTCCTCCTCCTCCTCCTCCTCCTCCTCCTCCTCCTCCTCCTCCTCCTCCTCCCTCTCCCTCCTCCCTCCTCCTCCTCCTCCTCCTTCTCCTCCTCCTCCTACCCCCTAAGTATCGTCTCATGCGCCCCCTGCTCATCCCCCACCACCCTCTTCCACTCTTCGCAGTCCTCCGCCTTGTCCTCCTCCTCATGCGCATCCTGCGCCTCATGCGGCCTGTCCGCCTCATCCTCCTCCTCTTCCTCATTCGCCTCCTCCTCCTCTTCCTCCTTCTCCTTCTCCTCCTCCTCCTCCTTGTCTTCCTCGTCTCTTCTTCTTCTTTTTCCTCGTCTTCCTCGTCCTCCTCTTCTTCCTCCTCCTCCTCCGCTGATGCCGCTGCTCACCCTGCCTGATGTCCCCCTCCCACCTCTTTCCTCATCGTTATCCAGACGTCGCTGAAGGCTCATCGAGCACCAAAAGCGTTCAGCAACACCCTCGATCTTCGATCCTTCGCCCGCCCTCCTCTCCCCTCCAAGCTGCTGCCGACGACGGAGGAGGATGGAGAATAGAACGCATAGGACAAGGAGGAGGAGGAGGAGGAGTAGGAGGAGGAGGAGGAGGAGGAGGGAAGCGGAGGGTAGATGATGAGGGAGGGAAGGAGGAGGGGACGGGGAATGCAGATGAGGAGGGAGGGAGGGAGGGAAAGAGGGAGGAGGACGAGGGGAAGGAGGAGAAGGAGAAGGGAAGGCGAGGAGCAGGAGGGAGAGAATCGGGATGCCAACCGCAGGCTGCGGCGTACGGTCGGGCAGACGGCGGCGCTCGCCGCCGAAACAGGAAGAGAGGGCGGCGCCAGCGCCCTCGGCCTCGATGGGGGGCCTCCCGGCCGCCCGGCGGAAGGAGGCGCACAGCTGTTTGTTGTTCTTTCAGTGTGCTTTTCGAGAATCAGGCAACGAGCACTCCGACGGCATCCATACAGCACCTGCAGTCAAAAGCGGCAGGTTTCTCCAAGCGCGCCGATGCGAGGTCTGGAGCAGACTCATACATCATGAAGTTCCAGAAGGGGGGCGGGGCAGGGGGGGCGAGCGCTTCGCAATTTGGGGGGGGCGATGAATATTGGGGACGGGCCTAAAGCCAAGCAGGTGCGCACATCAAGGTCATCTTCGGACAACCCGAACTGGTCCGAAAGCTGCTCGCGGAGGGCGAAACCAGACGGCGCAAAGCAATGCTCAGCAGACCCGACCTCTTCTTGGCGGCGAGCGAGTTGGGAAGTGAAGAGGAGAAGGCCTTCCCGGGAGGCGGCGGGGCTTCTCAGAAGGCCCGAGAGGGTTTCTGCGCCTTCGGTATACAGGCTCAGGAAACGCCTCAGAAGGCTGGAGGATTTCCGGGCCTTCTGAGAAAACCCGCCCCATCTCTTCGGGAATGTTCTGACCTGCACCCAAACCCGGGTCAATGCGAAGGATTCTGCAGGATCCTGCAGGATCCTTCACCCACCCCCGGGTCAGTGCGACCCATGGCCCTGCATGATCCTGCAGGATCGGGCGCTCTGGCTGACCCCCGCTTGCATGGACCCCCGTCTCGAGGCTCCCGACCTCTCCCTCTCACAAAGAGCACCGGGCGCGCCGCCGAATGCAGGACAGGGTGGGCCCGAGGGCAGCGTACCTTCGGTGGTCTTCGCCCTTCTCGAGCTCTCGGGGGCCCCCCGCGGGCCCCCGCGGGACCCTCCGACGATGGTGCGGCAGCAGGGGCAGGCCCCCAGGGGAAAGCGCCAGAGCCAGAGCCCCCTCCCGGGCGCGCTCCGCGCCGCCAGGGGGGCCCAGCGCGGATCCAAGAAATCCGCGCGGAGCGCCAAAAGTTTATGTTTACGTGTTTTCTCCTCCTTCGATTATGTCCATAGACAATGCCCGCGCCTTCTGAGAAGCAGGGGTGCTTCTAAGAGGCCTTCCCCCTTCCCCCTTGCCCCCCTCTGCGCGTGGCCGAAGGGTCAAAGCGTCATGTTGTCCCCATTGTACTTACAGACTGCATTTAGGTCTGGCGTATTCCCACGAACAGTTACACATGGTCAGAAATTCGCCGGCCCAACGGGCCAGAGGCGTGCTGAGATCTCCGGTAACTGCTAAATAATACTTCTACTTCGCGCGCGCGGGGCGGCCCCTGGGGGTCCCCCGGCGAAAAGTACCCTGGGCGATCCCCGGCAGGGTCGGATCTGAGATGGTTTTGAGGGCCTTTTTTCGACACCCCTCACGAGGATTGTGGCCTCCGAGGGGGGTGCACTCGACTACCCCGCCCCAAGAGACCCCCAAGAGGCCCCCAGGAGGCCCCTAGGAGGCCCCAAAGAGGCCCCCAAGAGGCTTCAAAGAGGCCCCATAGAGCGCTCGAGGGCCGGCGGAATGAGCGAAGCGATTAAATAATCTATAAATACCCAAAAATAAGTTAAACAAATCCTCCCCAGACTATTGTTTGACTGTTTTTGAATTTTCCTCCTGTAGAGGGACAAGCCCGACTTAAGACTACATCCCAGAACTACTTTCGAGCACCCAGAGAGGTGTCGAAACAGTGTCTGCCCGACGCACTGGCAAGATGTCCACCGAGTACCGCCTCCCAGGGCCCGACACGTGAAAAGCCTCCCATTCCGGTACTTTTCGTGGTGCTCGAAATTCTGTCGGGTGGTCAAGGCTAAAAGAAGTCGGACCATCGTAAGGTCAAGGATAATCGACCAACAAAACCTTCCGTAAGAAACCCAACCCTGAGACCCCAGGGCACCCGCTGACTTTTGGTGTAGCATCGTCACGCTTTCAATTGCAAAACCCTCGAAACCCAAGGAACCCAGGGCACCCTGGAGACAAGCAGGGTGTTTCTTGACATGGGTTTCTACTGTAGCGGCGACGACGACGACCTGCGACTTTGGTTTGCATCGGGGCATCAACAGGGAGCGTGTACAGGCGGATGCGCGAGAGGGAGAGGAGGAGGCTGACGGCGGCGACGGCGACGAGGGCGACGTCTGCGACGTCTGCGACGACGACGACGACGACGACGACGACGACGACGCAGGGTGTTTCTTGGCACGGGTTTCCACTGCAAGGTCGAGGACTTCCAACCCCCCGCGGGCTGGCCGCCGATCCCTGGCCGCAGGGCTCCCAGCCTCCAGCGCCTCCACAGCGCCCCCGCGTCCGGCGAGGAGGAGGAGGAGGAGGAGGAGGAGGAGGAGGAGCAGGGGGAGGAGGAGGAGGAGAGGAGGAGGAGGAGGAGGAGGAGGAGGAGGAGGAGGAGGAGGAGGAGGAGGAGGAGGAGGGGAGGAGCGGAGGAGGAGGAGGAGGAGGAGGAGGAGGAAGGAGGAGGAGGAGGAGGCGGAGGAGGAGGAGGAGGAGGAGGAGGAGGAGGAGGAGAGGAGGAGGAGGAGGAGGAGGAGGAGGGGGGAGGAGGAGGGAGGAGGGAGGAGGAGTGGGGAGGAGGAGGGAGGAGGAGGAGGGGAGGAGGAGGAGGAGGAGGAGGGGAGGAGGAGGAGGAGGAGGAGGAGGAGGAGGAGAAAAGAGGATGAGAGGAGGAGGAGGAGGAGGAGGAGGAGCAGGGGGACGAGGAGGAGGAGGAGGAGGAGGAGCAGGGGGAGGAGGAGGAGGGGGAGGAGGAGCAGGAGAGAAGGAGGAGGAGGAGGAGGCGAGGAGGAGGAGGAGGAGGGAGGAGGAGGAGAGGTGGAGGAGGAGGCGAGGAGGAGGAGGAGGAGGAGGAGGAGGAGGAGGAGGAGGAGGAGAGGGTAGGAGGAGGAGGACGAGGAGGGAGGAGGAGGAGGAGGAGGAGGAGGAGGAGGAGGAGGAGGAGGAGGGGAGGAGGCGGAGGGGAGGAGGAGGAGGGGAGGAGGAGGAGGAGGAGGATGGAGGAGGAGGAAGTGGGGAGGGGGAGGAGGAGGAGAGGAGGAGGAGGGAGGAGAGGAGGAGGAGGAGGAGGGGAGGAAGGGAGGAGGGGGAGGAGGAAGCAGAGGAGGAGGAGGAGGAGGAGGAGGAGGAGGAGGAGGAGGAGGAGGAAGTGGAGAAGGAGGGGGAGGAAGCGGAGGAGGAAGCGGAGGAGGAGAAAGCGGAGGAGGAGGAGGAGGAGGAGGAGGAGGAGGCTGAGAAGGAGGCGCTCTGCTACTCCCTCCCATGGAGCACCGACCCCCGGGGGGAGGTGGGGGGGGCGCCTCGCGGCGCGCGTTCTTCAGCACCTGCACCGCCGCGGGGATCAGGTTCATGAGGGACCTGGCGGGCGGAGGAGGCCCCCTCCTGGAGAACATCGGGACGAATGTGTGCTGCTCGTCTCTCTCGGGCACGAGGGCCCGTCCGAAAACGACGCGGTACGGGCAACGGGCTCGCAGAAAGCATAATGCAGAGCTGCGGGGACTCTGCAGCGGAACACGTCCAGGCATCAGGAGGTCTGGCGCCCTCGGCCGCCCCCCTCCGCGCCAAACTCCCTTCCTGCTGGAGGCATGATTTCAGCATCCTCGCCCTGGAGGAAAGGAGGGGCAGCGACGGGGGGGAGACTGGCACACGGGGGGGGGGGAACGATCGGCCTGGAATCGGCGATGCCTCCCCGATAGATCGGCGACAGGCCCCCGATGGCAAACCCGCATGGTTCCTGGGCAGGTTGGGGCTAATTGGGCCCCCCTCGGCGATGAATGGACGGTTGGGGGCCGACGCAGTCCCCCCTGAGCCTATCCCCCTTGGTCATTTCCAAGGGCTCCCAGCTTCGCGCTTCGCGCTGCGCGAAGCGCGAAGTGCGAGTAACTTCGCGCTCTCGCGCCGCCTCCCAGGGGAGAAGAGGAGGATGAGGAATCGGAGCCGAACCGCGAAGCGCGAAGCGCGAATAACTTCGCGCCCTCGAGGGCGCCCTTGCACTTCTCACGAGAAGAGAAGGCCCTGGAAGCTTTCCGCGGTCTTCGGGCCCCCGGGGCCCTCCGCGAGCCCAGGGCAGTCAAGAGCTGGTCCCGGGGAAGCCCCGGGGGCCAAGACTGACTTCCCCCTCCTCCTCCTCCTCCTCCTCCTCCTCCTCATCTCCTCCTCCTCCTCCTCCTCCTCCTCCTCCCTCCTTCCCTCAGGAACCCTTTCGCTCGCCTGGCAGTGGGGGTGTGACTACTGGGGGTCGGAGTCCGCGAAGGGCAAACTAAGGACAGCTGACTTTCTGAGAAGATCACCGGCTTAGGCCAAGCATTTCCAGAGGAATTGCCCAGGGACAAAAAAAGGAAGCATCGCTCTTGATAAAAATGCGACCCCGAAACCGGAAAATCAGCGAAATTGAGCTTACTTTTTCCTGACCCCACACAGGCTGACCCCCAGAAGCAGGCGAAGGACCCTTCCCTCCACGGCCAGTATCCCTGGCTGGCATCCTAGCAGCTCTGCCAGGGCAATTTCTGCCAGTGTACGGTTGTCTCGTTACGCCCAGTCGAGCGACCTCCAGGCAACCTCAGTCAACATCGAATCGGAACATCGGATGGAAGCGGAGTTTGCGTAGGATCGGGCTGCATCTGCATGGAGTTTCAATCGAATCGCATCGGCTGCGCCAGGTTGCACAGCATCGCTATGCAAGCACCGGGCCGCTTCGGATCGTCGGAGCATCGGAATCGAATCGGATCGGGGCGGCCGAAATCGATAGCGAATCGGACTCGGAACGATCGGGTCGAAACGGGCCCCGCCTCCAGGCCAGCTCTTGTGCAAGCAGCGGCCCGCTGTTGCTCGCGGATCTCCGGGAGTAGGGCTTGGCTTCCACCGAGGCACGCGGGCCTCCGACACCGACTCCCTGCCGAGGCCTCGAGTCCGGCGCTGACGGCCCGAGGTGGCCAAAAGAGCCTCCCGAGGATGCCCCCCCAAAAAAACAATCATCGTCTGACAACCTAAGGTCATTTCATGGCATTTGTCTTCTCACCTTTCCCCTTCCTAGGCTTCTGGGCATCAAGATGGCCCCCAAGATGGTCAAAGTTCCCAGGTGGTCCCCCAATTGGCCCCAAAGGCCCACAAGAGCACCCCAAGAGGGCCCCAAGGGAGCCCCAAGATACGACGTTTTGAGTTCCCAGGGGACGACGGTAATTCGGATCCCCCTTTTTTTTACCGATGGCCCCCAGGATGGGCCCGACAGGTTCCCCAACAACAGAGCATCTACAGGACCCCCAAAAAGCTTCAAGATGGCGCCAAAAAGGCCTCGACGGTCACGCTGCTCCTTGCTTCTCTGTTGCCCCTTCCCACTACTCTTCTCACGCCCGATCGCCAAGAAACCGTTTCTGGATCAGATGGTCGGGATACGCGAAGCGTTAATATAGCTGGCAGGAAGGGCCAGCAGAGCTGAGAGCAAAAGGCATTCGCCGACGTAATGGGGCACTGGTGCACGGTTTACCCCGGGGCCGTAGGCGACCCGAGGAGGAGGAGGAGGACGAGGAGGAAGAGGAGGAGGAGGAGGAGGAGGAGGAGGAGGAGGGGGGAGGGGAGGAGGGGAAGGAGGGGGAAGTGGAGGAGGGGGAGGGAGGATGGAGGGGGAGGGAGGAGGAGGAGGGGAGGAGGTGGAGGAGGAGGAGGAGGGAGGAGAAGGAGGGAGGAGGATATGGAGGAGGAGGAGGAGGAGGAGGAGGAGGAGGAGGAGGACGGGTCGCCTAAGCCCTTCGGAGAAACCCTCCAGGCACTGGTGCGGCCAGCCGCAAAGGAAGAAGTCCAGCCCGGCTGCCTGCAAATCGGGCACGCGTGTGTCAGGCTCGCAAGCAGCCAGCCTGGATCCGTGGATCTGGCGCGTGGGCGTAAGATCCTGGAACCAGGGAAGGTTGCACAGTCTCCCCCGGGGTAGGCGACCCGAGAAGGAGGAGGAGGCGAAGGAGGTGGAGGGGGAGGAGGAGGAGGAGGAGGAGGAGAGGAGTAGGAGGAGTAGGAGGAGGACGACGGGTCGCCTAAGTGAGCCCTTCGGAGAAACCCTCCAGGGAAGGTACCCCTCGAAACATAAAACCAGTGGCGCCTCACTTGGCGATGGAGCGAGTCGATTTCGCATGCAAGTGGCACCCGTCGCTGATCCACGCGCCTGAATCAATGTTTTCGCGTTCTCGAGCGAGGCAGACCTGAGCCCCTTTCGTGCGAGGCCGACTTCCCCCCCGGGGGCGGTCCTCAACAAGTTCACGATGGCCTCCCACGCGCCCGACACGGCGGCCGGCAGCTTGTCCACGAAGCCGGGCTGTTGCGCCACGCTGTCCGCTTCCTGTTGGCTGGCAGGGCGAGAACGGAACGGTACGAGTACTTATCAAACGCAGTGCGAGGAGGAGCGAGGGGACGAGGGAGGACGGGATAGGAAGGGAGTGAAGAAGAGAGGGGGGCAGGACTCCCCCTCTTCCACCTCCTCCTCCTCCTCCTCCTCCTCCTCCTCCTCATCATCATCATCAGCAGCAGCAGCATCAGCATCAGCATCAGCATCATCATCTGCATCATCATCAGCAGCATCAGCATCAGCATCATCATCATCGTCATCATCAGCAGCATCATCTTCATCTTCATCTTCAGATTCATCTTCATCTTCATCTTCATCTTCATCTTCATCTTCATCGTCGTCATCATCATCATCATCATCAGCATCAGCATCATCATCATCATCATCATCATCATCATCATCATCATCATCATCATCAGCATCATCATCATCTTCACTATCAACAACAACAGCAGCAGCACAAGCATCAGCATCAGCATCAGCATCAGCATCAGCATCAGCATCAGCATCATCACCATCATCAGCAGAATCATTACCATCACCAACATCACCATCATCATCATCATTATCACCATCATCAGCAGCATCATCATCAGCATAATCATCATCATCAGCATCATCATCAGCACCATCATCATCATCATCAGCATCATCATCAGCATCATCGGCATTACCATCCTCATCAGATCAGCAACATCCTCATTATCATCATCGTCATCGTCATCCGCATCACCAGTTTCATCCTCAGTATCATCACCATACTCATCAGCATCAGTATCAGCATCACCATCAACATCATCATCAGCATCATCATCATCAGCAGCATCACCAGCACCAGCATCACCATCATCATCATCAGAATCATAATCATCACCATACTCATCAGCAGCATCATCATCGGCAGCATCGTCACTGCCATTAGCAACAACAACATCATCATCACCACCATCACCGGCAGTATCACCATCATCCTCAGCATCATCATGCTCATCATCAGCGGCACATCATCATCAGCAGGAGCATCGTCAGCATCGCCAGCATCATCACCATCATCATTATCAGCATCGGCAGCATGATCAATATCATCAGCTTCATCATCATCATCATCATCAGTATCACCAGTATCATCATCAGCAGCAGCATCACCATCGGAAGCATCGTAGAATCGGAATCATCAGTACCAACTACAGCATCATCACCAGCAGCATCACCATCACCATCAACATCATCATCAACATCATCATCGTCACCAACATCATCATCATCAACCTCAGCAGCATCATCGTCATCATTCTAATCATCATCATCATCATCATCATCATCATCATCATCATCATCATCATCATCATCATCATCATCATCATCATCATAATCGGAATCGTCATCGTCATCATCAGAATGAGCATCATCATATAATCATCACCATCAGCATTATCAACGACACAATCATCATCAGCAGCAGCATCATCACCATCATCAACAATATCGTCCATTTCTCCTCCTCCTCCTCCTGCTCATCCGCCTCCTCCTCGTACTCCTCCTCCTTCTCATTCTCCTCGTCCTCCTGCTTTTCCTCCTCATCCGACTCCCCTCCCCTCACCTTCCCTTCCAGTATTCTTCCCCTTCAGCCCCTTCCCCGTCTCCTCGTACTGCGATTCCTCAGTCTCATTCCTGCTCAGAATAATCCTCATCCCTCTCCTCCATCACCTCCTCGTCTGTGTCCTTTTCTCCTCCTCCTCCTCATCCTCTTTCTCCTCCTCCTCCTCCCCATCCTCCTGCGCCTGCGACGACACTGCGACACGTGTTGTGTTCGACTGTCGGACTATTGGACTGTGGGCGTCAAGAAACGCGTGCCCCTACTAAGCCTTACTAAGGCCGCTCTTGGAGCATTCAACATTCGGAAGGCGTCTTAACATATTCAAGAGACACAGATGAGCGACGCCAATACCAGCGACCATAAGCAATGTTTCCCAACCATCATATGGTGTTGGGTCCTCGTTTTGAAGAGACAGCGCCCCGCGTCTCCTCATCTCCTCCTCCTCCTCCCCCTCCTCCCGCCTCCCATCCGCCTCGTCACCTCCCTGCGTTCCACCCACCCAGTACAACGCTTCGTGGCCCCATAGGGAGCTCCACCGAAAGCTCCAGTGGCAGAGGCCGCATGCGTCAACGCCACCCAGGACAGCGTTGCGTGGCCCCATAGGGAGCTCCACCGAAGGCTCCGGTGGCACAGGCCGCACGCGTCAACGCCACCCAGGACATCGTTTCGTGGCCCCATAGGGAGCTCCACCGAAGGCTCCAGTGGCACAGGCCGCATGCGTCAAAGCCACCCAGGACAAAAAAAATCGTGGCCCCATAGGGAGCTCCACCGAAGGCTCCAGTGGCACAGGCCGCATGCGTCAACGCCACCCAAGATTTCGCTTCGTGGGTCCTTCGTCAGGCAAATTTTTACACTGGACCGACCCGCTCTCGAGGCCATTGAGCTAAGACTCCTAGCCTAGTTGGACACAATGACTCTGCATCGCGCCACTCTGCTCTGTCGCTGTGGGCGAGGCGTTTCGTTGACAGCCTCGTCGCGAGCCCCAAGTCGCAGTGCTGCCCCAACGGCGGCCTCAATGATGTCGAGCAAACCAAGCCCGCCATCGCGGCGGTCTCATCACCGCGCGCCCCTGTCCCTGTTACTGTTGCCGAAGGGGACGACCATGGAGGGAACTTTGGCGCAGTCGCCAACTGCGCCGCTGGCCCCTGCCGCGATTTCCGATAAACCCGCCAAGACAGACAGGACCCTGTTCGAGCATGCCGCACCAACGATCAGCGTGTCCCCGCACAGAGCAGCCGCATTGGACAAGTACGCCATGACAAGGAAGAAGGACTGCAAGACCTGACTGATGTCTGCCGAGCACGTCGACCGAATGTCGCGCTCCTCTCTCGCATCCCTGGCAACCTGAGCGCAATTATGAACAGATGCCCTGATGCTAAGCACTGCATGCCCGATGTAAGCAGCGGCTTCAGCCGCGTTGATGACACACATCCCCATTGCGTTGGACTTGCGGTCTTCGGGGATCGGCTCCCTCTCCTCTGTGGCCCCGGGCTCGCAGGTCATGTTAATTGTAGCGAGCGCGGAGCCCAGCGTGCCAATGCCGTAATTGATGTCCGCTATATCGCTTGCACACATGGCCTGGACATTGACTGGGACAGGGCAAGTTGAGGCGACGCCTGAAAGGTAGGCGGCTACAGCCGAGAAGGTGGCGTAGATGCCGAGCACATCCCCTGCGCATGCCGCTTTGTTTTGATCCATGGGGTTGCATGCGTGCACCGCGCTCTCGATGGTCATGGCAGCCTGCGCGAGCTTTTCCGCGGCAATGAGCGCATTGATCACACAGTCTCCTATCTCCCACTTCCGATTTTCCTCAGCACTCCTGCTTCTGTTTGCCAACAGCGGCTCCACCACCAACTTCGACCCGATGATGCTCTCGTCGAGGGCCGACCGTGACACGGGAAGCAGGGAGGGGAGGCTGTGCCTCGCCAGCGCGGCCGGCGCAACGGCCAGCACTTTCGCCGCCATCTCAGAGCCGCTTGCTGCCCAGCGGTCCTCGTCTAACAGCAGCGGCCCCGAGCCCGACAGCTGCGCTCGCACACTTGGTGCCCCCCGCCCAGCGAGCACCAGGGCAGCCGCTGCTCCAGCTCCAACGACGAAGAGCGCAGCCACCGTCGTCGAGACGCGGCCGGCGCAGAGGTGTCCGTGCACTCCTCTGGCCGGTGCCGTCGTCGAGGCTGCGCCAGGCAGCGGCAGCAGAGGGCCGAGCGACTCCGCCGAGAGCAGGCACAGCTTCGGGATCGGCTCGGCAGACTCCGGGGTGCACACGCGAGCCCTGGCGGAGATCCTCTGCACGAGTGCGCACTATGATTCACCGCTCAGGTAAAGAGGGCTACGCAAAAAAAGTAAACAACCCCAACTCGGGGCAGGCTGGCTTGAGCCAAAATAGGCACGGACCAGCGACCAGAGGCAAAAGATCGTTGGCATCCTCGGCAACCGTCGTCCGCCACCATCATAAACCCGATACTCTTTCCCAACCGCCCCGCCCTACTCCTTCTCAGATGACGTACTCCTTCCATCGTCAACTCCCTGATCATCTTCCCTCCTGCTCCGCCCCCTTCCTCTTACACCTCCTCCTCATCCTCCGTCACCCCCATCCTCGGTCCTCCTCCTCAGCCCCCTTCATGAACCCTCCTACCCAAGCATCCAGCCCAAACACCCTCCCCACTCCTCCTCTTAAACCCTCTTCGTCCACGCTCCTCCAAATGTCTCCTCCTCCTCATCATCATCCGTTTCCTGCTCCTCCTCACATTCCTCCTCCTCCTCCTCCTCCTCTTCCTCCTCCTCCTCCTCATCCTCCTCCTATAACTCCGTTTGCGTCTCTGATTTATCGTTCTCCTCGTCGTCCTCCTCCTCCTTCTCCTTCTTCTCCTCCTCTTCCTCATTCTCCTCCTCCCTCCTCTCCTACCCTCCTCCTCCTCCTCCCTCCTCCTCCTCCTCTCCTCATCATCAATCATCATCATCATCATCATCATCACATCATCATCACAATCATCAGCATCATCATCATCATCATCATCATCACACCACCACCACCACCACCACCACCATCATCATCATCATCATCATCATCATCATCATCATCATCATCAGCATCATCATCATCATCAGCAGCATCATCATCATCATCATCATCATCATCATCATCATCATCATCATCATCATCAACCTCATTATCATCATCATCATCATCATCATCACCATCATCATCATCATCAGCATGATCATCATCAGCATCAGCATCAGCATCAGCATCATCATCATCATCATCATGGTCATCATCATCATCAGCATCATCATCATCATCGTCATCATCATCATTATCATCAGCATCATCATCAGCAGCATCATCATCACCATCATCCTCAGCGTCATCAGCATCAACATCAGTATCATCATCAGCAGCATCAGCTTCATCATCAGCATCCTCATCAGCATCATCCTTGCCCTCATCCTCATCATCATCATCATCATCATCAGCAGCAGCATCATCCTCATCATCCTCAGCATCAGCAGCATCATCAACAACAACAAAACGTTTAGTGTCCGACACACGTGTTTCACAGCGGAGCTGCGGAGCTGCGTTTGTTTCACTGTCGTACCAATGCAACTCTGACGTGCACGTTTCTCTCTCTCTCTCTCTCTCTCTCTCTCTCTCCAACACACACACAGACGATCCTCGTCCCCTTCTCGTATTACTAAGACTCCCTCCTCTTTCTCCTTATCCCCTTCACTCACCGACATTAATCGCCTGGCAGGAGCTTCCTTGAGGGAGCCGAAGGCCAGAACTTCCAGAAGGGAACCGAGAAATGGGGGACGGTACGGAGGGGAACATGGAGGGGGAGAAAACAAAACTTTCGACCACCCTTCCCTGGACAGCGCACGACGCGTCAGAGAAAGAAACAAACCACGATGTCCTTCTTCTCCTCCTCCTCCTCCTCCTCCTCCTCCTCCTCCTCCTCCATCAAGCTCCACTTGCTGCTTCCTAGCTCCTGATTCCTGACCCCAGCCCGAGCTCATCAGCCCGTCTCCCAAACCATCCTCATCGACAACCATGATCCTCCATTAGCCGTATTTCTTTTTAAACCTCCTCCAGCTCCTCCTCCTTCTCTCATCCTCCGTATACCTCCTGCTCAACTAGCCACGCCTTTCCCAGCATGAGCATCATGAGCATCGTCGTTGTTGTCATCGTCGTCCTCATCCTCATCATCCGCAGCATCACTACCGCCACCATCATCGTCATCATCAGCAGCATCATCATCAGCAGCATCATCACCACCATCATCAGCATCATCATCAGCATCAGCATCATCAATCGTCATCACCATCATCACCAATATCATCATCATCATCATCATCATCATCATCATCATCATCATCATCATCATCATCATCAACATCATCATCATCATCGTCGTCCTCGTCCTCGTCCTAGTCCTCATCCTCATCCTCATATTCTGCTGCTTCCGCTTCCATATTTCCCCTCTCATTCGTCTCTTCATCCTCCTCGTTTCCTTTTCCTTTATTCACACCCTTGAACATCATTATGAATCTCACTGGGACATGGGGGGCATGACGGGGCCCAAACCGACTTGCTTCCTCTTATTCCCTCCCCTGACCCTTTTGTCAATCGTCAAACATCCATGTCATACCACTTGTTGTGCCCAGCCACGCGGTGGAAACAAGCCAGTCGTAAGCAAATGTTCTTCTCGCGCGCGCGCCCACATGGCCCGATACAGCTCCAATGTTACTCTGGGCAGCCGGATAGGCTGCCATATAATCTCCCAAAGCTGCCCCGAAGATACCCAGCACTATTTCAACCCCGCTGACATTGCTAATGTTTGCTCACTTCTCGCTTTCTCGCCCCCGACTGCATCCTGGGACCCAATGTGGCCTTGCATGGCTTCAAGAAAACCCCGCATAAGACTAATGACAGCTCCGAAGGCCCCCAAGGGCACCCCAACCGCCATGGGGGGGGGCTTCAAGGGGGGAGTTTCAAGTTCCAGAGAACCGGCGCGACAATGGGTTCCTCTTTTTAAAACCATGGTTTCCAGGATGGTTCCGAGAAGGCCAGGAATGCCACATACACACACACACACCAGAAGCACAGCAGATGCACAGCAGACGCGCTGCAGGCTCAGAATGCTCCCTAGGAGAGCCCAACAGAAGCCCTGGAGGGCCTCAATGGATGCTTAAGTGACCCTGAGAAAAATCCACCGACCTGTCGGCCTGTATGAGACGCTTTGTCTTTTGAGTGGTCGTCGTCGTCGCCAGGCTCAAGGCACTTGAGAAACTCGGAGGAAAAGGAACGTCGCAGTTAGGCCGATTCCCTTCTTCCCTGCCGGGGCGGAGAGGGTCGGGGGCGCGCGAACATGGATCGGGGGAGGTGCCCTCCCCAAAATGCGGCCGGTGCCGCCTCGCTCGGCGGCGGAAATCCGTAATCTCACCAGCCCTTTAGGGCGTAGGTGGTTTAGGGTGTTTCCTCTTCCACCCCTTCCCCTTCGGGGAGCGGTTTATCACTGTTCCCGAAAAACAAGTGGCACGCGTGCCCTGGCTCTTGCACAAAGGAGCTGCGAAGGACAGGAGGCCCTCGCCTCCTTCCTCCAGGAGGGGTTTAGGAGGATCCAGGAAGAAAGCGGAGGAGGAGGACGACGACGACGACGACGATTTCTGGGGCCTGGCCTGGTTTTGTTTCTAGGCCTCGGCCAAGAGTGCCTCAGTGGTTCCCCAAGAGCCGGGGGGCTACCCTGGGAAGCGTGGACAGGGGGGGGGGCGAGGGGGACGGGGAGGGGGCGAGGGGGACGACGACGACGAACGACGAAAGTAAAGGGTTCCGTGGCCCAGGGGGGCTACCCTGGGAAGCGTGGACAGGGGAAAACGAGGGGCACCCTGGGAAGCGTGGACAGGGGGGGGGGCGAGGGGGGCGGGGGGGGGCGAGGGGGGCGAACGACGCGACGAACGACGAAAATAAAGGGTTCCGTGGCCCAGGGGGGCTACCCTGGGAAGCGTGGACAGGGGGGGGAGCGAGGGGGGCGAACGACACGACGAACGACGAAAATAAAGATGTCCGAGCTCTAGAGCACAGCTGTGCAAGAGAATAAGGCGATCGGGGCGGAGGGGGCGGTGTGCTGGGATGCTGGTGAGAGTGGGAGGGAGGGG
>CAUYUJ010015612.1:261938-286938 GCA_963575745.1 Prorocentrum cordatum
GGGCGACGACGCCGAAATAAAGTGGTCGGGGCGGAGGGGGCGGTGCGACGGTTACGAAGGCACTGGGCATCTGGGAGGGGGGGGGGCGACGACGCCGAAATAAAGTGGTCGGGGCGGAAGGGGCTGGCGGACGCGCCGAAAGGGCACGGGCAGCTGGTGGGGGACGGGGGGGGGGGCGACGACGCCGAAATAAAGTGGTCGGGGCAAACCAGCAGCAGCACCAGCACCAGCACCAGCACCAGCACCAGCACCAGCAAGCACCAGCAGCACAGCAGCGGCACCAGCACCAGCACCAGCACCAGCACCAGCCACTGGGCAGCTGGGGAGTTTGGGGGGGGGCGACGACGCCGAAATAATGTGGTCGGAGCTCTAGACACCCTGTGCAAGAGAATAAACACCCCCTCCCCCACCCGGCCGGCGGCCAACCCGGAATAATGCCCCCCACCCCCCACCATCCCTGTCAAAAACACTACAAAACAAACTCTGCCTCCACATCTCGAGCATGCGCGACCGCCCCGCGACCACTTGGTATTGATATTACAAGGGCGGGGTGCCGGCAGATCCCACCTGCCTTCTGGCCGCGGGTGGTCGTCCAGGATGGTCCCAAGAGGCTCTCCTGGGCATCCGGGAGGCCCTCAAGAATGCCCTAAAACCAAAGACCCACCAACAGAGGCCCAAGAGGACCCGACTACCTACCAACACCACCGCAACATGGCCCGAAGAGGGCCCCGAGGGAACACCAACAGCACGGGCACCAGCAACAACAGCAGTAGCACCACCAGCCCTGGCAACAGCAGCCGCAGCAGCACCAGCAGCACCACCAACACCAAGTGCAGCAACAGAAAAAATACCTTCACCAGAACCAGCACCGGCAGCAGCACCAGCAGCACCAGCAGCAACACCAGCAGCAACACCAGCAGCATCACCAGCAACACCACCACCAACAACAATAACACCAACAGCAACATTATCACCAACAGCGGCGGCAACAACACCGGAAACAACACAGGCAGCAGTACCAACATCAGCAGCATCGGCACGCCTCGCTCCCAAGGGTCTCTCAATCTATCCTTGCAGCCCGTGTCGCCATGTGCGTCTCTTCTTCTCTTCTCCCGTCGGCTCTCGTGTGCATCGTTTCTGGATGGGCTGGCGGGGATACTTTTTTCCTCGCGGGCGCAAGCGAAATCGCAGGCGCCGAGTTGAAAGGTCCGGGCCACGGGCCGATCTAATTTAGCAACGCGCGAGCCGAAAATCACAGCGACCGAGCCCGACTGGCGGGGATACGCAAAGCGTCACGAAATGTCTGCAACGCGCAGCCGAACCATCGCCGCCAATATCAGAAGGCACCGACCAGGAACGGCCGACTGCAGCACAAAAAAACCCTCTCCACCGGCCCCCCCGGCACCTGTGGGGATCCTCCGTTCCTCCTCCTGCTTCTCTTCCTCCTCCTCCTCCTCCCTCCTCGTCCTCCTCCGCCTGCATCTGTTCCTCCTCGTCCTCCTCCTGCCCCTGACCTTCCTCCTCTTCCTCCTCCTCCACCTCCACTGTGCGCGGCTCGCCGCAGACGAAGGGGAGCCAACAGCGGCACCATATTCGAAATCCGACGAGGCTCTTACAAACAAGCTGTTGAATGAATGTGTTCGCATGAAACAATCAGGCCCCGAGGAAAACGAAGCCCTGACTCCAGGGGCGCCAGCAGGGCCGGGTTCTCCAACGGAATAGGGATAAGCGGGCCCGCCCCCCTCTCCTGTCGCACTCAAGCCGTAGCTGGCGGGATTGCGATTGTCCCGTCGGGACCCTTGCATTGGTATTTGACAGAGCCTCTTCGGGGGTTCAAACCTTTCGTCCTTTGGCCCGGTGTTACTTATGTGTTGGGAGGGCGGGTGGGAGTGAGCTACACGGCTTGCTCCTTGTAGGAGTCTTGATCACTGTTCCCTATTAGTGTACACCCCCTCCCCCAGGCGACTGGGAGTCAACCAGGGACAATGAGGGCACCCCCCCACCATCCCATGTAAAAAACAAGCAAAAACACACTCTGCCTCCAAATTCGGAGCATGCGCAGCGAATCCGATGCGGCCTCCCCTCACCATCCCTGCCAAATAACAATACAAAGTACACTTGGCGGCGGCGGCGGCGGCTGCGGCGGCTGCGGTGGGGGCAGCGGCTGCGGCGGCTGCGGCGGTGGCGGCGGCGGTGGCGGTGGCGGCGGGGGCGGCGGCAGCGGCGGCAGCAGCCCGCGCCGCCAAGGAGGCGAGATGGCCCAGACAGAAGACTGGAAGGGGAAGCGCCGATAGGGCGGGTGCGAGCGGCACGCGCCGCCCAGGTGGCAGGAGGGCTCAGCCTGAGGACTGTACGGGATGAGCAGCGCGGTGGGGGAGGACCAGGTGTCCGTCGACTCAGCACGGGGAAGGGGAGGCAGGCGGCAGGAGGGACAGGCGAAAAGCGGACCGCCGGGACGCCCAGGGAGAGACCCCCACGGAGGGGGATGCATGCAGACCAGCGCCCAGGGCCGAGGGGGTTTCCCTGCGACCTCGCGCGCGGGGTCTGGAGCAGCGAAGAAAGCGAGGTGAAGGCGGCTAACGGTCGCAGGTCTGGTAGAGAGAACGCGCGGTACGAGGTACCTGTGGCGACGAGGAGCGACTAACGGCCGCAGGCTGGGTGGGAGGCGGGAACAGATGGAGAACCGCCGGGGCGAGTACCCCCCAGTGGGGGGGAGCCTGGAGGCCAGCGCGTCGGGCCGAGGGGGTTTCCCTGCGGCCTCGCACGCTGGGGCAGGGCCAAGGCGATGGGGCCGCAGAGGGCAGACGGGGACCCAGGGGAGGGGTCCACGGCCGCTGAACGGCAAAGGAGATGCCCAAGCGACGACTAGAGCGGAGCAAGGCGGCTGGGCAGGCGCCGCGGGGGCTGGTGGGGTTACTTTTTTTGGTCGGCGGCTCCAGGACGAAGGTCAAGAAGCGGGGCAACGTTCGGGGCGCTGAACGAAGATTATTGGCCGCAGTCTGGTGGGGTTACGCGAAGCGTCTAGAATTTCCACTGGAAACGGGGCCCGCCGCTAATCCACGCCCCCTTGATCCATGTTTGCGATCGCCTGATGTAAGGCTTTGGCAATCACACATGCTTTTAGGATGCCCCAAAAACTTCCACACAAATTTCAACGTTCACTCTTGTTGGCCACTTGCGCACTGCATGACTATCCAGAGACCCCTTCTTCCCGCAACTCGCTGGGGCTCTGTCTCTACATGGGCTGCCATGGGCAGTCGAAGCGTAAGATATGTCTTTCCTCTGCGGGCCTTCTTGGGCGAACTCTTTGGGGACAGCCCTATGGGAAGGAATTCTCTGGAGGGGATCCGATCGGGGGAGTAATGGGAGGGAAACCTTGCGGGAGAGCCCTGCGGGGGGAGCCCGATGGGCCGAATCCGATGGGGAGGTCTTACTGTGATAACTCAAATCGACAACCTCCCATGTTCGTGCAACATCCCACCCACCCACCCACCCGCAACTTGGCTTGCACCACCCATGCGGCGGTGATTGCGATGACTGCTTAGCGCTGGCTGGCGCGTCTTTGCGGCCGCCCTGGCGCGCCCATGCTCGCGCGCACAACGGCCAGCTACTTTGGCACAACCGACGCGGCCGTGGTGGCGCTGACCGCGGGGGGACTTCCCAGCGCGTCTCGCAGGCCTCGCTAGCGCGCGGGCTCTGCAGTGCGGGTCGCTGACTCGGGCGGGCGCAGTATCATGGTGACGTTGACAACGGCGGACACACTGATGATAGCGATGGGGGGGACGATGCTGACTATGATGAAGGCGGCAAGGCCAACGACACCACCGATGCTGGAAAAGCCGATGAAGACGATGATGTCTATGTGTCGGTGATGAAGGAGGAGAACTTCGGCATGCGCGCGCAGCCGACGCGCGCGAGTGGCCCGCATGGTATTACTTGAACAGGATCGTGCCCCCCCCCAACAAGCGCGCGAGGGCGTTTGAATGAGTTCGGCACGCGCGCGCGAGAGGCCCGCATGGTCGCATGCTGCTTTTCAAAATTTCGGAGAAGCACGGTTCTCAAGAACTTGCAAGAGCGCGCGCGTGGATGTTTTCGAAAGGCAATGTTGCAAGACCATGTGCGTTGTCTCATGTGCTGTCGGAAACCTCGATCTTGAAACCTGCACGAAACTTCACGTGTTTGACTGATTCCGACATGTGCGCGCGACTCCGCGCGCGTGTCGACTTCGTGTCGCTTTGTGAACGGGATTCGTGAAAATTGGTGAGATTCGACAAGTGAGTGCGCGCGCATGGCATAAAACTGTTTGACATAGATGGCAGGGGGGAAATACCAGCCCACCTGAGGTGGCATGAGTACATATTCAAAATGAAGGATGGGGTCGAATCCGATGTCAATTGTACTATGCCAGGGGAAACGGTTAACTCGGGGGGGACGGGGGGAGGTCCTATGTTTCTTCAAAAAAAAAGGAGAATGTGTGGGGAGGAGGGATCGGATTGGGGGGGTCCCGCGGAGAGAACTACGAAAGAAATCCAATGGGGATGATCCCTGTGCGGGGGCATCGTGCGGGTAGAACCAAACAGGGTGAGCCTCACGGAGGGGGGGGGGGAGGGGGCAATATGGGGGAATCCTCCAGTGAGGAGTCCTACGAGGGGGGTCCTTCATGGGAGACTCCTATGTGAAGAGCTCTACGGGGGGGGAATGCCCGGGGGCGAACCTGTCGGGAGAGTCCCATGTGGGGAATCATATGAGGGGGAGGGCGCCGAGCAAGAGCGAGAGAGAGAGAGAGAGGAAAACAGAAAGAGAGAGAGAGAGAGAGAATGCACTGGGCGACCACGCGCGCATGTTGATGCACTGGCACCGAAAGGTTTAACCCGCTGCATAAAGGAATGGGGTGACCAGTCCCGCGTTCCCGTCGCCCTCTCTCCACTCCTCCCCCTCCCTCTCCTCTGCCCGTCCTGCCTAGGCTGCTCTGCCTCTGTTCATCGGCCGTCTGATGCGCGCGTCAACGGCGCGGCGCCCCAGGCCGAAAGCTGACGAAGGAAAGATCAGCATAGGCTTGGTCCGGTCTTCTGACAGACCCACCCGCCTGAGGCGGATCGCGCACTTACAGAGGTCCCCCAGCAATGCAGGCGGAACAGCAATTGGAGGGCTATGTTCAAAGGCACGGGTTCGATGCTAGACTACTAGCGGTCTCTCAAACTGGGTCCGAGTAGATGGGGTCGGACGATCGCGCCGCATCGGCGATACATCGCCGACGTCGTCGTGGAGAACGTCGGGGTACACATTGAACCGCATTGCCGATGCATCGACGATGCGGCGCGATCATGCGACCCTATCTACTCGGACCTCGTCTGGGACGCCTCGAACTACGGCCCAACAGCAGACAGAGACGGCGAGAAGGACAAACTGGGGAAGACAAGCTTACACCGAAAGTGCGAGTCCGACCGATCGGGCGATCAAATCGCGACCAGGACGGAAGATGGGCCCCTCCTTCTGTAGCGCACCACCGCGGCTCTCGAACACCGCCGAGAACATTATTTCCCTCCCCCCCTCTTCCTTCCCTCCTCCTCCTCCTTCGCTTCGCTTCGCTCGCGGCTCAATGTCCTCGCGGGACGCAGCCGTCCGCGCGGGCGGGCCCGCGCGTGCGCCGAAGGCGCGCTGGGGGGACCACCTCCCCCTACACATACCCCCGCCAGGATGCCCAGGGAAGGAGCCATCTAGGCTCCGCGAGGGAGGGGGCGGGGGCCAAAAAGGGCGAAAAAAGAAAGGCCCAGGAGAGGGCCCAGGACCTCCTCCTCCTCCTCCTCCTCCTCCTTCGCGTTCCCTTCTCCCCGATTCTGGGCATCAATGGCAAACCACTGACCTTTCCCAGGGTGCGTACTGGGCAAAACTGCCACGCCGATCCAGCCGTGGCAACAAGGGCGCCCCAGGCATCTCCGACAAGACAGCACCCATACGCTTGCAGAACATCCTCCTCCTCCCCAATCTCACCCTCCCTCCCCCTGCTTTTTTTTTTCTTGCGCAGAAAAAAAAACAAAAAAAAAAAAAAAAAAAGGCAGGGGGAGGCCTCCCCCTGCTTCCTGCTCCTCCTGCTCCTCTTCCTGCTCATCCTCCTGCCATCGCTCCTCATCAAGGTTCCCCCGGCGAACGGTCTCTCCTACGCGTAGCCAGTAACTCTCCCTCCTCCTCCTTCTCCTCCTCCTCCTCCTCCTCCTCCTCCTCCTGCTCCTCCTCCTGCTCCGCCTCCACCTGCGCCTCCGCCTCCACCTCCGCCTCCGCCTCCCCCTCCTCCTCCTCCTCCTCCTCCTCCTCCTCGCACGCTCCCACGCGCGAAGGGATGACGGCGTCCTGTCGGCGCGGCGGGGCGGTCTCCTGCATGCCGTCCGCGAGGTCCGCCCACGCCGCCTCCTCGAGCTCGGAGGCCTGCCAGGCGAGAACCCCCCAGCAGGAGTACGTAGCGGCTCCTCTCCCTGCTCACTGTTCCTGCAAACGCTTCCCCTTCCTGCTCACTGTTCCTCCTCCTCCCTCCCTGGCTCCATCCCTCCTGCTCATCCTCATCATGATTGCCCTCGTCAGCGTCGTCGTCATCAGAATCAGCATCACCATCATCATCAACATTCTCATCATCATCCTCATCCTCATCCTCATCCTCACAATAATCATCAGCATCAGCAGCAGCATCATCATCATCATCATCAGCAGCAGCAGCATCATGAGCATCATCAGCAGCATCATCACCATCCTTATCATAATGCTCATCATCATCCCTAACATTGGCATCATCATCGTCATCACCACCAACAACATCAATATCTATGTCAGCAGCAACATCAACATTAACATAAGCATAATCATAGTCATCGTCCTGACAATAACCAGCATCATCGTCAACATCATCACCCTCCTCATCGCCATCATCACCACCACCATCACCATCACCATCACCATCATTACTCAATCAATTCATAACTGATTGCACAATGAATCAATCAAGCAATGAATCCATCAGCGTCATACTCATAATCGTCATAAGCATCGTCGGCATCTGCATCGCCATCCTCATCCTCAACATCATCATCATAATCATCACCATAATCAGCATCACTCTCATCATCAACATCATCAACATCATCGCCATCGTCATCGTCGTGATCCTCATCATAAGCAGTACCATCAGCAGCAGCAGCATCAGCATCGCTATCATCATCTCAATAAGCATCATCATCAACATCATCACCATCAGCAGCATCATCATCTTCGCCAGCATCATTACCTCATCATCATCAGCATCATCATCATCAGCATCATCATCATCATCTGCATCATCATCGTTATCAGCATCGTCATCATCAGCATCGTCAGCAGCATAATCAGAATCAGTATCAACACCATCCTCATCATCATCAGCAACAACATCGACGACCCCAGCATCATCGTCATCACCACCCTCCTGATCCGCGTCATCACCATCGTCGTGATCGGCGTCGTCGTCATCGTCAGCATCATCATGATCAGAAGCAGAACCATCATCAGCATCATCACACTCATCATCACCAGAGCAATAATTTCCATAACACGAATGGTAATGATAATCTGCATCATCATCGCCAGCATCAGCATCATCATCATCAGCAGCATCAGTATCAGTATCATCATCAGTGTCATCATCACTATTACCAGCATCATCGTCATCATCGTCAGCATCGTGATCAGCACCTTCGCTGACACAACCACCATCATCATCAGCATCACCATCATGATCAGCAGCATCTGCATAGGAATCAGCATCATCACCATCATCAGACTCGTCATCAGCATCATGTGCAACATCAACATCAGCCTCGTCATCACCACCACCGTCGTCACCACCACCACCATCATCACCACCACAATCATCAACAATCTCAGCATCATCAGTACCATCATCATCAGCATTATGACCAGCATCCGCATCAGTATCGTCGTCATCATAGTCATCATCAGCATCAGCATCAACATTATCATCATCACCAGCATCAACATATCATCATCATTATCAGCATCATCAGCATCTCTATCGCCGTCACCATCATCATCAACATCAGCAGCAGCAGCACCACCATCATCATGATCATCGTTTTTACCTTCGCCTCCTTACTCCCATCCTCCTACTCCTCCTCCCACTGGCAATAAAGCTGTTCATGCTCTCCCTCCATTACCGCCTTCTCATCCTCCTCCCACACCCTTCTCCTTCCTCTCCGTTCCAGTCATCCCTCCTTCTCATCCTCCCAGTGCCGCGTGCCGCTCATCCTTCTCCTCCTCCTCCTCTTCCTCCTCCTCCTCCTCCTCCTCCTCCTCCTCTTCCCCCTCTTTGTCATCCTCCTGCTTCTTCCCGTCCTCCTTCTCCTCCTCACCTCATCACCCGCACGATCATTATGATCGTCACCACCACCATCTTCATCATCACCGTTAGCAGCAGCAGCAGCGACATTGTTTTGACCTGCTTCCATCCCTCATCATCATCGTCATCCTATACTTTCTCCTTTCCCGCTTCCTGCTCTTCCTGCAACTCGTCCTCCTCCACGCCCACATGTTCCCCCTCCTTCCCTGCCCCCCCTCCAATATCCTCCCTCTCCACCTCCTCCACGCGCTACGTCTCCTCATCCTCATCGTCGTCCTCATCATCCTACCCCCCCCCCCTGCTCCTCCCCCTCCTGCTCCTCCCCCTCCTGCTCCTCCTGCTCCTCCTCCTCCTTCTTCCGCTGCTGCTCCTCCTCCTACTCCTCCTCCTCCTCCGTCTGCCCTTCCTCATCTTCCATCTCCTCCTCCTCCTCCTCCTCCTCCTGCTCCTCCTCCTCCTGCTCCTCCTCCTCCTTCTCCATCCCTTTTCCATATAAACAACTTCTCCCTGTCGCACCCCGAGACCAAAATGGCGAGCCAGGCGTTTCGCATGAAACTCCCTCACCATTCATGACCCTGAAGCCTACAAGTTGGCAACAGCTTCGCAAATGGAGGGCGGGTGATTTTCCAGAATGTGGCTCTCGCCTCAGCGCCGCGCACATTCGTTTCAAACAATTGCAACATATTCATGGATTGAGGGCGGGTCGTTTCCAAAATGTGGATCTCTCATTAGCGCCGCGCGATTTTTTCGTAACAATTGCAGGGAATTCACGGATTGAGGGCGGGTGGTCTTCAAAATGTGGCTCTCGCCTTGGCGCCGCGCACAGTCATTTAAACATTTGCAGGAGGTTTCACGAATTGAGGGCGGGCTTAGCGACGCGCGTTCTCGTCTTCAACACTTGCAAGAGGGAAGGACTGAGGATTGTGAGGGGGCAACAGATACGTTGATTCGAGGTGTCGCATTCCCAGAAGAGGTCTTCTGGCAAGATTCTGAATCGCTGAGACGCAAGGCTCATGTTGATTCGTTGCGTTGGAGTCCCGATAATGGTGTTTCGGAACGCTTCAGGGTCTGCAAACGGATTACTCCCAACGAAGTTACCTCAGTGGAAATGAGCACTTGTAGGGGCCTATGGGAAGGAGCTTGGAGGGAGGATCTATTCGAACACCGTGGATGAGCTCTAGGTTCACACAGGTCCTCATCCTCCTCCTCATCCTTCTTCTCCTCGTGCCCCCCACCAGCATCTTCCTCGCCCTCCCTCCCCATACTCGTTGCCATCGTCTCCCCTCCTCCCCCTTCTCCCCCCCTTTTTCCCTCATTCCGCCCTTTTTTTCCCTCGTCCCTCCTTCCTCCTCCCGCCTGGCTCCTGACCCCCCTCTCCCATCTGCCCCTCCCCGTGAGCGCCCGGTCGGCGCCGCGGGGCCTCCGCCCGGTCCTGCCACTGAAGCAAGGACACCTTCTTGCGTTCCTGCCTGCGCTGCTGCAGCCTCCGCACGGCCTCGGAGACCGCCGGCGTGCCGCGCTGTTGAAGGAGCCTCAGCAGAGCGCGGGGCGCGGCTCGGCGACGGTCTCGACTCGCACAACCACAACAACGACAACAACAACAACAACAACAACAACAACAACAACAACAACAACAACAGCAACAACAACAACAACAACAAGGAAAGGACGAGGAGAACAGGCAGGGAGGAGGGATGTATGTATGTACTGTGTCATGAGAGGCCAGGAGGCCCGACACCCTTAGCTGTGCAAACAACTCCGCCTAAGAGCAATACTCCAGAATTGCAAGTTCGGCTGCTTTCCAGCTGCAACAACCACGCACCTCTTCGAACCAATCAATCCCCCCGCCGAGCGGGAGCAAGCGGTATACTTGCAATCCCATGTGCCAGTCATTGAGCCTGGTCGGGAAACCTTGGCGATCGGAACGCCTTTCGAGGTTTGGAGACGGAAAGAGAAGAGGCGGGAGGGGGAGAGAAGGGAGGACAGAGGGAGAGGAGGGATGAGAGAGAAGAAAGAAGGGAGGAGAGAGGGAGAGGACGAACGAGGGGAGGTTGAAGGCAGCAGGGGAGCAGGGGAGGGATGCGTATAACTATATACATGCACATTCACATATAAAAAGGCATGCATAAACACAAACATAATCATAAACATATGCATGTGTACGTACATATACCTAACCATGTGCATACCTATATGCAGACATATATATATGTATATATACATAAATATATGTATATACACATACGTGTGCGTATTCATAAGCATGCGCACCTACATATGGTATACGCGTACGTATACATAAAAGTTAAGTATAACTAGTCATACCTATAGAGGTACATATACAAATACATATGATATACCTGTACGTATACGAATGCATACCCCTAACATATACATACGAGCATGCGTATATAACTAAGTCATACACATACACATGTACCTACACACATATAATATACCTATACATATACGTATACACAAATATATACACATTAATAAGTTCGCATGCGCAAATACATACACGCATATCGATATGTGTGCATGTATATAAACATGCACCTACATGCACACGCATCTGCATGTACGCATAACCATTCGTGTACAGGTACACCTACGTATACATATACATGATGTATGCATTCACGTATACGCATACATATACTCATACGTATACGTATACATGTACATCTGCACACTTGCACGCATTTCTTCGTGACCAGATACAAATACGTATATATACACAGATCTATACATACACGTATACATATACATATGCGTTTGCATATACATGTACATGCACATGCGAATATACGTGTATAGATACGTACATAGAACCACACATTTGCACATACCGGACCACGTACATATGGATGTATATATATATGCACATAAGCGTAAACAGTTACACACACGTTTACACATACAAATGTACACACACATACATGTACATATACATGTACACATACATATGCATAACCACAATCGTGCCCACGTGTATATGGAACCAATGGCACATACACCCACATACATGCATACTTACGAATACATAAGCACACATACATCTACATCGAACTATACATACACATAGGCCTACACGTGTACCTACTCAACTACAGTTTGGCCTATCTCGTCAGATGCATATCCATATTGGTATGTTAGCCTGCGTGGGCCCCAAACAGTGTGCTTCTAGCCGTATATGTGGTGCTATCTAGGTGGTTAAACCTACTTGGTTCAAAATATGTTGTGCAATACATGTTGTGCAATATGCAAAATAAGCCATGCGATATATGACAGCGATGTCGTGGTATCGATGCGGTGCCATCTGGATGGTGCAACCAATGATATATTATCTAGATGGTGCCCCCATGTGGTGCAATTCATGTGGCAATGCAGAGCCCGACAACTAAATGCAAGACAAAGCGATGTAAGGCAATGCAAAGCAACGCAAAACAATGCAAAACAATGCAAAGCCAGACAAAGTAATGCAGAGCAATGCACAGCAATGCAAAGCAAAGCAGCGCTAAGCAAGGCAAAACAACGCGATGCAGAGCAATGCAAATCAATGCAAAGCAACGCACAGCAACGCAATGCAAAGCAATGCAAAACAACGCAAAGCAGTTCAAAGCAACGCATGTCAACACAAAACAATACACAACAATGCAAAAACGTACCATGCAAAGCACCGCAAAGCAACGCACAAGAAATGAAAGCAACGTAAAGCACGGCAAGGCAATGCAAAGCAAAGCGAAGCAACGCAATGCAAAGCAATGCAATATAATGCAAGGCAAAGAAACGCAATGCAAAGCAATTCAACGACAAGGCGGCGACGGGGCGACGACGGCGAGCACGGAGCCGCCAGACCGACAGACAGGCCGGGGGTGTCCCGCCTTGGCATCGGTAGTGAAGTCGATAGTGAGATCGATAACGAGATCGCTAGAATGGGATGGATAATGGGATCAAAAGTGAGATCGACAGAAAGGTTGACTGTGACATTGCTTGTGAGATAGAAAGGGGAGACGATAGTGACATTATATCGCAGTGCAACATCGTCATCACGCGTCGTCAGTAACTCGAGGGCGCGTCACCAGCCTCGTCATCATCACACCCATCGCATTTGCCAGCAGCTGGTTCTTTCCCCCCCATTCCCCAACCTCCTTGTCGCCCGAAGGGTGGTCGGATAAGTATGGTGTGCAGTCTGTGTGGTGCAATCGGAGGTGAGGGGGTGAGATCGCCGTGGAACGGAGAGCCCCCGCAGGGAAATCTGTTTCGGTTTCGTGTTCGTGTCGTGCGTTCGGGCGAGGCGGAACTGCGCGGGCGGGCGTGAGAATTGCTCCCTCAAGTGGCTAGGGCGCGGCCTGGCCAAAAGACCGCCGCCCCAATTGTCTGGCGGTGGACAAGGATGTCCCGCCGTGGTGTCCCGATAAGGTCCCGTCGTGTCCCGTTGGTGTTCCGTGGTGGCCCCGTCGGTGTCCCGTCGGTGTTCCGTCGGTGTCCCGCAGGAATCCTGTAGTAAGATCGATAGTCAGATCGATAGTGAGAGCGATAGTTAGATCGATAATGAGATCGACCGTGAGGTTGACCGTAAGATCGACAGTGGAATCGATAGCGAGATCGATAATGAAATCGATAGTCAAATTGATAGTGGTATCGATCGAGTGAAATCGATAGTGAGATCGATAGTGGGCTCGATAGTGAGATCGATCGTGAGATCGGCAGTGAAATCGATCGAGTGAAATCGATAGAGAGATCGATAGTGATGTCCCGTCGGCGTCCCGCAGAGGAATCGATTGTGAGATCGCTAGTGAGATCGAAAGTTGTCGATCGAAAGATCGACAGTGAGGTCGATAGTGAGATCGATAGTGAGATCGACAGTGAGATCGATAGTTAGATCGATAATGAGATCTATCATAAGATCGATAGTGAGATCGATAGTAACATCGATTGAGTGAGACGTTGGTTCCTCCCCCCGAATCTCCATATCACCCGAAGGATGGTCGAATATATGATGTGCGGTATATAGATGTATAACATACATTGCTACCTACGTTGTGCAATATATGCTGTGCAATATATGCTGCGCAAAATATGCGGTGCAAAATATGTTGTGATATATATATATATATATATATATAGCGTTCGCAACTCATGCGGTGCAATCGACGTGGGGCAATCAACGTGGTGCAATGTATATGTTGTGATGTCTATGCGATGTCATATACGTGGTGCAATAGGTGTGGTGCACTCTATGCGGTGCAACCTGCTGGTGCAATCTATGTTGTACAATCTAGGTTGTGCAATATGTGGTACAATCTATGTTGTGCCATCTATGTGGTGCCGCGGGGCAGCGACGGCGAGAACATAGCCGCCAAGCCGACCCGCAGGCCCAGACGACGGGCGGAGACTAAGCGGCGACGGGGCAGCGACGGCGACTGCATAGTCGTCAGATTAACCGTCAGGCCCAGACGACGGGCGGCGACGGGGCGGCGACGGCCACTGCATAGCTGCCAGACTGGCCGTCAGGTGCAGTTCCTGAGAAAACACATAAGAACCCCTAAGTGCAAGGTCTGTGGGGAACAAGTGCCTATGTAAACATATCCGTTTATGCAAATACATATGCATGTACGTATACATACCCACATACACATACATAGACAGATACAGATACATGCAAATTAAACCGTGTACAAATGACGACAAACGCCTACAAAAAACCCACAACCGTGCTTCTCGCACGAAGTAGAGAGGCCCAAGGCTCACAGATGTGATGCTTCTGCAGCCAGAATTCTGATCCCACCAGCCCTCTGGGCGTAGGTGGTCTAGGACGCTTTCTCTTCTAACTTCCTAAGAAACCTTCTCGATACCATCTCCCCTGGACCTCGCCGCGCACCGTGCAATACCCTGCAAAGGGGGGTGCAAAGAATCCGCGCGGACCCTGCAATACCCTGCAATACCCTGCAAACCAGACCCCTGCAATACCCTGCAATACCCTGCAAATCCCTGCAGACGACCCCGCAATGCCCTGCAAAACGACCCTGCAATACCCTGCAAGACCCTGCAACACCCTGCAACACCCTGAAATACCCTCTCCCTACCGTCCCCAGGATCTCGCCGACCCCCCTGCAGTACCCTGCAGAGACTCACCCCCCCTTGCACAGCCAATTCCACGACAAAGCCGATTCCACGACTTTGCAATACCATGGAAACCAGACCCCTGCCATACTCTGCACAACGACCCTGTAACACCCTGCAAACGACCCTGCAATACCCTGCAAAACGGCCCGGCAATATCCTGCAATACGCTGCAAACCACACCCCTGCCATACCCTACAACAAAAACGACCTTGCAACACCCTGCAGACGACCCTGCAATACTCTGCACAACAACCCTGCAATACCTTGTAACACCCTGCAGAACCAAACCTCTGCAATTTCTTACAAAATCATGCAAAACGGCCCTGCGATATTTTGCAGAACCCTGCAAATGGCCCGGTAATACCCTGAAAATCAACCATGAAATACCTTGCAGTAGCCTGCAAACCAGACCCCTGCAATACCCTGCAAAACGGCCCTGCAATACCCTGCAAGACGACCCTTCAATACCCTGCAAAACGACCGCGCGCCCTCTGAGCGGAGGCGGTCTTAAAGCGTTTCCCCTGCATGTTTTCTGGCAAACACTCTCCCTCCCCTGTCCCAGGATCTCGCCGACCCCCCTGCACCTGCAAAATCCTACAAAAACTTCCCCCTTGCAAAGCCGATTCCACGACAAGGCCGATTACACGACTCTGCAATACCATGGAAACCCGACCCCTCCATTGCAAAACGACCCTGAAATGCTTTGCAAACGACCCTGCAAGATCCTGTAACACGACCCGACAATATCCTGCAATACGCTGCGAACCTGAGTTGCAACATGGTTTTTCTGTCACCGCGGCAGTCCCCCAATCCCACCAGCTCTCTGGGCGTAGGTGGTTTAGGGAGTTTCCTCTTCCAACCCCCTTCTTCCCCTTCGGGGCGGGGGTCATCACTGTTCCTCATTAACATACATCCCCACCCCAACCCGGCCGGCGGCCAACCCGGAACCACGCCGACCCCATGCGGGCCCGCCCCCCACCATCCCTGTCAAAAAACCATACAATCCGCACTGTACCTCCAAATTTGAAGCGTGCGCGGCCAACCCGATGCGCACCCCCACCATCCCTGTCAAAAACAATTCAAAGTACACTTTGGGGCAAAGTCTGGAGTCATGCTCGTAAGGCCCGCGAGCACTCTGTATGGTTTTTCCCTACCTAGGCTCTGCCTAGATGGTTCTTACTCTCTTAGCTTAAAGGGGCCGGGCAGTGGAAATCGCCCCGGGCGGTTCCCCCAGTCCCCGCCCCGCGGTTCCCCCAGTCCCCTGGGAGGTTTAGCTTTAGCTTTAGCTTTAGCTTTAGCTTTAGCTTTAGCTCTAGCTTAGCTTTAGCTTAGTTTTAGCTTAGCTTTAGCTCAGCTTTAGCTTAGCTTCAGCTTAGCTTCAGTTTAGCTTCAGCATAGCTTTATCTTAGATTTAGCTTAGCTTTATATTAGCTTTAGCTCAGCTTTAGCTTAGCTTTAGCTTAGCTTTAGCTCAGCTTTAGCTTAGCTTTAGCGTAGCTTTAGCTTAGCTGTGGCTTAGCTGTTGCTCGGCTTTAGCTTTAGCTTAGCTGTTTAGCTTTAGCGTAGCGTTAGCTTAGCTTTAGTTTTAGCTTTAGTTGTAGCTTAGCTTTAGCGTAGCTTTAGCTTAGCTTTAGCTTAGCTTTAGCTTAGCGTTAGCTTAGCTTTAGCTTAGCTTTAGCTTAGCTTTAATTTAGCTTTAGCTTAAGCTTAGCTTTAGCATATATTTAGCTGAGCTTTAGCTGAGCTTTAGCTTAGCTTGGGCGTATCTTCATCTTAGCTTCAGCTTAGCTTTAGCTTAGCTTTAGCTTAGCTTTAGCTTAGCTTTAGCTTAGCTTTACTGTTACTACGAATGCTGCTTTCCTAGGGGCTCCAACTCCTAGGTAGGGTCGCACTGGGATCATTTTGACAGGGGCGGCGGGTTGTCAGCATATTCCCTGCTGCGCGCAGGGCTACCATCCCTGACAAAACGCCATACAAAATGCGCCTCGCGGCTAAATCTGGATAGTGCGCGGCCACCCCGCGATCACTCCCAAGTGTTTTTTGACAGGGACGGCGGGGGTGGTGGCGCGTGGCTTGCTGTGCGCAGGCCCACCAGACACAATGATGGGCATTCGTTTTCGACAAATATGGCGGGAACCGGCATGTTTGCCGATGTGTGCTGTCACGTACGCGGGCGCACCTGACGAACTCTGCACGTGCCCCGAACGTGGCGCACCTGGCGCGGCTGGAATGCGCGGCACATCTGGAGCACTCGGAACACGTGCCGCATCTGGCGCACCAGGCGTGCCTGGCACTCTCGGGTCCCAGGCGGGCCTGGCGCGCATGGCGCCCCTGGCATGCGTGGCGTACCTCGCCCACGGGTCGCGCACCTGGGGGCAGCTTTGGTTCCCAGTAACTGCCCATCCAAAGACGACCGCTGAACATGCTCAGGCTCGGGTGTTACTTATGTGTTGGGAAGACAGGTGGGAGTGAGCTAGACGGCTTGCGGGCGGGTGGGTAGCTGGATCAATGTTCCCTATTAATAAACACCGCCTCCCGCAGGCGACCTGCAGCCAACCAGGAACCATGCGGGCACCCCCCCACCATCCCTTTTTAAAAAACAATACAAAACACACGATGCCTCCCAATGCGGAGCATGCGCAGCCAACCCGATGCGGCCTCCCCCACCATCCCTGTCAATAAACCATACAGAGTGCACTTGGCGGCGGCTGCGGCGGCGGCGGCGGCTGCGGCGGCTGTGGCGGCGGCGGCTGCGGCGGCGGCGGCGGCGGTGGCGGTGGCGGCGGCGGTGGCGGCAGCGGCTGCGGCGGCAGCGGCTGCGGCAGTTTGGCAGCGGGGGCGGCGGCGGAGGCGGCGGCGGCGGCGGGCGGCGCGGCGGCGGCGGCGGCGGCGGATTGGCCCCCAGTAGCTGCCCATCCAAGGACGACTGCTGAATACGCCGAAGCTCGGGTCAGACTCGGGTGCTACGTATGTGTTGGGAGGCGGGTGGGAGTGAGCGAGACGGCTTGCGGGCGGGGAGGGAGTCTTGACCCCTCCCCACCACCCCCTCCCCTGGACCTGGACGGGGGGGGCCGCGAGGTGCCCGGCCTCGACGAGGAAGCGAAAATCAGTGGTTTTACTAATAATTAGTCGGCCCCATTTTGGCATCTGGGTGGGGCAATGCGAATTGCGACCATCCCCTTCTTTGATCGATGTCCTCCAAAATAGCCCCAAGAAGCGCCCAGGCCCCAAGAGGCCCCAAGATGGGAGAGAGCGTGATCCACCGCCGCTTTGCTATGGAAAATTGCCAACTTTTTCCTCCGGAGCCCGGGGGTCGCCCCCCCCCCCCCCCTCCGAAAATCCCCCCCCCCCCCTGCTGGAACCCCTCCCCCCCCCCCCCCCCCCAAAACCCCCTCCCCCCCCCCCCCCCCCCCCCCCCTCGAAAACCGGGGGGGGTCACTACCGGTTCGAACCCCCCCCCCCCCCCCCCCCCTCCGGATCCGGAAAACCGGGGGGGGTCACTACCGGTTCGAACCCCCCCCCCCTCGAAAACCGGAGGGGGATCACTACCGGTTCGAACCCCTCCCCACCCCCCCACTCACCGCCAGCAAACGACTCCCGGTCCCTACCACCGTCCGCATCACATCCTCCACTGTTGTTCCCAGCACCACTGTCCTCACCACCACTGTCCCCACTGTGTCCCCACCAGTGCCCCCACCACTGTCGCACTGTCCCCACTGTCCCCACCACTGTTCCCACCACGGTTCCACTCTCCCCACTGTCTCCACGGCCCCAACCACTGCCCGACTATCCCCACTGTCCCCACTGTCCCACTGACTCCGCCGCTGTCCCACTGAGCTGTCCCACTGTTCCCACCACTGTCCCCACTGTCCCCACCACTGTCCCCACTGTACCTCTGTCCCATTGTCCCACCGCCGTCCTCGCCACCGCCTTCACCACTGTCCCCACCACCATTGTACCCTCCACTGTCCCATTGTTTCCACCTCATTCCCACTGTGCCCACACCACTGTCCCCACCACCACCGTCCCCACCACTGTCCACTGTCCCCCCTGTTCCCACCATTGTCCTCACCACTGTCCCCACCACTACCGGCCCTCTACTGTCCCACTGTCCCACTGTCCCCACCACTGTCCCGCTGTCCCCTCACCACTGTCCCACCAACACCGTCCCCACCTCTGTCCGCACCCCCACTGGGTTTTCGAGAGGGGGGGGGGGAGGGGTTCGAACCGGTAGTGACCCCCCCCCCTTTTCATGATGAGCTGGGGGGGGGGGGGAGGGGTTCGAACCGGTAGTGACCCCCCCCCGGGTTTTCCGGAGGGGGGGGGGGGGGGGGGGGAGGGGTTCGAACCGGTAGTGACCCCCCCGGTTTTCCGCCAGCAGCGGTAGAACACGCTCTTTCCAAGATGGCCCCAAGGTGGCCCAAAGAGGCCCCCAAGAGGCCCCCAAGAGGCCCCCAGGAGGCCCCAAGAGGCCCCCGCAAGGCACCCAAGACGCCCAAGAGCCCCCCAGGACCGCCAAGAGACCCCCAAGACGTCCCAAGAGGCCACCAAGAAACGCCCAAGAGATATCCCAAGAGGCTCCAAGAGGCATCCAAGAGGCCTCTGGCCTTTTTGCTTGCCCTCCTCCTCCTGCTCCTCCTTCCTCTTCCTACTCCTTCTCTTCCTCCTCCTCCTCCTCCTCCTCCTCCTCCTCCTCCTCCTCCTATTCATGTTCTTTCTCCCCACTCCCTCATCCATCAATCCAGTCTCCTCTTTTCCTCCTCCTCCGTCCTTCGCACGGTTCAGCCGTCCCGCTCTTTGCTGCCGCACTTCCCTGATCACCTCAGCTCGCCGGGACATCGTGCCTGCATGGGCTGGTGGGGATACGCGAAGCGTCTAGAAGTTCTGAAGGGCACGGACCCCAAATGTCCCAGGCGCTCCTGGGCCGGCCTGCGGTGGCCCGTGTGAGCTCTGAGGTGTTTCCTGCGCCTCCTGTGAACGCTGTGATCCCCCCAAAGCGACCTCCCGAACCCTCCCATGTGTCCAAGAAAGCTTCGAGTCGCCGAAAGAGCGCTCCAAGACGCCCGCAATAGCCTCAAGACGGCCCAAGAGGCTTCCACGACGCCCCAAGAGGCCTCCAAGAGGCCTCCCACGAGGTCCCCAAGAGGCAAACATCTATAACTGCTCCTGGGTGTTTGAAGGATGTGGCATTCTCCCCGTTTCTGCTTTCCGACGCTCCACGACGATCCAAGAGGCCCAAGACCAACCCGAGAAGGCCCAAGAGGCCTCCAAGAGGGCAGCAAGACGGCCTAAGAGCGCCCAAGACGGCCCAAGAGGCGCCCAAGACGGTTCAAGAGGGTTCCAAGACGGCCTAAAACGGACCTAAGAGAAGGAACACAAACCGAAAATCCGAGCTTCCGCCCCATGAGGCCCCCAGGAGGCCCCAAGAGGCGCCAAAGAGGTCCCAAGAGGCCCACAAGAGGCCCCCAAGAGGCCCACAAGAGGTCCCAAGAGGCCCCCAAGAGGCCCAAAAGGGACCCCAAGAGGCCCCAACCAAAACGGCCCCCAAGAAGCCTAAAAACTGCCTCCAAGAGGCCACCGAGAGGCCTCCAAGGAGATCCCAAAGAAAATCCAATAGGCTCCATACCCACAACCTAGTCACGGTGGCGGAATGGGCCGAAGGCCATCCAATATGTAGACATGAAGCGATACGTTGACACAGGTGTGCACCGATGCAAGCACGCACATGCAAATGTAGATATGTATAGATGCCGGTGCAAGCACCTAACCATATAGCTGTACGCATGCGCATACACCTGTTCGCATGTATGTGTCCATACATGCAAGTGCGCACGTTCGTACACACACAAATATGTATACATACAAGCTCAGATACGCAAAGGCACATACGTATACATAAAGATTGGCGTGTACACATTCATAT
The DNA here is from genome assembly GCA_963575745.1 of Prorocentrum cordatum. Classification (NCBI taxonomy): domain Eukaryota; class Dinophyceae; order Prorocentrales; family Prorocentraceae; genus Prorocentrum; species Prorocentrum cordatum. The sequence goes on from CAUYUJ010015612.1 coordinate 282,374, forward strand.
CCATGCATACAAATACACACACACTTGTACATGTATGCCAACACAGATGTAGTCACCTACATATGCACATGTTGTGTAGATGCATGTGCGTACGCTTCTGCCTAGGCGAATATATATCTATATATATATATATGTATATATATATATATATATATATATATATCCATGCACATATACCTACACAGTTGCATACAAATATGCATATACGCACGACTATAGATCACAAGCAGCCTGGCGAGTGCAGCTGCGGCGCGCGGCACCCGGGTTGGCCACCAGCTTCAGGGTATTCTCCCTCTCGAAACGGCGCGCAGGGGCCATCCGGTGTACGGGGCGCGCCAAGGAGTCCAGAGCCAGCGCAAAAGAGTAGACCGCCCCGCGCGCCCCTGCGGCGGGCGCGGAGCGGTCCTCGGCAGGGTCGGCCCGAGAGCGGAGCGCATCCGGCGCCGAGGCGGACGCCGTCGGCGTCGCAGTCTGGAGCTACAGGACGCACGTGGCCGAGGCTTGTCGGCGAGACGTCGGCGTCGTGGTGGTCTGCGTGCGGGGAGGAGCGGTGCGCCCTCGGGGCCGAGGCGGTCCCGCAGCGGCGCGGTCCACGGGGCCCGCAGGCGCGGCGGAGGTGCGGGGGGTTGCACCCCGCGCTGCTGGTCCCCAGGCTCGTGGGCGAGCCCAAGGTGGCTGCGGGGGGGCCAGGGTAGAGGAAAGAGAACTGTGCACAGACACCGATTCTGGCCGGGCCCATCCTGAGCCCGGGATCGGTGCCTACGCCCTCTTACCCTGGCCAGGAAGGTATGTGCACCGATCCTGGGTCAAGGATGGACGTTGTCAGGATCGGTGCATGTGCATAGTTCTCTTCGCCCGAAGTGGGCAGCCCGGCCGACAGCCCGCGGCGCTTCCGACCGCTGGCTGCTGCGCGAGACCAGGGGCCAAGGCCTGCAGGGCGGGCGGAGGCCGCTCCGCGGTCGAAGGCGTGGACCTCGGAGTCGGCGCCATCATGGGGACCACCGTCGAGGCCGACTGCTGGCCCAGCGGCGTGGAGGAGCCCGCCCAGCCGCAGCGCATCCTCGGCCGCCAAGCGCCAGCCTCGGCGATAACGGCTTGGAGCCGCGTCAGCTCGGCAGGCGCGACCGCCTCTTGGGCAGCGGCAGCGTGGCCGTCCACTGGCTCTTCCGCGAAGCTGGGGCGCGCCTGTGTTGGGACCAGTTCGGCGGGCGCGTGCCCGGCCGGCCTGAAAATTCGAATTCGGTACATTCGTCAAACGTGTTATCTTTTCTATGTATGCCCTTGAGGCGTTTCAATAACAGCTCAGACAGACTGACCTTTAAACAATGCAGCAAATACTTCCACTGGTATATAGCAAGTCTGACACGACGGTGGCTCCATCACGAAAACCCCCAAGTCCGTCTCTATGTTGGAGCCATCCTGGGCCCTGATGGGCTCTTTTGGGACAGTCTCAGAGCCCTCTTGGAACATCCCCCTCCTCGCTCTCCTCCTCCTCATCCTCCTCCCCCTCCTCCTCCTTATCCTTCGACCATATGCGGGAGTGCAAGCTCGAGGCGTCAGCAACTTCCTCCCCCTTCATCCTCCTCGCTCTTCTCGCCCTCGTCGTTATTATCTTTCTCCTCGTCGCTCTCCGTCTCGATTTTTTCCTCGCTTTCCAACTCCTCTTCGCTCTTCCATTCCTCATCGCTCGCCGTGGCATCGAGCAACAGCATCCAGCCGCTTAGGTGACCAGCGCAAGAGGTGGCGCGATACATAGTGCACTAAAGTTTCGCGGCCCAGCGTTGCCCGGAGCGAGCCCTCCCGCTCTGCGGACCCTTCCACTTTTTCACCCTTTTCGTCATCGCTCTCTCGGCCACCTCCTCCTCCTCCTCCTCCTTCTCCTCCTCCTCCTCGCTCAATACTGCCATTTCTCCCTCTCCATCCTCCCTCATCTTCCTCCTCCTCCTCCTCCTCCTCCTCCTCCTCCTCCTCCTCCTCCTCCTCCTCCTCCTCCTCCTTGCTCCTCCTCCTCCTCCTCCTCCTCCTCCTCCTCCTCCCTCCTTCCTCTCCTCCTCCTCCTCCTCCTCCTCCTCCTCCTCGTCCTCCTCTCCTCCTCCTCCTCCTCCTCCTCCTCCTCCTCCTCCCTCCTCCTCCTCCTCCTCCTCCTCCTCCTCCTCCTCCTCCTCCTCCTCCTCCTCCTCCTCCCTCCTCCTCCTCCTCCTTGCTCTTCTTTTTCTTTCTTCTCCTCCTCCTCCTCCTCCTCCTCCTCCTCCTCCTCCTCCTCTCCTCCTCCTCCTCCTCCTCCTCCTCCTCCTCCTCCCCCCTCCTCCTCCCCCCATGCCCCTCACCGCACGAAGGGCGGGAGGCGGACGGGCCGCCGAGCGAAGAGCCCGCTCTCGCCGCGGCCTCCCCCGAAGGAGTCCGCGAACTTGCCCGCGATCGAGTCGAGGCCCGCCTCTGGAGCGCAAGCCGCCAAAGGGGGGAAGAGATGACTGAGAATCAAGGGGTCCCTCACCCTTTGGGAGCGGTCAAAAGTTAAGACGCCAAAAACGTTGGGGATTGGGTTGTCCAGCAAAAGTATCAAATCAAACCACCCAGATTGCGTATCCCCGATGCAAAGACGGGGACCTTCGCTAGGCTGTAGAGGCACAGGTCCGGCCGACATCGACACCGACATTCGGGTCGACCATTGTTTTATATTGGTGTTGGGGGTTCTTGCGTCCTTGATGACGGGAGAGGTACCAGCTCGGTCGAGATCCAGGGCTTCTCTTATCCTCAGTGAAGGGAGAGGCACCAGTCCGGCCGAGATCGACATCGGCGTTCGGGCTTTTGTTTTGGAAAGAAGGAAAAAGAGGCGAAAAGGGAATGCGACGACCAACCTGCAGATCCACTCGTCATGCTGTCCACCGCGGGCTTCAGGAAGGGGCATAGAGCGACGCGAATAAACCCCGGGAAAGCATCAGCGCCACGGGCGAGCACGACGAAGAGGACAACTAATAACAATTGCAGACCGAAGCCGGCACCACTGTTTGTCGCCAGGCTGCCAACGCGTTCTCGTTCATCGTCGCCCAGGTGGCCTTTCGAACAAAAGTAAGCGACTGCTCTCGAGAAGGCGGGAATATGTTTTTTGCGGACACCTCGCCAACAGACTGCTGAAGAAATCCCAGACCAAAGGCAGAGCCATGTGACTTCTCGCAGTGGGCCGCGGGCCAAAACTGCTCGTGATTAGAGCGTGCTGCACGACAGTCTTTGCCGCATCTCGTTCAAATAATCGCGGCTAGCGAAACGTCCGCCCGCGAGCGTTTGCAAGCAAATGCACTCCGCTGTCGTTCGCTTGAGCTCAAGGACAAAGTCGATCGTGCTCAGGGACAGCTTTCTGCCGATCGATTTCGTTGAGTGTGAATGGGGGACCGCCTTTTGCTGGTCAGGGTGGCTCATAACCTGGAGCAACAGTGCGTCATCCTCTTCGAGACATTGCATTCTGCCGTCAAATAAGTTCGGCATGTCGTCGAGACGAGAACTATCACCCATACCAGGATAAGGACTGAGCACCGCGAGCTAGTGCTACGATTTAAGATAGCGGTGATGCCTAGGTGCGCCAAAACGGATGACACGGCGTACCCAAGGTCAGCACGACGCTCCGCGTCCAACATGTGAGTTCGCAAATACGTATCGAACCTTATATCGTACTTTGGGGCCTCCACAGTGCAGCGGCGGAACCGCGAGAGGAACCGCTGCGTAGGATCGCGCGCCCGAAGCACGACCATGAGGTTTTGATAACAGTCCGAAGTCAGCGGGCCCCCTTTCTTCAGCTGGGTCTGGTGAAGCTGGACGTAGTCCGTAGACTTGCTTGTGACTGGCATCCTGGATTTTTACTCGCTAGCGCCCCGCTTCGGCATGATATCTAGACTCCTAATTTTTATGTATCCACGAAAAAGGGAAACAACTCAATCGCACCGCCGCCACATTTGCCGGCATGGATCTAACGCAGCCGCGGGAGCACATGACCATTCAGCACCCTCGCCGTCTTCCACCGTCGGTCGCCCCGGAACCTGGCGTCTCCCGCAGCTCCCGCGCCGCAGGAGTCCTGCGACGCCTCGTCCCTCGACTCCCGCGCCGGGCCACGCGGCTCGCTCGTGGAGCTGGACGCCACGGGCTGGGTCGAGGGCCGGGTCGAGCTGGAGGCCCCGGCGCTGGGTGGGGGCGCCGACGGCACAGCGCAGCAGCACGGTCACCACGGTGCTGGCGAACATGCGCGCGCGCAACCTGCGGGGCGACCCGCCCGCGGTCGGACAGTGCTGAATTGAGCTCCAATTGCCACTTGAACCAAGGGCTGCGGCATCGACGCTCCGGTTGATCAGTGTCCTATAGGGCTCTTGTATCCCCGATGACGGGAGAGGCACCACTGGCCGAGACCCACATCGACATTCGCGTCGATCATTGTGCTATTAGGGCAGGTGTTATTTTATCCTCGATGGGGGAAGAGGCACCAGTCTGGCCGATATCGGCATCAATTTTCGGGTCGATCCTTGTGCTATTCGGGTCAGGGGTTGTTTTATCCTCGATGGAATGAGAGCAAAACAAGC
>CAUYUJ010015612.1:291938-306938 GCA_963575745.1 Prorocentrum cordatum
GACTGGGGATCGAAAACCATGCGCTACGCCCGAGAGGAAGCCAACTTCTAGGAACAACCACATTGCAGGGCGAGAGGGGTCGAGGAGGACGAACAGGCAAGAATCGGCGGCGAGCCGGGTGGGAAATGAGAAGTGGCGGGTCCTCTCAGAAGGCTCGGAAGTCTCCCGGCCTTCTGAGAGGTTTTCTGAACCTTCGCCGAAGACAGAGGAAACTTCTGAAGGCCAAGAGGCTTCTGAGAAGCCCCGCCGTCTCTGAAAAGGCATTCTCCTTCTCACTTCCCCCCTCGCTCGCCGCCGAATACTGCAGGGCGCGAGGGGTCGAGGAGGATCAGCAGGCAAGAGAAAGACGAGTAGAGGAGGCCACGAAACCTCGAAGATGTCCGAGCCCTTGTCCAGGGCGGACTCGACCTTCGCGCGGGCGCGGGCGGAGCCCCTTAATCCTCTCCTCCTTATTCTTATGCCCCGTCGCCATTGCGTACACATCCTCGTGATATCACCTGTCCTTCTCTTCCGTCCGTCTCCTCTTCTTCATCCTTCCCTCGTCCTCCTCCTCCTCCTCCTCCTCCTCCTCCTCCTCCTCCTCCTCCTCCCCCTCGTCCATCCCTCCTCCTCCTCCTCCTCCTCCGCCTCCTCCTCCTCCTCCTCCTCCTCCTCCTCCTCCTATTCGTTCTCAAATCCCTCCTCAGCATCACCAACACATGCGATCACGCCCATCACCAGCCAGCATCATCGTGATCATCCTCATCAGCATCATCAACACCAGACTAGCCATCACGTCCTGACCGTACTCAGGACTGTGAGGACTGTGGTTCACGGACTGCATCTCTGATTTGCAGAAGTCAACTCAAACGACATTCAGCCAGTTTCACCACCAACAATATCTCCTCCTCCTCCTCCTCCTGCTCCTCCTCCTCTTCCTTTTCCTCCTCCTCCACTTTTTCCTCCTCCTCCTCCTCCTCCCTCGTCCTCCTCCTCCAACTCCTCCTCCTCCACCTCCCCCTCGTCCTCCTCCTCCTCCTCCTTCTCCTCGTATTCCCTCTTACGCCATCCCTATTACTGATACTAACACATCTGGGCGTTTCGCTGTGACTTCCACACCGCTGTTATGACCCTGACGTTTGAAATTTCCAACGGCTTCACGGATGGAACGCAGGCCATGTTCAAAATGTGATTCTCGCCTAAGCGCCGCGCACATTCGTCTCAAGACCGTTCTCAACATGTAGTTTTCGCCGTAGCGCCGCCCACATTCGTCCCAAAAGTGTGCAACAACTCTACGGACGGAGAGCGGGTCGTGTTCAAAAGGTTGCTCTCGCCGCCGCGCCGCGCACACGCTCTTGAAGACTTTGCAGCAGCTTCAAAGACGCAGGGCGGCTACCTGTCAGAACGTGGCTCTCGCCTCAGCGCCCCACGCCTTCGCCGTCAGAGCTTGCAACAGCTTGAAGGACGGAAGGCGGCTCTTTGCCAACACGTGGTTCACGTTCTGGCGCCGCGCACACTCAGCTCGAACGTGACGACGGCAAAGATGAAGTCCCAAGAACGGTGCTCCGGCACGACTTAGGATCGTCAGGACGCAAAGGCCACGTTGATTCGCGTCGCTGAACTCCCAGGAACGGCGTCGTTGTACGATTTCACATTGTCAGGACGCAACAACCACGCCCATTCGCAACGCTGAAATCCCAGGACGTGTGCTTTTGCACGGTTGAAGGTTCTCAGTAAGTTACCTTCCAATGTGGCACTTCCTGCAATGACAATGACCCGGTGGCGTACACAACCGTTTGTAAAAATGTGGCATATACATGTGTATACATATACAAGGCAACTCACTGCCAACAAACATGTTGAAGCACCCGCAGTGCGCATGAACTCCCCGAAGCACTCAAGAAAGCACGCAGTAATAAGCATGATAGAGACATATGCAGAATCACACAGAGAGGTGTGAAGGAGGGACATATATGTTCAGTAACAGCAGCAGCGTCCAGCGCTACATACGTGGGAAAGAACAGCGCCATACGCTCGCTCTATAGCAGACCAAACCGTCGCACTGAGCGAGGGAAAGCGCGCAGGTCGGCATGACGGGCCACAAGCGGCTGAGGATGGAAGGCCACGCGGACAAAAAAAGTGCTATGCGCTGCGTGACGCAGCGGCTCCCTGCGAGCTCCGATGCAACATCGCCGAACACTGCGTGACGGGACAGCGCCGCGAGGTTCCAACTGGATCCCCGTACAACTCCACTGCGCGCGACCTCCCAGGAGCCCACGACAACGGCAAGAATTGCGCCCTTCGCATCCCCCCAGGGCGCCGCGAAATGCTAACTGGGTCCGCGTACCACTGCACTCCGCGCGACCTCCCAGGAGCCCACGAAAGTAGCGACGGCTGCGAACTTCGCAGTCACGCAGGGCGCCGCGAGGTCCCAACTGGGTCCGCGTACCACTCCACCCCGCTGGGCCTCCCAGCAGTCAACGACAGCGGCGACAACTGCGATCTTCGCAGCCCCCCAGTGAGCCGCCAAGTCCCAACTGGGTCCGCGTACCACTCCGCTGGACCTCCCAGACGCCCATGAAAGTGGCTCCAGGTGCGCACTTCGCAGCCACGCAGGGCGCCGCGAAGTGCTAACTGGGTCCGCGTACCACTCCACTTCGCGCGACCTCCCAGGAGCCCACGAAAGTGGCGACAGCTGCGAATTTCGCAGCCACGCAGGGCGCCGCGATGTCCCGAGTGGGTCCGCGTGCACATCCACTCCGCGCGACCTCCAAGGAGCACTTGAAACTGACGGCAATTGCGCACTTCGCAGCCACGCAGGGCGCCGTAAGATCCCAACTGGGTCCGCGTACCACTCCACTCCACTGGACCCCCACGAGCCCGCGAAAGTGGCGACAATTGCGCACCTCGCAGCCACGCAGGGCGCTGCGAGGTCCCAACTGGGTTCGCGTACAACTCCACTCCGCTGGACCTCCCAGGAACCCACGAAAGTGGCAACGGTTACGCACTTCGCAGCCACGCAATGCGTTCCGAAGTCCCAACTGGGTCCGCGTACCAATCCACTCCGCTAGACCTCCTAGGAGCCTACGAAAGGGGTGAAGTTGCGCACTTCGCAGCGCTCCAGGGACGCAAGCAGGACGAAGGAGAGAAGGGAGGCAGGAAGTAGGAGGCAGGAGGGCGGAGGGGGAAAGAGGAGAGGAAGGAGACTCGAACACAGTGCTCCATTCAAAACGAACACCCAACCAAGGAGGGGTTGGGAATAAATTTGTGTAGGGGCCTGGGGTAAGAAGGCGTGTGAGACATTTTGCTGTCCCTCTCCCCCTTTCCCCCTCCCCCAGGGTCCGAAATCGCACTTGAGCGGGGGAGCCCTTGGGGGGGCACTGGGGGTGCGAACTCGTCAACGCACCCGCAGAGCCTCCAGAGCCTCCGAATACTCATTCCGTGGCCTCCCAGAGACCGAGATGACATTGAAGCTGGCTCAAGCTAGGCTCCAACATGCCGAGGAGCCCTCAACAAGACCAAAGACGGCCCGAAGATGGGCCAAGAGGCCTCCACGCCCCAAGGGGTCACCAAGGAGACCCCGCAGAGGGCCCCAAGAAGAACATCGCCCCAACGCTTTCGTAAAGCCTACGTGTTCAGCATATTCGCCTTTTTCGTGCCAGCATCGTCCACGATGGCCCAAGAGGCCCCCAAGACCGCCAGCGAGCGCCCAAGAAACCCCCGAGAGGCCCCATCATATGCATCCAAGAGGCCAAAAGGAAGCCCCCAGAGAGGCCCCCGACGGCCCCCTGAGAAGGCCTCGCCCACGGATGTCTCTCCTCGTCTGGGGGCCGGCGGAATGGCGTAAGCCGCTTGAATCAATTCTTGCAGGGACCTGCGAAGAATGAAATTGGAAATAGGGTAGATTGCAACATCGTTCATGCGTCTTGGGCGTACATTGGTCCTCCTTCCCCTCCTCCTCCTCCTCATCCTCCTCCTCCTCCTCCTCCTCCTCCTCCTCCTCCTCCTCCTCCCCTTTTTCCTCCTCTCCTCCTCCTCCTCCCCTCCTCCTCCTCCTCTTCCTCCTCCTCCTCCTCCTCCTCCTCCTCCTCCTCCTCCTCCTCCTCCTCCTCCTCCTCCTCCTCCTCCTCCACTTCTTCCTCATGCTCTCCCCGTCCTCCTCCGCCTCCCCCGGCAGCTCACGCCGCCAATGCGGCGGCGGAAGTCTCGGGCGACCACGGTCTCTAAGATGTCGCCGGTCTTGGCGGCCAGCGCCTGCCGGGCGCGCCGCCGCAGGCGGAGAACGGCGGGAAGGAGGGTAGGTCAGGGCACTGACCTGCATGGGAGGCGGAAGGACACACACCAGCACGACAGTCAACCCGTATAATCCGCCGACCCCAGAAGGCGTATGCGGACGATCCTCGCCCCGGCACCCCCACCCCGCGAGACGTCTGTTCTTCGAACCCTCCACCCGACAATCTTGGAACCCTCCACCCGAAAACTTCTCGCACGAAACCCAGCAACGCCCCCCACCTCGCCCCGGCACCCTCTCTCCTCGAAACGTCTGTTTTCGGGTTCGAAACCCACCAGCGCTCCCCACCTCGCCCCGGCACCCCCACCCCAGGAGACGTCTGTTTTTGGGCCCCCCCCACCCGACCATGTCTCGCCCGAAACCCACCAACGCCCCCCACCTCGCCCCGGCCCCAAGAGACTTCTGTCATTGGGCCTCAGCACACGATACTTTCTCGCCCGAAACCCACCAGAGTTTCCCACCTCGCCCCCGCACCCCCACCCGAGGAAACGTCTGTTCTTGGGACCCCCGCCAGGGAATTTCTCTTTCGAAACCCACCGACGCCTCCCACCTCGCCCCGGCGCCACCACCAAGAGAACGTATGTTTTTGGACCCCCCCCAAGCAATCTCTTGCCCAAAACCCACCAACGCCCCCCACCTCGCCCCGGCACCTCCGCCCCAGGAAACGTCTGTTCTTGGGACCCCCCAAACTCCCTGAAACCCACCAACGCCCCCCGCCTCGCCCCGGCACCCCTACCCCAGGAGAAGTTTGTTTTTGGGCACTCCTCCCGACAATTTCTCACCCGAATCCCACCGACGCCCCCCACCTCGCCCCAGCACCCCCACCCCAGGACACGTTTGTCTTGGGACCCCCCCACCCGACAAGTTCTCGCCCGAAACCCACTGGCGCCCCCCACTTCGCCCCAGCACCCCCCCCCCCAGGGCACGTCTGTCTTGGGGCCCCTCCACCGGACAAGTTTTCACCCGAAAATCCACCGACGCCCCCCACCTTGCCCCTCCGGCACCCCCACCCGAGGAAACGTCTGTTCTTGGGACCCCCTATACCCTACAATTTCTCACCCGAGTCCCACCAACGCCCCGAACCTCGCCCTGGCACCCCCACCCCAGGAAACGTTTTTTGGGGGGACCCCCCGCCAAACAATCTCTCGCCCGAAACCTACCGACGCCCCCCACCCCGCCCCGGCACGCCCACCCCAGGAAACATCTGTGTTTGGGAACCCCCACCCAACAATCTCTCGCCCGAAACCCACCAACCCCTCTCACCACGCCCCGGGCACGCCCACCCCAAGAAACGTCTGTTCTTGGGACCCCGCACCCGACGATTTCTCGCTCGAAACTCACCGACGCCCACAACCTTGCCACAGTTTCTCGGGACCACCACCCAACAATGTCTTACCCGAAACCCACCAACGACCCCCACCTCGCCCCGGCACCCCCACCCCAGGAAACGTCCGTTCTTAGGACCCCCCACCCGACAATGTCTCGCCCGAAACCCACCGACACCCCCACGTCGCCCGGGCACCCCCACCCCAGGGAACTGGAGGTGTCTTGGGGCATTTTGGGCAGTGCCGGCGCCCTCTTGAGGGCCTCTGGAACAGTTTTCGGGCGAGTTTTGGTGCTTCTGGGCCTGATTCGGAGCGTCGGCGGGCTGAAAAGGCAGAAGCCAGAGAAATCTGCAAAAGCCGATGGAACATCAATGGATTTTACATCGTGCGGCCGTCTTGGAAGGCGTTCGGGAATCGTGCGGACGCGTTCTGGGAGCGTTGTATGCCGTCTCGAAGCCGTCGAGCAGCGCCTTGGGGGCGGTGTGGGCCACGTGCGGGCCCTCGCGAGCGGCTGGGAATGATTTTCCGGCGATGCGGGACCTTCTTCGGCTGCCCTGCAGGTAACGGAAAGAGCGAGGCACGAGTGATGACGTTCCAATTTGGGGCGAAGCCCTACTGGAGGGTTCCACGGGAGGGGCAAGGGCTGGGCGCAGAAGTCTAATGGCCGTTTTCGGATTTTCCCCCGGATTTTGCATGTTTTTCGGGCTCCCCCCCCCAAGATCCCCCCCAAGAGCGCTCCAAGAGAGTCCAAGACCACCCAAGATGGCCCAAGAGGCCTCCAAGACGCCCCAAGAGGCGCCCAAGAGCGTCCCAAGAGGGTCCCAAGAGGCCAAAATCATAGATTTTCGTTGGAAAACGTGCATTTTGAGCAAACGCGATGTTTCGGCCTCCACGGCGTCGACGACGGCCCAAGAGGCCCCCAAAACCGCCCCAAGACGGCCAAAGAGGCTCCCAAGAGGCCCCCAAAACGGCCCAAGAGGGCCCCAAGACGGCCCAAGAGGCGCCCAAGACGGCCCAAGAGAGACCCAAGACGGCCCCAAGATGGGGACCACGAACCGAAAAGTCTAGCCTTACGCCCCAAGACGCTCCCAGGAGGCCCCAAGAGCCCCCCAAGAAGCCCCAAGAGGCCCCCAAGAGGCGTCCCAAGAAGCCACCAGGAGGCCAAAGTCATTGATTTCCGATCGGAAAACATACATTTTTAGCATACACGGTTTTTCGGCTTTCACGGCGTTGAAGACGGCCCACGAGGCCTCCAAGACCGCCCCAAGACGGCCAAAGAGGATCCCAAGAGGCCCCCAAAACGGCCCAAGAGGGCCCCAAGACGACCCAAGAGGCGCCCAAGACGGCCCAAGAGGGCCCCAAGACGGCCCCAAGAGGAGGACCACGAACCGAAAAGTCTAGCCTTACGCCCCAAGAAGCTCCCAGGAGGCCCCAAGAACGCCCCAAGAAGCCCCAAGAGGCCCTCAAGAGGCCCCCAAGACGCCCCCAAAAGGGCTCCAAAAGGGCCCCAGCAGTACTCCCAAGAAGACCCAAAGACGCCAAATAAAGAGCGATCGGTAACACAAAAAAGCTCTTCACACCAGAGAGCGGTGACGTAACAAGTTCCTGACATCAAGGCCCAGCCAAGGCTCAGGCACGGGCGGCAACGCAACAATCTCTGAACACCAAGGCTCCCAAGAGCGAGTGGTGACGTAACAAGCTCTCAACGCCAAGGCTCCCAGTACGAACGGTGGTGTGAATAATTTCGGCTTCTGTTTCTGAAGCGCTCTTTCGGTTCCCGTGCCGGCACAGGTAACGGAAAGAGCGAGGTACGAGTGATGACGTTCAGGTGGGGCGAAGCCCTAGAGGGAGGGGTTCCAGGGGAGGGGGGAAGCGTGCGGGAATTGGCGCTAATGGCCGCCACCCCCCCCCCAAGACGGTCCCAGAGGCGCCCAGGACTGCCCAAGAGGCGCCCAAGACGGCCCAAGAGGCGCCCAATACAGCTCCAAGACGGTCCCAGAGCGCTCCGAAACGGGCCAAAGTTGTGTCCGAGATGGTCCAAGAGGCCTCCAAGACGCCCTAAGATGGCTCCAAGACGGTCCAACAGGCCCCGAAGACGCCCCAAGTGGCTTCCAAGAGGCTCCCCATGAGGCCCCGAGGATTTTTCGGGGTTGAAGGATTTTTCGCCACTTTCGCCACCCACTTTGTGGGTGGCGAACGAATGTGGGTGGCGAACGAAAGTGGGTGGCGAACGAAAGTGGGTGGCGAACGAAAGTGGGTGGCGAACGAAAGTGGGCGGCGAAAGTGGGCGGCGAAAGTGGGTGGCGAAAGTGGGCGGCGAAAGTGGGCGGCGAAAGTGGGCGGCGAAAGTGGGTGGCGAAGTTGTTTGTTGCTTATCGTGAAGAAGCCGTGCCTTGTCGTGTTTCAATGTTTTCTTGTCGTGTTTCAGTTTTCCTAGTCGTGAGAACACCCGAGCTTTGCGGGAGGAAAACTTGTCATCCCGCTCGTGCCGCCGCGTCTGCGCGGGCGCGACAACAGTCTGCGCGCGCCACGCGCCGCTGCATACCACAGGCGCACGTTTGCGCACTGAGAACACGTGGCGTGCAAACTACGAACAGCATATCTCTGCGCTTTACAATGGGCGATGCTGCGCCGGGGGTGGGCGGGGTGGCGGGGGTTATGTTATGTACTGGGTGGGTGGGTGGGTTGGAGGCCACGTAACGCGCGATATGTGCAAAGGAATAAAAACTTGAACTCAAGAGAAGAGAGGAACGGCGGGGAAGGCCGAGCAGGCCCAGTAGCGAGAAGGACAGACTCGCTGTGCAGGGATGGATCAAGCCTGAAAATTAAAGTGGCACTCCGCTCGTGCACGCGGCAATGTCACGGACGCGGCGCACTATCATCCCAATGTGCACTGCTCCGGGTACTCTTGCAGATCCGTCCCAGAAGGCTGGGACTCGCAAGGCAAAGAGTTGCATCCCGATGACAACTAAAATATAGCGGAAGAATCAATACACGTACATATATACATATATAAATAGATGTATATAAATATATACATATATATATATAAGATACCTGCCGTAAGACAGGCAAGAACCAATCCAACAGCTGCAAGAAGCCCACACGGCCCAGCCGCATGGCGGCGGCTAGCCATCTAAAGCAGCGCGAGCTAGCAGCGGTTCCCTGGCGAGAGCGGCCGACAAGACTGAGCGGCACGTCGGTGGCCTACCCCCGCGCGCACCCAGCCCGAACGCCAATTCTTCTCACTAGACGGCCACCCCGGCGCACTCCGTGCCACGACCCCGGGAGAGGAGGAGGCGAGAAGTAGGCGGAGGAGGGAAACGAGGCGGAGGGCGACTGCATGCGCTACCCGAGCCGCGGACAGGCCTGCCGGCGCAGACCAACAAATCGGCACCACGATTCGGAGGGAGGGGGGCGAGGCGGAGGGGGAGGACGGGGAGGAGGAGGAGGAGGAGGAGGAGGAGGAGGAGGAGGAGGAGGAGGAGGAGGAGGAGCAGGAGGAGGAGGAGGAGGAATAGGAGGAGGAGGAGGAGGAGGAGGAGGAGGAGGAGGAGGAGGAGGAGGAGGGAAGAGGAGGAGGAGGAGGAGGAGGCGGACGAGGAGGACGAGGAGGACGAGGAGGACGAGGACGAGGAGAGGGGTCACCCTCGCTGGGCGGCTCGGTTGGGCGGCGCGTCGCGCAGGCGTCTCGCCGCCCTCGCCATGGCACCGCCGACCCCTGGGCGCAACAAATCTGCACCACGAATCCACGGACGAGAGAGGAGAACGAACGAGAGGTGTCACCCTCGATGGGCGTCTCGCTTGGGCGGCGTGCCGGGCGGGCGCGAGAGGGCGGAAATTCGGGCGGGCGGCTGCTCAACGCACGCGGCTGGCTCGAGAGGCCGCTCCCTCAACGGAAACCCATTCGCATCCCGGGCGGACGACTCAGCAGCGGCAGCAGCAGCAGCAGCAGCAGCAGCAGCAGCATGTGAGCAGAGGAAGGACGACACCCAGGGACTGGGGCGAACCCAGACCGGGGGAGGAGGGAGACAAGCGGGGAGACGCCCCAGTAGGGAGGGGGGCGACGACGACGCACACGGCGACAGCCCGGGGACGAAAGCGCCGGAAGAGGCACCGACAGGACGACGCAGGACGGCGGACGAGGACAACGAACCACTCAGGGAGCAACGGCAGGGATTGTCGCGCAGCGCTCTCCAGCTGCCCCCAGTTCGACGGCGGCGCGTCCAGCTGCGGGAGGAAACTCATAGTGGAGAAGGCGCACATTGAATATCCAATCGAGTTGGCGAACACGCCGCCTCCTGAGCGGCCCCACTCGCGGGCTCTGCGGAGGTATTTGACGCTGGCGGCGCCCCAGCCTTGTTCTCCTCGCTCGGGCCCCAGGAGGAAGCCGAGGTACTTCGCCTTGTGGGCGAATCGCAGCCCACCCCAGGACGGCGCTCGGGAGGTCACCTCCTGGCGCGCGCCATCAGGGTCTCCGAGCCGAAGCGGGAGCCAAGCCGTTTTGGCCACGTTCAAGCGGAGCCCCGAAACAGCGGCGCACTCGTCGAACATTGGTTCCAGCGAAGCGGCCGCCTTCGCCCCCTCCCTGGTCACCACGGCCAAGTCGTCCGCATACGCTCGGCGGACAACGTCGGGGAGGGCCCGGCCGAGACGCCGAAGAAGCATATCAGCAGCGAGTGCGACAAGCACTGGGGAGAGTGCTCAGCCCTGGCGAATCCTCGCTGTCACCGGGAATATTTCGTGCTCGCCGCCCCCGATGACCAGCCTGCAACGACTGTGGAAATATAGCGATCTCAGATATTGCAGCAGGCGCGCCGGGATCCCCGAGTCTGCAAGCACGTCCAGCAAAAAGTCCTGGCCCACTCTCAGGAAGGCAGCCGCGAAATCCAAGAAAATCGCCGCCCCGTCCTCGCAAATGAGCGCAAATGAATGATTTTCTGGCGGCTCGGGGGCGACGCGGTGTGGTTCTGGACTGTCCTGGAAGTGTGCTTGGGCCGCTTTGGGGCCTTGTGGGCATTGCGGGCGACCTTGGGGGGCGGGCCCTGACCCCGTCTTGGGACGGGTGTTGGTGTTTCTAAAGCTGGTTTGGGGCGTCGGCGGGCCGAAAATGTGGGAGCCCCAAAAAACATTAGAAAATCAATGGGGCACCCATGATTTTTGCATGTTGGGGCCCTCGTGGGAGGCGTCTAAGGACCCCCATTAGAGCACCCGGGAAGCGTTTCGGGCCGTGTGGAACCCTTCCTGGAGCGCCCCGGGGACGTCGTGTGCCATGTGGAAGCGATCGCGAGCGTTTGGGAATGATTTTTTGGCGGTTCGGGGGCGACTCGGGATGGTCTTGGTGGGATGTGAAATTTGTCGAACGCGGCTGGCCAGCGAAAGTCGCTAAGGATGGGCCGAAGGGGCAAGGGTGCAGGCGTAGCCTTGGAAAGTTGCTGATCCTTAGAGGCGCACGTCCAGACCGAACATGTGACAAAAACAGGTTATAACACCGGTAGCTTCTGAGAACAAAGAAAAAACGTTTTAAACAAGGAGCTTTGGACACATGGAATTTGGGTAGGTCCGCGAAGACTGGGCCAGGCATGCCGTCTTAGTGTTGTTTAAGGCCCTGTATATCGCTACTCGGCCAGCATGGCCAGCAAGCGCTCGTCACCGAACATATGCTGGATATTTTTGATCGCGCGCGTCGCCCCCGGGAGGCCGACGCACACACTTTTTCCGTCAGCGGCGAGGCGGCGAACTCCGCTCCAGCGAGAAGCTAGATAGGGACACTAATAAGCGAATTGGCCGGCGAGCAAAGAGGGAAGGGGGGACGGCCGAGAGGAAGAAGGGACGAGGCCGACGCACACACACACACATAGAATAACACATGCTCGGGCGATGCCGACCAGAGCCAGTTCAAGCAAATGAACCGCACCGAGGCGTCTCGGCAACGGCAGGGGGTCCCCAGACTGAACGACAGTCGTCCTCCCGTCTCCTCCTCTTCCTCCTCCTCCTCCTCCTCCTCCTCCTCCTCCTCCTCCTCCTCCTGCAACCGCTCCTGCTCCTACTCATGCTCCTCCTCCTCCTCCTCCTCCTCCTCCTCATCCTCCTCCTCCCCCATGCGCAGCCCATCCCCCATCCCATCGCTGCCGCAGGCCAGTGATGGGGGATAGGCCGCTTGGCCTCTGCCGATGGCACCCGACCTCTCGCCCGCGCTACCTGCTCGGCACTCCAGCCGAGCATGCTCACGCAAAGGCCGCCGCGACCTCGTTCCCGACGACGGACGGCCAAACAGGGAGCACAGTGTAGGCCGGCTTGCAACTGAGGCGGACAAGCTTGGCCGTGTCTTGAAACTCCTGCAACTCTGCTGAGGAGGGCTGGCGTCGCCGATCAAGTTGGAGACGACGACGACGACGACGACGACGACGACGACGACGCCGACGACGACGACGACGACGACGACGATGGCGACGACGACGACGACGCCGACGACGACGACGACGAGGACGACGACGACGACGACGACGACGACGACGACGACGACGACGACGACGACGACGACGACGACGACGACGACAACAACCCCGACCCCGACCCCGACCCCGACCCCGACCGCCGTTGGGGGGTGACGATCTCACAGCCGGGGTCTCGACGCCTCTCTGGTGCCATGTCTCCCTCCCTCTTCTCTCAGCACGCCTCCTGGCCCCCCTCGTCCGCGCCACGCGAGCGACGATCAAAAACGGGTCTTACGCGAGATGGCACGGCATCTTAGGCGGTGGCTTACGCGGGCCGCCCGCGCGGCACGCCACAGTGGAGACGAGGGGGCTTACGCGCGACCTTACGAGGGCAACTTATGCGCCAACGTCGGCGGAAACAAACCCGTTTACTTTCGTCGCCTGCGTGTCCCTTGGCCGGGGAACTCGGGTTGGCCCGACGGGACCATCACGAAAATGACGAGACCCGGTCTGAAATTCGAGGCGAGCTCCCTCTGCAAGCATCCCACGAAAACTGGACCGCCAAAATCCAGGACGCGCTCGTCGGAAAGCGTCGGCAAACCCGAGTTCCGGCGCACTCGAGCATTACCCTGGGTTTCTTAACAAGCGTGGGGAGGCACCCCCCCGCTGGGGGTCAACCTCGCCTCGTCGTCGCGCCGCGACGGGGGTCGGAGCGCCTTCGGCGCGCGGTGGCTGCCCGCGACGGGGGTCGATGTGGGGCTGTCGGCGGGGGTGACGCCCCCCCGACGCTTATGAAGAAACTCGGGGTGCGCATCCCCTATTCTGGCGGCACTCGAATCTCGCGTCTCCCCGACCCCTGCGCGAGCGAGCAGAGGGGCGCCGTCCCGACGGCGCGCCTCGCCAGTCAGGTTGGAGACGGCGTCGGCGACTTCGGCCCCTGGGGGGGGCGGCAGAGGACAGGCCGCCGCAGGCGGGCGGCGGGCCCAGCGATCACAGCACCGGCCGTGCAGACGTGCTGCAGCGGATTTGTTGCGTGGATTTCTGGCGACGCAAAACGCCGAAGCGGCGAGAGAAAAACGCAGTGAATTTCGCGTGGATGTCTGTCGAAATTTCACCTCGAAATCCGGAGCGAAATTCTCCAGGACACTCCAGGCCCATCCGATCGTTCTCCGAACGAAATCCGCTCTGCGATGTTGGCGCCATGACACTGCAGGCGGCGCGCTTTGAGCAGGGGCTCGACTACAAAATCGATGTACCCCAGAATTGATTTTTCCGTCGATGCTACGAACATGCGTAGATCAGCTGACGAAGCTCCGAATACGCTGCGTACTTCTCATGCGTTCGAGGGAACATCTAACTGTGGGGTATATCGAGCGCTACTGCGCCGGCCGAGCTGGAAGGCTCCCAAATTCCACCCAAAACGAAGGCAGATTCGAGACAACACCAGACCGATGAAAACCGGAAACCTCCCAAAACGTCATCTCCCTGCCCCTGCTCCTCCTCCTCCTCCTCCTCCTCCTCCTCCTCCTCCTCCTCCTCCTCCTGCTCCACCGCGTCCTCCGCCTCATCCTCCTCCTCATCCTCCTCCTCCTGGACCTGCTTCTCCTCCCCCTCCTCCTCTCCCTCGTCCTCCTCGTCATCGTCTTCAGGGTCGGCGGCACCGGCCACGAGGCCTTCACAATCGGAACCCTCCGAGAAGCGGCGGGTTTGGAGGACCCATCGGGCGCCGCGGCCGTTTCAGAGCGTTCCCCAGCGCTCCGACACGGACTTGTCTCGACTCTGGCTGGCGACGACCGAGCCCGACCTTGGCGGCGCGTAGAGGGGGGGGTGGGGGGAGGGGGGAGAGCTTCTGCGCGTGGCCGACTACCCCCCACCAACCATGGGTTTTCCTGCATCGACGAGGGTTGGAGGCCTGGCCATCGGCACCAACACCAGCACAGGGGGTTTGCCTCCACAGGGGGGACACGATCCACTCGATCTGGTCCGGTGGCAACACGTATCGGCCACCCCGGCAGCCAGAAGATCGCCACCATCGGCCGGATCGGGATCGCCTTGCCGCCGGTGGAGGCACACCGCCGACTTGGTGTTGGTGTCCACCTCGCCGCCCGGGCAGGAACGGGCTCTGGGCCGCTGCCCCCGCCCGCGTTGGCG
The DNA here is from genome assembly GCA_963575745.1 of Prorocentrum cordatum. NCBI lineage: Eukaryota > Dinophyceae > Prorocentrales > Prorocentraceae > Prorocentrum > Prorocentrum cordatum. The sequence goes on from CAUYUJ010015612.1 coordinate 306,122, forward strand.
GCGCGCACAAGGAAGAGGGAGGAGGAGAGGAGGAGGAGGAGGAGAGGAGGAGGAGAGGAGGAGGAGGGCGAGGAGGAGGAGGAGGAGGAGGCCTGCGAGAAGGGCGAGGGCTGGGCTCGGACCTCGCCGCCGACTGGCAGCTCTCTCGGCTTCCGGCTTTCTAGCTCTCGGGGCACGAGCTGCGGCGGGCCGCGCTGCCGCATCCCGAGGCCACAGTGCCTCGCTTTCGTCCTCGCCCTGTAGTCGTCCTCCTCCTTCCTCCTCCCTGTCATCCATCCTTCCTCCTTCGTCCTCCTCCTCCTTCGTCCTCCTCCTTCGTCCTCCTTCCTCCTTCCTCTCATCCCTCCTCCTCCTCCTCCTCCTCCTCATCCTCCTCCTCCTCCTCTCCTCCTCCTCCTCCTCCTCCTCCTCCTCCTCCTCCTCCTCCTCCTCCTCCCCTTCCTCCTCCACAGTTACTCCATCTGAATACTACTCTCCTCTCTCCCCTGAGTCTGTGGCGGAATCTGTCTCGGAGTGTTCGGCCCCCCCTCGCGTACCGTTTTTTCCACACAGGATGCCGGCGAGTTGGGTTCTCGCTTGTGCTTTTTCAAAATGCTGCTCTCGCTGAGGCGCTGGCCTCATTTTCGGGCTTCCGCCGTTCCGAGTCGTGCTCCCACTACAGCGCTGGCTTCATTGCTGCGTTTCCGCTCACTCCGAATCGTGCTTCCGCTGCAGCGCTGGCTTCATTTCCGCGCTCCCGCTCCCTCCGAATCGTGCTCCCGCTGCAGCGCTGGCGCCATTATTTCCAGCGCCATGCCACGGCGTGGTTTTCGGCCCG
>CAUYUJ010015612.1:311938-321987 GCA_963575745.1 Prorocentrum cordatum
AAATGGACACCGACACCAAAACAGGGAGTTGCGTTCGCCGGGGGATGATGATCCCAGATTTCAGTGTTGGTGGTAACCCTTCGAACACCTAGGAAGCCCAAGCATTACCACCAGTACCGAGATTGGGATCAGCTTCCCTTGGTGGAGGCACTCTGCCAACCTCTGGGCCTCCGAGGTTCTGGCGCTGACGCCTGCGTGGCCAGGGCGACTCAGGGCCAGCAGGAGTCCTTTGCATTGCACTGCTGCTCGTCCACTTCCCCATTAGTTTAGCCGCCGCCGTCATACTGTGCTGTACTTTCTTACTTGGTGGCCGCTCGGACTTCTAGCTGGACTAAATATTATGACAATTGCCGACCGACCTTCAGATTCACCAGCCTCGCAATCCAAGATCCTCCTCCCCCCTGCATCCTCCCTGCCTTCTCCTCCTCCTCCTCCTCCTCCTCCTCATCCTCCTCCCTCCGCCTCCCCCTATTCGTCACTCTACCCGCCTCCGCCCCCACCCCCGCCCCCACCTCCGCCTCCTCCGCCTCCTCCGCCTCCTCCTCCTCCTCCTCCTCCTCCTCCTCCTCCTCCTCCTCCTCCTCCTCATCATCATCATCATCATCATCATCATCATCATCATCATCATCATCATCATCATCCATCATCAGCACAGGCAGCAGCGGCCATAAAAAAAAAAAAAAACCCAGCAGCAGCATCCTCATCATCATCATCTCATCATCATCATCATCATCATCATCCCTCAGCATCAGCATCACAATCATCATCGCCATCATCATCATACGAATCATCATCATCATCATCATCATCATCATCATCATCATCATCATCATCATCATCATCATCATCATCATCATCCTCATCAGTAACATAATCATCATCATCATCATCAGCATCATCCTCATCATGTGGAGAAGCATGCAAATCAACCACCACCATTCAATCACCACCACCTACCATCATCATCAACTCATCACCTCAGCAGCATCGCCCTCACCACTACCACCACCATCATCATCATCCATAAGCAGCAGCACCATCATCAGCATCATCATCAGCATCATGACCATCACCACCACCATCATCAATCATCGTCGTCAGCAGCATCACCACCACCAATCATCATCATCATCAGCACAGCAGCATCAGCATCAAGCATCAGCAGCAGCAGAATCATCATACACCACCAGCAGCATCATCGGGCATCAGCATCAACTCATAATCATCTCATCAAATCAACCACATCAGCATGTCATCATCAGCAGCATCACCACCACCATCATCATCATCATCATCAGCAGCAGCAGCATCAGCATCAGCATCAGCAGCAGCAGCATCATCATCACCACCAGCAGCAGCATCGGCATCAGCATCAACATCATAATCAGCATCATCATCAACACCAGCATCAGCATCATCATCAGCATCATCATCATCATCAGCATCATCATCACCATCATCATCATCACCGTCGTCACCATCAGCATCATCGTCATCCGTGGCGCCCTTGTTTTGCCTCACAGCCAGGCCCACGCGGCGGCGCCAGCTGGGGTGGCCCGGGGCGCGGAGCCTGGGCGAGAGGCTATCGCAGGTGCTCTCGGCAGGAAACGGGGGAGAGGGAGGAGCGCGCGGGAGGAGGAGGAGCGCGCGGGAGAAGGAGGAGGAGGAGGAGGAGGAGGAGGAGGAGGGAAGTCGCAGGGAGGAGGAGGAGGAGGAGGAGGAGGAGGAGGAGGAGTTTGAGACTCGGGTAGGGAACGTGCCCCCACTCCAATCGGTGGATTGACCCAGAGCAGCCTGGTCAGAGAGCAGAATCAAGGTAAGTGCAGGGCGTTAGCGCTGCGAACACGGATGGGCAGACAGGAAGCTTGGGATAGATCACCTCCCCCCTAGCAGAATCCCAACCGCCCATACTTCGATACTCCCTTGAACTCCCCCTCGGCCTGGCATTGAGGAGAATGTGGGAGCGATCCCAGCATGGTGCAAGTCCGTTGGCCCTCATGGATTATCATCAACACTTGGGGGGGGCTTGCACTACCATAGGGATGCACGAGTCGAAGTCAAAGCATCGAACGGAGTCGCCTGCCCTATCCAAGGTTCAGAAATTTAAGATGCACCTCCGGGAAACCAGCAGAAGGGCTGTCTGGTCGGCAGCTCTGACAGGGCCGAAGGACATCCCAGTATGAGAGCGACTTGCCTCTGGGTGACACTGCCGTACCCACTGGGTGCCCAAAGCTCTCGCTCTTCAGCTGAAGGGAGCCACGGAAGCAGGGAGGGAGAGGAAGGAGGAGGGAGGAGGGAGACCTGCCGCTCTGGAGTCCTGTCCACGACAGGCAGACTGAGGAGTGTCGCCCCATGAGCTCCCCCGAGAGTTTCAACGCGTTGACATACCCCGAAGCCAAGGACACGCTCGGTTGACGTAGGCAGCAATCTGACTCTTGCAGCCATCCTCAAGCTCCTCGTCGCAGAGTGGCGGCTTCGGCCGCCAGCAGCTATTGGAGCCCCCTGCGCCAGCCGCGCATGGCCCCAGGTGTTCCCAGCAGCCCGCGCCTCTCCCTGTTCGGTACGCTCGCGTACCAGTTAGAAGCAAAGTTCCACCAGGCGTGTCAGATGGAAAATCCGCCCTGCGGTATTACTGAGCAATCTGGATGATTATGCGGCTGGCGCCCCTGGAACCGCGCGTCGGTTCTGTTTTCCGCGGCGTCGTGCCCTGCTGCCGCCGTCTCGAGGCCCTCGAAGAACTCGGTCCTCAAGTAATTGTTACTCACTGATCGTGCCAATCCGTCTCTGCCCCTTTTGATCGCCTGTTGTTGTCGCTGGGCTCGCCCCGCAATGGGTGGCCGACGCGCTGCCTGGCACGCGGTCCATGTGGTCTCTGCATGACGCATGTTCGGGCCCAGTTCCCATTCGCAGTGGCGGGCCCTGTGCAATCCGCCGACCCCTCGTGGGCCCCCAGGCGCGCGATCCCCCCGCGCATCCCCCCCCGGGGCCCCGATCTGGCAATTTCACCCCCGCTCTGGCCGCAGACAACCCACGCCCGAACTCACCGCGGGGGGCGCGGGCGCCCCCTGGCCCCTGGAGCTCCACGCGGGCCCTCGAGGCTTCCCGCGAGGGCGAAAGGGCCCCAAATCGCCGAAAGGTCGTTCCACAACTCTCATAATGGACTCGAAACGGTCCAAGACGTTCGCGCGGCGACCCATGGGGCGCCCAAGCGGCTCCAGGGGAACGGCCCAAGACCCCAAAATCGCCAAATTCCCTTAAGACGAACTGTTTACATGAGATTCGCTCGCTGGCCTGTGACTGCGTCCCAAACAGCCCACAAGGCACCCGAGAAGGCTCTAGAACGGCCCGAGAGACCCCGAAGACGGCCACAGAAGCCGCCAAGACGGCCCAAGAGGCCCTATGACCAGTCGAAGAGATCTCCAAACGGCCCCTTCAGGGGCACAAGAGGTGGGGCCCGATCTGGAAACTCGAATCATCCGCCCCAAGAAGCCAGGAGGCCCTAAAGAGGCCCTCAAGAAGCCCCAGGAGGCCCCGACGAGGCCCCCAAGGGGTCCCAAGAGACCCACATGCGGCCCCAAGGAATCCAAAACGGCCCTCGAAGGCTTCGAAACTTCATCCAAGAGGCCCGCGAGAAGCCTCTCAAGAGCTCCCAGCGAACGCCGCGCATACCTCACGCCCACACCCTAGGCGAGGTGCCAGAATATGCCGAAGGCAAGTAGCTCGCGGAAGGACCCCAACAGTCCAACCCCTCACCGAAAGCATTCGGAGACATGGGCGGAAGCAGACCCTGGAGGACAGCGGTGAAGAGGGGGCCAGCAAGAGGACGATTGGCACAAAGGCAACGCGACTCGCGGGAAACGGTCCATGGAACCCGGAGCTTTCCCTGATGCGTGTATTTCATGTGGGGTCGTTGTCGGTCCCAGGGCCGAAGTAACTCATGCCCTGGGAGGCCGCCAGCGCCGAAACGAACTCAGGCCCCCTTTTCTTTAGGGGCTCTACGCTTCAGGGTGAGACAGAATGGAAGACAGGGAACGGCAGAGGTAACGCATAGCGTCGCGGACGATGTTCCGCGCTCTCTGCGGTTCGCGAGCGCAGGTAGCTCCCGGGAAGAGTCGGCCCACCGTCGGCCTCCAGGCGCGCCCCCCGGGAGCCCGAGACCGAAGACTCGCCAGCCCCTGGGCGGAGGCGAGCCAGGCATCACAAACCAGGAACGCAACATGATCCCCAAGACGCACCCAGGAAACCCCGAAGACGCGCCGACAGGTCCCCGAAACGAGCTCGAGGCGTTTTCAAAAGCTGGTCTCAACAGACCCTGCCCCCTCCCCAAGAAAAAATACAAGGGGTCGGCGGATGTGACGTAACCCTATAGAATCAAGCTCGTCGTCAACGTGTACAGCGCCAGTATGCAGTCTATGCAACTGGCATTCTTTTCGCAGAAATAAACCAATTTCTGGCTGCCCACCGTGCTGATCACCGTCAGCTTGTGCTCCTTTGCGTATTGCCTTACTCGTTGTCCCGCTCCGCCTGGTACTCGTTCGCGTGCTCGTCCAGGTCCCAGACTCTGCGATTCCGCAGCCTTTCCCTTCCAATTGATGTCAATACCATCGTCGCATGATAGTATATATATATATATATACATAGTGGGTTGTTTCGTTTTGGTGTTGGCCACGTATCCCGCCCATGAGAACCATATTCCGATCGGGCGTTGGTGTACTTTGCGCGCTTCTCCTCTCTTGCCTTGTGGTGGGCAGTAAAATCCCATCCCTACTATCACTTGATCGCGACGTTGAGCTGTCACTGCGAATCGTCGACCATATAGTTCTTGGGTGGTTCGCTCACGTCAAATATGTGTGTCCCTCGTAGCTTGCCCTGCAGACCAATCATTATATCCTTGTTAAATTGGTCAGCTCGCCTGTCCTCCATCCTGCGTCCACATGTATTGTACCTTCTTGTGTGCCCTGCCTGGGATGCTATTTATCGTCTCCATCTTGCCGTGCCCGTCAGGAGTATCGCGTCGAAGTTCTGCGTCCCCTCGATGATCTCGGCGACTCTGTCAGGCCTAGCGGACATGAGGTTGAAGAGGAGCACGGCGAAAGAGGCTGTCCATGCTGTCGCTGTCGTGTGGGCCTTCCGCTTACTTCTCTGTCCACGATATGCGAAATCGCATTCAGTCCTTGCGCGCTGCCTTGACAATTTCTTGGGCCCAGATGGCGGCTGGAGGAGGAGGAGGAGGAAGAGGAAGAGGCAAAGGAGGACAAATATGATGATGAGAAGGAGGCAAAGAAGGAGGAGGAGGCATAAGAACAAAAAAGAAAAAGAAAAAAAAGAGGAAGAGGAGGGAACTGCTATTTAGCGTGCCTGGCGCACTCCGACAGGTGCCCTGCGCCGCTCTCGCCGCGGCGGCGCCCGCGGCGGCGCCCGCGGCGGCGGCCGCGGAGGCGGCCGCGGCGGCGGCCCCGGCGGCACTCCGAGAGGCATCCAGCAAGGCGCCTCAGCGCCGCGCGAGCGCGCGAGCCGAGGCGCCGCCCTACGGGGCGAGGTCGGCGCGCCCCGCGGGGCGGCGACGCCCTTGGAGGCCGCGCCGCGCTCGTCGTGGCGCTCGGCATCGTTGTCGCGGTGGTGGCGTTGGTGCGTCGGGCACTGCTTCGGAAGAGAGGCGATCGATTCGCCATCGCTCGGACGTCGACTCCCCGCGCCAGGTGTGTTCGGTTCCGCGCGTGCTCCCCTCGCAGGAGGACCCCGAATGATGCCAGTTGCTCCTCGATGGTCCTCGCCGAGAGAAAAGACGCACACGTCCGAGCGATGCCAAGGCCCTGCTTCAGGTGGGGGCGCGATACATAGACGAGCGCTGTCCACTCCTCGCAAACAAAAACAACCAGTCGCCAGCGGGGGATCTAAGATCCATCACCCCGAGGCAACATGTGTTTTTCAGACGTTTGCGAGTAGGCACTCTACGAGTACCGTAGGGGCTCGACCACAAGAAACCTTCCACAAGAAACCCAACCCTGAGACCCCAGGACGTCCATGGCTTTCTGGCGTGGGAACGTCGCGCTCGCAGAACCGCCGCATCCCAAGAAACCCAGGGCAACCTGGAGGCAAGCAGGGTGTTTCTTGGAATGGGCCTCCACTGCCTGCGAGCAGTGGAGCGCGCTCGGTGAGGCAGTGCGGGGAGAAGGAGCACGGAACGGAGACCGGCGCAGGGCTCCGCAGAGGGAGCTGGCGGGAGGGCTGGGGCCAGCTCGGATGTTGATGTAGTCGCCCTTCAGACAGGCCCTCCTCCTCCTTATTCTCCTCCTCCTCCTCCTCCTCCTCTCCTCCTCCTACCTCCCCTCCTCCTCCCTCCTCCCCTCCGCCTCCTGCCTCCCCCTCCTCCGCCTCCTCCTCCCCGATCCCTCCTCCTCCTCCTCCCCTCCTCCTCCTCCTCCTCCCCTCCTCTCCTCCTCCCTACTCTACTCCTACATCCTACTCCTACTCCTACTCCGACTCCTCCCCCGATCCTCCTCCTCCTCCTCGTCCTCCTCCTCCTACCTCCTTCCCCCGCCTCCTCCTCCTCCTCCTCCTCCTCCTCCTCCACGTCCTCGTCCTCGTTTTACTCCTCCTCCTCCTCCTCCTCCTCCTCCTCCTCCTCCTCCTCCTCCTCCTCCTCCTCCTCCTCCTCCCACCTCCTCTCCCCTCTCCTCCTCCTCCTCCTCCTCCTCCTCCTCCTCCTCCTCCTCCTCCTCCCCTCCTCCCCCTCCCCCTCTCCCCCTCCTCCCCCTCCTCCCCCTCCTCCATCCGTCCTCCTCCTCCTCCTCCTCCTCCTCCGCCTCCTCCTCCTCCTCCGATACCTCTGATTCCGCACTGGGGGGAGAAACGTGCATAGGTGACGGCATTCCAACCGTACCCCCACCAACCATCGACTCCCATGAACCGATGGAGGGCGGGGGCAGGGCTCGGATTCCGCCACGCGTTCGTCGGACTCCGAACCCTGCCCCCGCCCGCCCATCGAGCTGCCTGAATCGTTGATCGGCGAGGGTAGGGTTGGGTCGGGCAAGTCCCCCTATAGGCGGATGTTTGAGGAAAAAACAAAAAGAGTCAAAAAGTACTCAGAGATAATCAAAAATAGACTATAAATCGTCCCCATACTATTTTTTGACTATTTGGGAATATTCCTCCTGTAGAGGGACAGGCCTAACTTAAGGCGAGAGTTCGGGTCTCGCCGCCCACACATCTCGTGCCCCTGTTGGGCCCGAACGGGCCCCTTTCTCAGGGCACAGGAGGTGCACCCTCCTTCACCCCCCCATCGACCGCTACCCCCCCCGTACGCAGCGCCCGAAATGTCGCCGGCGACGACGGAGGCGAATAGCCCAGGGATGAGCAGTACCCACCAGTCGGAAGAAGCGGGTAGAGACATGAAGTAGGAAGGCGTTGGAAGCAGCTTGGGCTTCCGCCCGCCCCATGAAGAGGAGGGAATAGGGAAAACCGCTCGACTCTTGAAGTGGGAAAGATAAGAAAAAAAAAAAGAAAAAAAAAAAAAACCGAAAAAAAAAAAAAAAAAAGAAGAAAAAAAAAAAAAAACAAAAAAAAAGGAAAAAAAAAAAAAAAAAAAAAAAAAAAAAAAGAAAAAAAAAAAAAAAAAAAAAAAAAGAAATAAAAATAAAAGAAAAAAACTAAAAAAAAAAAAAGAAAAAACGAAAAAAAAAAAAGAAAGTCCTCCTAAAGACAATTCGGATCTGGGGATCCAGAACTACAAACTTTCAACGACCGGGTTGTACGTCGTACGTGTATCTGATGATGGGCCTGGTTTCCACCACTACCACCACCACCATCATAAGTTGAGGGGGAGGAAGAGGAGGAGGAGGAGGAGGAGGAGGAGGAGGAGGAGGAGGAGGAGGAGGAGGAGGAGGACGAAGAGGAGAAGGGGGAGGAGGAGAAGGAGGTGGAGGAGGAGGAGGAGGAGGACCCCCTCCCCCTCCTACTTATGGTAGTGGTGGTGGAAAACATGCCCATCATCAGAAAGCGCCGATGGCCCATGCCTTCGGCATGGCTCCCTGGCGCACGCGTGCACTGCCCGCTCCCGGGCTCCTCGCCCCGCTTGTCGCCTCCTGTGGCGGCGAGGGTGGTGCGTGTCGTCCGACGCGCCAGCGCCCAGGGCGGAGGCCCCTGGCAGGAGGTGTCACCTGAGCGGCGGGGAGCAAATGCAGTCGCCCCGTGTCGTGAGGCCCCCCACGGCCTCCCAGAGCACCCAGGAGGCCCCCCAAGAGGTCCTCCAGAAGAGCCCGAAGAGAGGCCCAGGTCCGTCATGTCCCTTGGATGTCTGGAAGATGCTCGCCTTGGCCTCCTTTCGGCACGCCGAGGGCCCGAGACGCCCCAAAAGGCCTCCAGGATCGCCCCCAGAGCGCCCACGAGGCTTCCAAAGTAGCCAGACGGTCCAATACAGTCAGCCCGTATCATGAGGATGCGCGATAAGAATGCAAGGGCCTTGGGCGCCCATCTCGAAGCTTTTCGAGCGGGGCGCGGCCGACGGAAGCGGCGGAGGATGGACCGCGAAGGCAAGGATGCCGGGGTACCCTTGGGAAGGTGGCCCATCCTTACCATGCGGGCTGACTGCAGAAGGATAATCATGTAATGATGCGTACGATTGGCTCGAGACACGTTCAAGGGTTTCCAGAGCATCTGGCGGCCCTCGCTTCTGAAGTCCGTGCGGAGCACGAGGGAGTCTGGGAAACTCGGAAAGCGTGGGAATATTGGAACGTATCGATATCATGACCTCTCGATCCTCTGAGCAGGGGGCTTGTGCGCGCGGGCAGGCGGCGACCTCACGCAGTGGCACCGCCAGCGCGGCGCACCGAGGATCGAGGAGGGCGCATCGAGGCCCGAGGAGGAGGAGGAGCAGGAGGAGGAGCAAAAGGAGGGCTCGACGAGAGGATGGGTCGAGGAGGAAGGATCGAGCAGCGAGGATCGAGGGTGCTCGATCCATCCTCCCCGATGCTCGATGATCGAGGAATATCGAGGGCCGAGGATGGATCGAGGATCGAGGAGCGAGGAGGAGGAGGAGGATGAGGACAAGGAGGAGGAGGAGGAGGAGGAGGAGGGAGGAGACGAAGCAAGAGGATCGAGGATCGATGAGGAGGGTGCGCCCACGCGGTCGACTCTGGCCCTTTTCTGCCCGCTCCGCCTGCCGGTCCAGCTGCCGCCCAGCACGAAGCACCTCTCGGTCGCTGCCGGGAGGCGGCCCTGACCCGACTGGGTGTCCCCGGGACGTCACTTCTGAGGAGGCCCCCCACGGCCTCCCAGAGCACCCAGAGGAGGCCCCCCCAGGAGGTCCTCCAGGGAGAGCCCGAAGAGAGGCCCAGCTCCGTCATTTCCCTTTGGATGTCTGGAAGATGCTCGCCCTGGCCTCCTTTCGAGACCCCGAGGGCCCGAGGCGCCCCAGAAGGCCGCCAGGATCGCCCCCAGAGCGCCCACGAGACTTCCAAAATAGCCGGACGGCCCAACACAGCGGGCCCTTATCATGGGGATGCGCGGTCAGGATGCCAGGGCCTTGGAGGCCCACGTGAACGCTTGTCGAACGAGGTTGGCCAGCGAAAGTCGCTAAGGATGGACCCAAGTAACCTTGGGAAGGTTGCCAATCCTTACTGTGCGGACTGACTGTAGGCTTAGGTTGGGCCTGTCCCCCTACAGGCGGATTTTCGACGAAACATAACAAATAGGCAAAAATACACCCAAAATATTCAAAACTAGTCTAACATAAATCCAACATTTCTCAACATACTCCAACCAATACTCCAACCAATCCTCCAAATATTCAAAAATGACAGAACAATCGTCCCCAGACTAATTTTCCTATGTTTGAATATTCCTCCCATAGAGGGACGTGCCCGACTTGACTGTAGGCCCAACTCGAGCCCCAGAGGGCCCCCCGTGGGGGCTTCAAGCGTGGAACCAAGAAGCTGCGGGGCACCCTGGGCCAGGAACACCTCCGGCAACCCTAGAGGAGGGGGGGAGGAGGAGGCGGAGGAGGAGGAGGAGGAAGAGGAAGAGGAGGAGGGGGAGGAGGAAAAGGATGA
>CAUYUJ010015613.1:0-10000 GCA_963575745.1 Prorocentrum cordatum
CAGCTCGCAGATGTTCAGCTGCATGCGTCGAGGGCGGGTGCAGTGCGAGGTCCCCCACGCCTCTCGCCCCAGCATTGCAGGCATGATAGCTTAAAGTACAGACAGCGGCCGCCGACATCTCTCCCCGTCTATACAGGCCCAAGATGTGGGCTCGAAGCCCCGCTCCCTCGTCGAACAACGAGCGGACTTCAGTCTCCGCGGCAGTCCGCGTATCCTCCACCACCAACTGCGCACCAGCGGCCCTGAACGCCATTATGACGAATGAGCGGGAGCTTCGAGCCAGCCAATTGAGAGAAAACTCGGGCCTGACCAAATGTCGACGGAGTGAGTGGGCTTCGAGGGTTTGGGATATACGCATCCAATGGCTCGCGCACCAACTCATGCAAACCGTCCTGAAATGAATGCTGATGCTGTTGCTGCCGTCATTACTGTTGTTTGTGGTATTGCCGTTGCTGCCGATTGCGGCGGTGTTGCTCTGTTGTTGCCCATGCTGCTGATCGCGTGGCATTGTCGTTGCCATATGCTGTTATGTTTGCTGCTGATCGTGTTCTTTTTGATGTTGCAGCTGTTGTCGTTGCTGATGCTGCTTATTTTGCATGCTGCTGTTGCTGCTGAAGGGAGTATGCATCGAAGGGGCCGTCTCGCCAACGCGAGAACTGCCAGCTCATCCACCGACCTGGCAACTGAGACAATCCAGACATCCAACGGAATGACCAGCTGGAGGATCCGGCGCCTTGGCTCACCAGGATTCGGACGCGGGGCCTTTTCCAGATCACGTGTCCCAGGGTTTCGGTTTTCCTGGAATGTTTTTGGCGGCCCAAGGGGAAAGAAAACACCGCCGAGGTGGGGCCAAGGCGTCGAATTCGTCTTAACTTCGACTGTAGAAATCAGGGTGGTTCGAAGGAGCTCCCTTGCCGAACGTGCGGTCGAGCCACCGCGCAAAAAATCATCAGAGATCGATGCCGCGGCGCCGTTGCGCGGGTCGCTGGCCGCACTTGCCGCTCATCCTCCCCCTCCTCCTCCGCCTCCTCCTCCTCCTGCTCCTCCTCCTCCTCATCCTCCTCATCATCCTCATCCTCCTCTTCCGCCGCATCCTCCTCCTCTACCTCCTCCTCATATTCCTCCTCCTCCTCATCCTCATCACCTTCTTCTTCCCCATCCTCCTCCCTCGATCTCAGAGGCGCTCGAGAGCGGCCTCACTTCTTCTTAATGGCGCTCAAGGCCGCCGCCGCCGACGCGTACGAGAGGCCTTCATTGGCGCGAGGGCGGCCCAGAGCGCCTTGGCCTCGAACGGACTCATCCCTCGACTAATTCAGGGGCCCCCTCCACTTCCTCCTGTTCCGTGCGTTCCTCCTCTTCTCCTCTCGATCGGTTCGAACGCACAGGCCCGCCTCTTCGATGTCCGCCTTGGCCGCCTCGACGTCCCCCGACCTATATAGGTCGGGAGAGCATGGGGGCAGGAGGAGATGAATGAGGAGGAGGAGGGGGGGGGGGAGGAGGATGAGGAGGAGGAGGGGAGGGGAGGAGGAAGGGAGGAGCGTAGGAGGACTAAGCGGAGGAGGACTATGGGGGAAGATGGTGGAGGGGGAATTACGGAGGGGCATCCTGTTGGTTTCCATCTTCTTCATCTTACATATGTTCGCCCCCCGCCACCCTCGTGATCCTCATCCTTCTCATCATCATTCCTCTCAATGCTTCTCCTCCTGTGACTTGCACGAAATCTGCTTCGTGATCTCTACGAACGCGTTGTCCAAGGCCAAGAGCGTGGCCTTGATCTGAGGCGTCCACGGCTTGCTCCATGGGTTCGCATCCGCCTCTTCGATGGTGTCTACATCTCTCCTCCTCCTCCTCCTCCTCCTCCTCCTCCATCTCCCCCCTCCATCTCCGCCTCCTCCTTCTCCTCCTCTTCCATCCCCCCCCCCTTGCTCCACCTCCTCCTCATCGCCCTCCATCTCCTCGAGGGGGGTCGTCGGTGACACCCCCTGCCACCGACAGCTCAGCGAAGTTACTCTTCATCTCACTGGCGTCTCCAAGCAGCTTCGCAATCGCAGGATCGAGGGCCGCCGCCGACGAGCTCGGCCCATCCCCCGCATCCTCTGGGGCCACACGGTGCCCCGAGGAAGGAGAGCCCTGAGGGGATCGGAACCCCAGATGAGGAAGAAGACCGAGGAGGAGGAGGAGGAGGAGGAGGAGGAGGAGGACGGGAAGAGAAGGGTGAGGAGGAGGAGGAGGAGGAGGAGGAGGCAAGGAGGTGGAAAAGGATGAGGATGAGGAGGAGGGGGAGCAGTAAGAGGGGAAGTGGCCCTAAGGTGACCTGACCCACCAGAATATACCTTGTTACAATTTAAGCTTGACGGAAACGTCCTGACCTTCGTAATTCTCGAGACTTGCCTCCTCAAGCTCGCGCGGCGTTCGAAATCGGCCTTCGAAGGATTCTCGAATAGGAGCGATGAGGAGCAGGAGGAGGAGGGGGAGCAGCAGCAGCAGCAGCAGCAGCAGGAGGAGGAGGATCAGGACGAGGAGCAGGAGGAGCAGGAGGAGAGGCAGCTGGAGAAGGATGAGGAGGGGGAGGTGGAGGAGGAGATAAGGATTTGGAGGCCAGGATCAAAAGGGCTGGCAGCTCCCACGGGGTAGTCCTCGCTGTCGGAGTAGCTGTAGTACGAGGAGTCGTCGCTCTTGTGCTCGTCCTGCCCTCCCGTTTTCTCATCGTCCTCAGCCTCATCATCGTCCTCACCCTCATCAGCTTCAAGATCTTCGGCCACCCTCTCATCGTCGTCGTCCTCCACCTCATCGTCCTCATCCTCGCTATCGTCTCATCGTCTCTCCTCCTCATCGTCCTCCTCATCTTCGCGATGATCAACATCGTCACATTCACCCGTATCATCATCCTCGGCAGCATCCTCATCTTGCTCATCCTCTTCCTCCACCAGCCTCCTGTTCCCATCTCTCTCCTCCACACGCTGGCTGAACTCTACCCCTGCGCCCGCCGCTCCTTGGCCGCCTGCTGGGGAATCGCCCTCTTGTCCGTCTCGAGCTCCGTGGTCAGCGCCTTCAGGTTCTCCTGAGTGCGATCACTGGGCCGTCGCCGTCACTATCGTCGTTACCATCGTCTTTGACAGCGTCGCCATCGTCCCAAACGTATTCGGCCGTTGCCATCGTCGTCACCATCCTTGTCGTTACCCTCGTCATCCGTTGCCTGGTTATCATCGTCTAACCTGCCATCGATCGTCAACCGTTGCGCTCGGAAGAGGATGAGAAGAGGGGGAAGAGGAAGATAAGGAGGGAGGATGGAGGAGGAGGAGGAGGAGGAGGAGGAGCAGGGAGGGTGGAGGTGAGAGGAGGAGGAGGAGGAGGAGGAGGGGGAGGAGGAGGAGGACGATGATGATGAGGAAGGATCTGGAGGTGAGAATGCAGCAGCGGTCCATGCGAGCAAGCTCCGACATCGCCAACTTCTTGTACAAGAGCTCCTTGTGCTGCGGGTGTTCCTCCCCATGCGGCCGCTGCTGATTCTGGTGCTACTCCTCATCGTAATCCTCATGCTCCTCATCCTTCTCATCCTCATCATCTTCCTCATCACCCTCCTCATTTCCATCGTCCTGATCCCAATCATGATCTTTCTCATCCTCTCATCCTCCTCATCCTCCTCACCCTCCTCATGTTGCCTCCCATCCTCGTCACCCTCGCATTCTGTCATAATATCATCCTGCTGCTCCCCATCCATCCTCCAGGCCTGATACTCCTCATCCTGTACCTATGTCATCCCATCCTCATCGTTCTCCTCATCCTCCTCAACCTCCTCCTCCTCCTCCTCCTCCTCCTCCTCCTCCTCATACTCACCAGCATCCCGGGCTGCCCAACCCCAATCCCACCTTGATGAGCTGCTTTGGCACCTTATTGCCGAAGTGCACGATGCTGTCGCAGCGATGCTTGGCACTGCGAGCGAGGGGGGGGATGGGGGCGAAGGATATATCACAACCATCATCCTTCCATCGTTCCGCGCCCTTTTTCTCGCTGCCTATCCTGCGCCCTCCTCTGCTGCAATCCTCATGATCCTCGCCCTCCTCATCCACTTCCTCCCGACATTCCTCCCCCTCCTCCTCCTCCTCCTCCTAATCATCATCATCATCATCATAATCATCATCATCATCATCATCATCGTCATCATCATCAGCATCATCATCATCATCACCGTCCACATCCTCTTCCTCATCCCCCTCCTCCTCATCCTACTCCTCCTCCTCTTACTCCCACGCAAAAAAAAAAAGTCGCGGCCGTATCCCGTACTCTGCGTGCGCGTTCTCCACCGTCCACCTGCAATCCGCGAGCAGCTCATCGCAAGTAAACCTAGCGAAAAAGACATAGATATTGAATCAAAGATTCATGCGTGATGTCAACGGGGAGAGGAGGGGGGAGGGCGCAAAATATGGCCAGGGCATGGCCTACACACCGGGTGATTTTTCCCCAGGAACCAGTTTCCCACAGTGTCCTCGCGGGCCGTATTTGACTGGGTCTCGGACTTACGCTCTTGGATCGAGTCGAACGAGCCCGTGGTTTCCCAAATCTCTTTCCACCTCTTCTTCTGCTCCCACCCCGCGTGTTTGTAGTCCTTCCAAAGCTCGGGGCGTTCACGCTTCATTGCCTGGCGAAGACGGTTCAAAGCGTTTTCGTGCTCTGAGTTAGCTTTGCGAGCCACTTTCTCCTCATCCGTCCTGGCGCCGCCCTGCGCGGCGTTCTTGTCCTTCTTCGTGGCTTTCTTCGAGCCTTTCGGTGGCATCGCCTCCCCTCCTCGAGTAAGGTTTCGCATGCATCTACATTCCATATACATCAGAGACACGCAGATCGAGTGACCATATATATGAGGAGACCGATCGACCAGCAACGCTGCACAATTCGCATGCGCTATCCAAGCATGTGCATGTTGCAAGATAGGGCCCTACATCGGTCCGCCATCCGTGCTACCCCATCCTCCTCATTGTTCCATCGTCTCCGATATCCACCCACCCTGCTGCCCGCTACACTGTCCTCCTCCTATTTTTTATTGGTTGTCCATATATATATATATACAGAGACACGTGACCACGCCCTATTCGCCTGCTGCGAAAGCCGCGTGCGGCACAACACCAGTACTGCACAGTATCGAGGCGCCCCCCTGATTTTTTATATGCGCGCATGCACCGCGGCACGGGGGGGGAGGGGCACCTATAACTATATAGGGCACGTGCGTGGGGAGGGGGGGGGCTGGGGGGGGGGGGGGGGGGGGGGGGGGGTGGGGGGGGGGGGCGTTGACTTTAGCGCCACCGCGCAGCGTGCAGCGGCGAGGGGGGGGGGGGGGGGGGGGGGGTCGGGTGGGGGGGGGGAAGCGAGGGGGGGGGGGGGGGGGGGGGGGGGGGGGGGGGGGGGGGGGAGGGGGGGGGGGTGGGGGGGGGAGAGGGGGGGGGGGGGGGGGAGGGGGGAAGGGGGTGGGGGGGGGAGGGGGGGGGGGGGGGGGGGGGGGGTTGGGGGGGGGGGGGGGGGGGGGGGGGGGGGGGGGGTGGGGGGGGGGGGGGGGGGGGGGGGGGGGGGGGGGGGGGGGGGGGGGGTGGGGGGGGGGGAGGGGGGGAGGGGGGGGGGTGGGGGGGGGGGGGGGGGGGGGGGCGGGGGGGGGGGGGGGGGGGGGGGGGGGGGGGGGGGGGGGGAGGGAGGGGGGGGGACGGCGGCCACGGGGGGGAGGGGGGGGGTACTTAAGGCACGCGCGATATGGGGGGGGGGGGGGGGGGGGGGGGGGGGGGGGGGGGGGGGGGGGGGGGGGTACTAGAGGGAGGGGAGCGCCGGCGAGCGCGCCGAGTGGGGGCACGCGCGCCACAGACGTTGCGTCTAGGTGGGGGGGAGGGGGTACTTGCGGATGCGGAAAACATCCAAACCGTGCAAACCATGCCAAACCATGGCAAACCATGCCAAACCAGGCAAACCATGCCAAACCATGCCAAACCATGCAAACCATCATTCCATCATTCCATGCAAACCATGCAAACCATGCCAAACCATGCCAAACCAACATTCCATCATTCCATACAAACCATGAAACCATGCCAAACCATGTCCAACCATGCCAAACCATGCAAACCATCATTCCATCTTTCCATCATTCCATTCAAACCATGTTAAACCATGCCAAAACCATCATTCCATCTTCCCATCATTCCATTCAAACCATGTCAAACCATGCCAAACCATCATTCCATCATTCCATCATTCCATCATTCCATCATTCCATCATTCCATTCAAACCATGTTAAACCATGCCAAACCATATCATTCCATCATTCCATCAATCCATCATTCCATGCAAACCATGTCAAACCATGCCAAACCATGCCAAACCATGCAAACCATCATTCCATCTTTCCATCATTCCATTCAAACCATGTTAAACCATGCCAAACCATACCAAACCATGCAAACCATCATTCCATCATTCCATGCAAACCGTTCAAACCATGCCAAACCATGCCAAACCATACCAAACCATGCAAACCATTCAAACCATGCAAACCATGCCAAACCATGCAAACCAATTCAAACCATGCTAAACCATGCCAAACCATGCCAAACCATGCCACACCATACCAAGTCATATACCAAACACGAATCCATCACCAAAACCATACCCATAACCATAACCCGAGAAACCGTGGCACCAACCTGGGCCGCAGCCATAGGCCTGCAGCGCCCAAGAGCCCGATGCTTGCTTGCAGTGTCGCGTGTATTGGTCCGCCTTCTTGCCGCGATGTCGTTCTGTTCGGGGTTCCCGCCGCGGCGGTCACGACGCGCACCTGCCGCCAGCGGCGGGGAGACGGGGGGGGGGGCGCCTCGACTCATGATATCTTCATCCCCCCCATCCTCCTCAACATCCTCATCCTCATTCTCCTCATCATCCTCATTCTCCTCATCATCTTCATTATCATCATCATTCTCATCCTCACCATCACCATCACCATCACCATCACCATCACCATCATCATCATCGTCATCATCATCACCATCATCATCATCATCATCATCATCATCATTATCATCATCATTTTCATCACCATCATCATCATCATCATCATCATCATCATCATCATCATCATATCATATCCTTCTAAGCATCCTCGCCATCCTCCTCATCCTCCTCACCATCCTATCTTCCTATCCTCCCCATCCTCCTCCTATCCTCCTCATCCTCTTCCTCATCATTCCTGTCCTCTCCTCCCCTGGCTCATCTTAGCCACCACGCCTGAAGCCCGCATGCTTTAACGCTGACTCACGTGACCACGCCCTTTTCCCCGTGCATCCCTATTCGCCTGCTGCACGGTATACCGCACGGTCTGCGGTCGTCAAGCGCGGGAGGGCCCCAGCGCTCGAGAACCTGAAAAGCCTGCGCGTTCACGCGCAGGCGCAGGCGCGGAGGAGATATGGAGGAGGAGGAGGAGGAGGAGGAGGAGGAGGATCGAGGAGTAGGATCCAGGAGCAGGAGCAGGATCGAGGAGCAGGAGGAGTAGGATCGAGGAGGAGCAGGGCCGAGGAGTAGGAAGATCGAGTATGAGAGGGATCGATGAGGACCCCCTTGAGGAGCCCCATAGGCCTTAAGTTGGATCTTCGTGGATCCCATTCTCATCATCGTTCCGATCTGCCTCATCCTCCTCCCATCCACCTCCTATCCCGTCCTCATCCTCGATCCTATCTCAGATCTGCTGTTCTATCATATCACCGTGTTCATCGAGTTCTAGCTTTAGTGGTGCGTGCTCGTTCGAGTCACGCGCATATCGATCCGGGGCCCCTCCTTTTCATCCTCATCCTCGGCCTGACCTCAACGTCATCCTCTCCTGAAGCCCTCCCCGACCAACTCTCTGCGGCCCATCCCCTTGCCACGCACGCTATATCTCTCCCCTCGAGGTTGCCGCCGTCCAGGTGCACGCGGTCGCGCGGGCAGCTCACCTCCCCTCTCCCCTTGCAGCGCTGGGCGGGGTCAAGTCGAGATCCTCCTCGGTCATCCTTCATCCTCCTCGAGTTTCCTCATTCGCTCCGCATCATATTCGTTGCCATCATCCTCCACCTCCTCCTCCTCCTCCTCCTCCTCGAGGGTCCTCCTCCTCATTTACTTAAGCGCATCGCGATAGCTCTTCCTGCTCCTCCTCCTCCTCCTCCTCCTCATCCTGCTCGTCCTCCTCCTCCTCATCGATCGTCTCCTGCTCCTGCTCCGAATCCGTCTCCTCCCCTCATCCTCCCGTCAACTGCTTCCACGCCCTCCCCAGGGCCGCGCCTCGAGTACTCGGCGCAAACGCCGATGCTCAAGACGAAGGCGATGCCGAACATCATCGCGTCGCCTCCCGATCTCGCTTCTTGCAACCTCCTCGTGGATCTTCATCCTACCTTTCCTCCTCAGATCCCCATTCATCCTTCTCCTAGCTCCGCCTCATACTCCTCTTCCGTCTCGTCACCTCCGTCCACTGTCCGACAACGAGGATCCTTCGAAGTGCTGCTGACGGCACACTGATGCTCATCTCAGTTTTACCTCTTTGTCCTCATCAGTCTCATCGGCCTCGCGGCATGCCCCCTCCCGTTCCCACCAAAGCATATCACAATGTACGTGTACATGTAGATGTACGTGTTCAGGACTTCTGGGCACCTCCCATAGCGCGCGTTCCCCCTCCAGCTACTCCCTCTCCTCCTCTCCCTCCTCCCTCCTCAGAGCACTCAAGCACTGACTGCTAGCGGTTCGATCGATCGATCGGACTGCCCTTTGGCACCTTTGCCAATCCCGATCTTCGCCAGAATCTTATCCCATCGAAGCCTCGCCCTCGGAGCGCGACGTGGCCTTGTCAACCGACACCTGGTGCACAACGTGGTTCGCAGCCATCGCGGTGCACGCCGACCTGTCACCCTCGCATTTCATGATGTCCATGCAGCGATCCCCCCGCATGTTGTCGCGCACCTGCGTGATCTGGCTCCACTTGGACTCGCCCGCCATGCGGATCGAGATGCCAATGTGGCCCATCCTCTTCTTGCAGCCCACGTCGTACTTCTTGCCGTACAGCGTGAAGGAAAAAAAAAAAAAAAAAAAAAAAAAAAAAAAAAAAAAAAAAGAAAGAAAAAAAAAAAGAAAAAAGAAAAAAAAAAAAAAAAAAAAAGCCCCATTGCGTGGCCGGAGCGGTCCTTCATGGCATCCCGTCTCCCCGCGATCCTCTCCCCCGCCACCTCGCCAGCCAGCTTCTTCTCTTATCTCTTCTTCTCCGCCTGCAGCCTCGCCAGCCGCTTCCTCGGGAGTCTCGCCAGCCGCTTCCTCGGGAGCCTCTCCAGCCGCTGCCTCGGGGGCATTGCCAGCCGCGTCCTCGGGGGCCTCTGCAGCAGGATCCTCGCTAGGAGCGGGCCCCGCACTCCCCTCATCAGGAGGCACCTCGGATGCAGGAGAGTCGACCGAGGACTCGGTCTTGGCTGCCTTCTTCGGTGTCTGCTTAGGCGCCGCTGGTGATCGTTTCTCCTTCTTCTTCTTCTCGCCTGCCCCTGGGTCGAGCCACGACGGCGTCGGCACCTCTGGGCGCGGCGGCACCACTGGCACCGCTGGAACTTCAGCCGCAGCTCGCTTATGTTTTTTTCTCCTTCTTCGTTTTCTTGTGCTTCGTATGGCGCCTGCTGCTCTTCTTCTTTGTGCCGCCCACCAGGCTGTCGTAGAACAGCATCGAGGCAGCGCTCGAACTCGCAGCCGCTGATCCTGACGACGCCGTCGGATCCGAAGGAGCCGCCTTCGGAGTCGCCGAAGCCGCCTGCCGAGGCGTCGGCGTAGCCGCCTTCGGCGCAGCCGCCTTCACAGGCGTCGGCGCAGCCGCCTTCGCCGCGGCCGCAGGCGGCGCAGCCGCAGCCGCCTCCGCCACAGCCGCCTTCGCCACAGCCGCCTTCGCCACAGCAGCCGCCTTCGTAGGCGTCGGCGCCGCCGCAGCCGCCTTCACAGCCGTCGCCTTCGCAGGCGTCGCCACAGCCG
>CAUYUJ010015613.1:15000-72500 GCA_963575745.1 Prorocentrum cordatum
AGGCTCCGCCGGAGGCGCCCGGAGAAGAATATTTTCAAATTGCGGCCGTGCCCCCAAATTTGAAGCATGCCCCTTTGCGTCGCCCGGGGCCCCCCAGGAATCCCAGGGGCCCGGGCGGATTCTGTTGGTTTGTGGAGGATCTTTCGAACCCTCCATCCTGGAGGATTCCTTCATGGGCGCTCTCTTGGGGCCGCTTCCAATCAGCGGATGGCACCTCCAACGACGCGCATACGCGCGCGCGCGTGGCGCGTGCTCACTACTGATGAAGGGCCCCCCCCCGACGGGATCTCCCAAGTGCGGCGGCAACGGGCCCGTCGTGGACAAATGCGCAAAAGCGATCTGTCGTCGCACGGGCCATTTTTTAATCGGTCAACTGAGCTGTGCGATGTGCGATATGCTCGCCGTGGACAGCTCAGTTCAAGCACGCGCGGCACGCAATATTTTTGGTGCGACGGCGACGGGGGGGGGGGGGGCCACACACATGCGCTGCACAAATCACGCAGGTTGGCTAACGGTGCGACAGCGACCGGCGGGGCCGCGACAGATGGACCTTCCACATGTTTCCGAAACTCTCCGCGCGGTGCGACGGCGACGGGGGGGGGCAGACAGATGCCCTGTACATAGAATGTTTGAATTCAGTTTGTGGAATTACATGTCGACTGTTCTAGTGTGGACAATGCAAAAACTCTGTCGCGCGCTTCTGACTTTTGCATTGCCCACACTAGACAAGTGGACGCGTCCGTCGGCCTCGTTAAAAAGCCACAGGCATTTTGAATTCAGTTTTTGGAAATCATTGTGGACAATACAGAACTCTGTCGCGCGCGCGCGCGTCTGAGTTCTGTATTGTCCACACTAGAAAAATCGTCGCGTCCGTCGGCCTCCTTAGAGAGCCACAGAAATTTTGAATTCATTTTTTCGGAATTGCATGTCGATTATGCTTATGTGGACAATGCAGAACTCTGTCGCGCGCGCGCGTCTGAGTTCTGTATTGTCCACAATAGAAGAGTCGACGCGTCCGTCGGCCTCCTTAAAGAGCCGCAGAAATTTTGAATTCAGTTTTTGGGATCACATGCCGATTTTGCGATTGTGGACAATACAGAACTCTGTCGCGCGCGCGCGCGTCTGAGTTCTGCATTGTCCACTATAGAAAAGTCGACGCGTCCGCCGGCCTCCTTGAAGAGCCCCTGAAATTTTGAATTCTGTTTTTGGCATTACATGTCACCTAGTCTATTGTGGACAATACAGAACTCTCGCGCGCGCGTGTGAGTTCTGCATTGTCCACACTAGAAAAGTCTACGCGCCCGTCCGCCCCCTTAGAGAACCACAGAAACTTTGAATTCAGCGTTTGGAAATACATGTCGAATATGCCAATGTGGACGATTCAGAAGTCTGCCGCGCGCGCGCGTCTGAGTTCTGTACTGTCCAGAATAGAAGAGTCGACGCGTCCGTCGGCCTCCTGGAAGAGCCACAGAAAGTTTGAATTCAGTTTTTGGAATTACATGTCGACCATGCTAATGGGGACAATACAAGAACTCTGTCGCGCGCGCGCGCGTCGGAGTTCTGCATTGCCCACACTAGAAAAGTCGATGCGTCCGCCGGCCTCCTCAAAGAACCACGTAAATTTTGAATTCTGTTTTTGGAGATACATGTCACCTGGTCTATTGTGAACAATACAGAACTCTGTCGCGCGCGCGCGCGTCTGAGCTCTGTATTGTCCGCAACAGAAAAGTCGACGCGTCCGTCGGCCTCCTTAAAGAGCCACATAAATTTTGAATTCTGTTTTTGGAATTACATGTCGACTGTGCTATTGTGGAGAATTCAGAACTCTGTCGCGCGCGCGCGCGCGTCTGTATGTTTGCAGCGGGGTTTAGTCGACGCGTCCGTCGGCCTCCTTAAAGAGCCACATAAATTTTGAATTCTGTTTTTTGGAATTACATGTCGACTGTGCTATTGTGGAGAATTCAGAACTCTGTCGCGCGCGCGTCTGAAATACACACTAGAAAAGTCGACGCGCCCGCCGGCCTCCTCAAAGAGCCACCGAATTTTTGAATTTAGTTTTTGGAATTACATGCAGACTTTTATATTCTGGACAACAGAGTACTCTGTCGCGCGCGCGCGCATCTGAGTTCTGTATTGTCCACACTCGAAATGTGGACGCGTCCGTCGGCCTCCTCATAGCGCAAACGGGAATTTGGAATTATTTTTTTGAAAGTCACATGTCAAACTGTGCGAATGTGGACTTATACAGGAAACTCTGTCGCGCGGAGTCTGAGTTCCTGTATGTTCCACACTTAGAAAAGTCGACGCGCCCGCCGGCCTCCTCAAAGAGCCACAGAATTTTTGAATTCAGTTTTGGAATCACATGTCGGCTTTTATACTGTGGACAATACAGAACTCTGTCGCGCGAGCGTCTGAATTCTGTAGCGTCCTCACTAGAAATGTGGGCGCGTCCGTCGGCCTCCTTAAAGAGCCACAACACATTTTGAATTCAGGTTTTGGAATCACATGTCGACTTTGCTATTGAGGACAATACAGAACTCTGTCGCGCGCGCGCGCGCGTCTGAGTTCTGTATTGTCCGCAACAGAAAAGTCGACGCGTCCGTCGGCCTCCTTAAAGAGCCACATAAATTTTGAATTCTGTTTTTGGAATTACATGTCGACTGTGCTATTGTGTAGAATTCAGAACTCTGTGCAGCGCGCGCGCGTCTGAGTTATACACACTAGAAAAGTCGACGCGCCCGCCGGCCTCCTCAAAGAGCCACCGAATTTTGAATTTAGTTTTTGGAATTACATGCAGACTTTTATATTCTGGACAACAAAGGACTCTGTCGCGCGCGCGCGCGTCTGAGTTCTGTATTGTCCACGCTCGTAATGCGGACGCGTTCGTCGGCCTCCTTAAAGAGCCACAGAAATTTTGAACTCAGTTTTTGGAGATTCATGCCACCTATCTTATTGTGGACAATACAGAGCTCTGTCTCGCGCGCGCGTCTGAGTTCTGTATTGCCCACAATAGAAAGGTCGACGCGCCCGTCGGCCTCCTCATAGAGCAACGGGAATTTGGAATTCTTTTTTGAAAGCACATGTCAACTGTGCGAATGTGGACTATACAGAACTCTGTCGCGCGCGTCTGAGTTCTGTATTGTCCACACTAGAAAAGTCGACGCGACCGCCGGCCTCCTCAAAGAGCCACAGAATTTTTGAATTCAGTTTTTGGAATCACATGTCGGCTTTTATACTGTGGACAATACAGAACTCTGTCGCGCGAGCGTCTGAATTCTGTAGCGTCCTCAATAGAAATGTGGGCGCGTCCGTCGGCCTCCTTAAAGAGCCACAACACATTTTGAATTCAGGTTTTGGAATCACATGTCGACTTTGCTATTGAGGACAATACAGAAATCTGTCGCGCGCGCGCGCGTCTGAGTTCTGCATTGCCCACACTAGAACAGTCGACGCGTCCGTCGGCCTCCTCAAAGAGCCACCGGAATTTGGAATTCTTTGTTTGAAAGCACATGTCGACTTTTCTATTGTGGACAATACAGAACTCTGTCGCGCGCGCGCGCGCGCGTCTGAGTCCAATATTGTCGACACTAGAAAGAGGTGGACGCGTCCGTCGGCCTCTTCAAAGAGCCGCCGAACTTCTGAATTCAGTTTTTGAAATCGCGTCGACTTTCCTAATGTGGACTATACAGAACTCTGCCGCGCGCGCGTCTGAGTTCTGTATGGTCCACACTAGATAAGTCGACGTGTCCGTCGGCCTCCTTAAGAGCCACAGAAATTTTGAATTCAGTTTGGGAATTACATGTCGACTATGCTAATGTGGACAATACAGAACTCTGTCGCGCGCGCGCGTCTGAGTTTTGTATTGTCCACAATAGAAGTGTCGACGCGTCCGTCGGCCTCCTTAAAGAGCCACAGAAAGTTTGAATTCAGTTCTTGCAATCACAAGTCGACTATGCGAATGTGGACAATACAGAACTCTGTCGCGCGCTTCTGAGTTCTGTATTGTCCACACTAGCTATGTGGACGCGTCCGTCGGCCTCCTCAAAGAGCCACATAAATTTTGAATTCAGTTTTTGGAGATACATGGCACCTATTTTATCGTGGACTATACAGAACTCTGTCGCGCGCGCGCGCGCGTCTGAGTTCTGCATTTTCCACAATAGAAAACACGACGCGTCCGTCGGCGTCCTTAAATGGCCACGGACATTTTGAATTCCGTTTTTGGAATTACATGTCGACTGTTTCTGTTGTGGACAATACAGAACTCTGTCGCGCGCGCGCGAGCGTCTGAGTTCTGTACTGTCCACAACAGAAAACACGACGCGTCCGTCGGCCTCCTTCAAGGGCCGCAAAAAAATTGAATTCAGGTTTTGGAATCACATGTCGACTTTGCTAGTGAGGACAAGACAGAACTCTGTCGCGCGCGCGCGTCTGAGTTCTGCCTTGTCTACACTAGAACAATTGACGCGTCCGTCGGCCTCTTTAAAGAGCCACAGAAATTTTGAATTCAGTTTTTGGGATCACATGTCGATTTTGCTACTGTGGACAATACAGAACTCTGTCGCGCGCGCGCGCGTCTGAGTTCTGTATTGTCCACACTAGAATGGTGAACGCGTCCGTTTGCCTCCTTAGAAGGCCACAGAAATTTTGAATTCAGTTCTCGCAATCGCATGTCGACGATGATAATGTGGACAATACAGAACTCTGTCGCGCGCGCGCGTCTGCGTCCTGTATTGTCCACACTAGAAAGAGGTGGACGCGTCCGTCGGCCTCCTTAAAGACCCACAGAATTGTTTAATTCTGTGTTTGGAATTACATGTCGACTTTGCTATTGTGGACAATACAGAACTCTGTCGCGCGAGCGCGCGTCTGAGCTTTACACACAATAGAAAAGTCGACGCGCCCGTCGGCCACTCTAAAGGGCCATAGATATTTTGGATTCAGTTCTTGGAACCACATGTCGACTTTTATATTCTGGACAACACAAGACTCTGTCGCGCGCGCGCGTCTGAGTTCTGTATTGTCCACACTCGAAATGTGGACGCGTCCGTCGGCCTCCTTAAAGAGCCACTGAATTTTTGAATTCAGTCTTTGGAAATGCATGTCACCTATTCTATTGTGGACAATACAGAACTCTGTCGCGCGCGCGCGCGTCTGAGTTCTGTATTGTCCACGCCAGAAAAGTCGACGCGTCCGTCGGCCTCCTTAAAAAGCCACAGAAATGTTTATTTCAATTTGTGGGATTCCATGCCATTTTGGCGAATGTGGACAGACAATACAGAACTCTGTCGCACGCGCACGCATCTGAGTCATATAACGCCCACATTAAGAAAAGTCGACGCGTCCGTCTGCTTTTTTAAAAGAGCAACAACATTTTGAATTCAGTGTTTGGAATTACATGTCGACGATGCTAGTGTGGCCGAAGCTTTTATGCTTCGTCGGTAAATTCAAAGTGACCCTATACTTTCAAGCCCCAGGCCGGTCCCAGAATAATGAGGTTGTATTTAGTGCTGTTTCACAACACTTTGAAATGCTTGGGTAAGTTCAGGGTAACCCTGGCATTACGCCGAAAACCAGAGAAGAAGTAGCTAATCGATAGGGTTGAACAGCAGCGCCCCGTCATGGAAGAGGAGGAGGAGGAGGAGGAGGAGGAGGAAAAAGACTTCGAGATTCGAGGCAGTTGTTTGTCGTTTTCGGCCCCCTGGGGCCGCTTCCAGACCCCGGAGCCGTCACAAAATGACCCGGGATGGAAAAGTGTGTCCCGGGGGTGCGGGAATCGCCCCGAGCGGCCGCCGGAGGCCCGAGCCATGGCCAGAAAACCGACCGGGGAGGAGAGGAGGGAGGGGACAGATGGACGGAGAGGCCGGAGTGATGGGGGATGAGGGGAGGGGAGGGCGGAAAGAGGGACAGAGTGGTGGACGGGCGTGGCCACACTGGCCGCCCTCAACCGCCAGAAGTTCGTAAGCTGTCGTCGTCGTCTTCGTCGTCTCGTCGTCGTCGTCGTCGTCTTCGTGAGCTGTCGTCGTCGTCGTGAGCTGCCCCCGTTGCGTCGTCGTCGTCGTCGTCGTGGAGCCCTCCCAGGCCGACTTGCACCGATTCCGTGACATTGTAGTTCCCTCTTGGGTCCTTCCCAGGCCGTCTTGCACCGACTCCGTGATATTTGGACGCCCTCTTGGAGCCGAGCCCTCCCAGGCCGTCTTGCACCCACTCCGTGACATTCGAACTCCCTCTTGGAGCCCTCCCAGGCCGTCTTGAAGAGGCCCGAGGGCCCCAAGAAGATGGCCCCAAGGAAGGTGTGCAATTGCACGCCGCACTTGGGGCCTCTGGAACTCACTTGGGGCATCCTTGGGGCCGTCCTGGAGCCCTCCCAGGCCGTCTTGGAGGGGGCCGAGGCCTCCAAGAGTGCCCCAAGAGGGCTCCAAGAGGGCCCCCGACAGGGCCCGAAGCGGGCCCCCAGGAAAGGCCCAAGATGGCCACGGGGGGGATACGTAGCACCCCGCAATTGCGGATAACAGTGAGGGCGCGGGCAGGCGGGCGCAGCGCCTGCGACCCACCCGCGACCCACCCGCCTCGCGACCCGCCCGCGACACATCGGCCCCTATGACATAAAAGAAATGGCCCTTCCCAGGCCCCGTCGACCCTCCTGGACCCTTCCCAGGGCCGTCGGAGGGGCCCAAGAGAGCCCCATAACGGTTCCAAGAAACTCCCAAGAGCGTTTACGCGAAGCCTCTCTCGCGTGACCGATCTCGGGGCCCTCTTGGGGGCCTCTTGGGGCCCTCTTGGAGCCCCTTGGAGCCCTCTCGGGGCCCTTTTGGACCCTTCCCGGGGCCTTCGGAAGGGCCCAAGAGAACCCCAAGACGGCTCCAAGAGGGGCCCAATATAGCCCCAAGCAGGTTCCGAGAGAGCCCCCATTGGGCTCTTATCTCGCATGTCGTGCGCATGTCGTGGACATGGGGCCCAGAACGACGACGACATGCACACGACATGCGCTCTTGGGCCCTTCTTGGGACCCTCTTAGGGCCCTCTTAGAGCGCTCTTGGGGCCTTCTTGGCCCCTTCCCAGGGCCCTCGGAAGGGCCCAGGAGGGCCCCAAGACGGCCCCAAGAGGTCCCCAAGAGCGGTCACGCGACGCCTTTGTCGCGTGACCGATCTCGAGGCCCTCATGGGAGCCTCTTGGGGCCCTCTTCGAGCTTCTTGGAACCCGCTCGGGGCCTTTTGGGACCCTTCCCGGGGCCGTCAGAGGGGCCCAAGAGGGCCCCAGGACGGCTCCAAGAGGCCCCCAAGAGGGCCCCAAACCAATTCTATGCCATAGAGTTGGTCTGGGGCCCTCTTGGGATTCTCTTGGGGCCATCTTGGAAACGTCTTGGGGCCCTCTTGGGCTCTTCCCAGGGCCTTGGCCATGTCCAACTCGGAGTTGGACATGGGCCCTCTTAGAACCGTCTTGGGGTCCTCTTGGAAACGTATTGGAATGTGGTGTGAGGTGTGTAGCGCGTGCACCCCATGTGGTGCAATATATGTGCTGTAACCTTAGTGGTGCGTGCAACCTCTGTGGTGCAATCTATATGGTTCAAGCTATGTGGTGCGTGCATTCTCTGTGATGCAATCTATTTGGTGTAAGCTATGTGGTGCGTGCACTCTATGCGGTCCAATATATGTGGTGTAAGCTACGTGGCGCGTGCAATATGTGTGGTGCAATATATGTGGTATAGGCTACGTGGTGCGTGCAACCTCTGTGGTGCAATCTATGTGGTGTAGGCTTTGTGGTGCGGGCAATCTCTGTGGTGCAATATCTGTGCTGCAAGCTATGTGGTGCGTGCACTTCATGTGGTGCAATCTATGAGTGCAAGCTATGTGGTGCGTGCACTCTCTGTTGTGCAATATATGTGGTAAGCGCTATGTGCTGCGTGTAATCGTTGTGGTGCAAAATATGTGGTGTAAGCTATGTGGTGCATGCAATATCTGTGGTGTAAGCTATGTGCTCCGTGCACTCTATGTGGTGCAATAGATGTGGTGTACGTTAAGTAACGCGTACAATATTTGTGGTGCAAACTATGTGGTGTAAGCTACGTGGTTCGTGCACCCTATGTTGTGCAATCTATGTGGTGTAGGCTTTGTGGTGCGTGCAATCTCTGTCGTGCAATCTGCGTGGTGTAAGCTACATCGTGCGTGCGCTCTATGCGGTGCAATCGATGTGGTGTAAGCTATGTGATGCAATCTATGTGGTGCACGATATGTGGTGGAAGCTATGTGGTGTAATATCCGCGGTTCAATATATGTGGTGTAAGCTATGTGATGCAGACTATGTGGTGCAGTCTATGTGGTGCAGTCTACGTGGTGCAATATATATATATATATATATATATATATATATGTATATATATGTGGCACAATATATGTGGTACAACCTATGTGGTGCAATCCATGTGGCGCAATATCTGTGGTGCACTCTACGCGGTGTACGCTATGTGGTGCATTCTATGTGGGGCAATCTATGTGGTGCAACCTATGTGGTGCAATCTATGTGGGCAAGCTATGTGGGCAAGTCTATGTCGTGCAATCTCTGTGGGCGGCGACGATGTGGCGACGGAGCGGCGACGGCCGGCCTGGAGCCGCCACACCGACGCACAGGCCCAGGCAACCGGCGGCGACGGGGCGGCGACGGCCGGCACGGAACCGCAAGGCCGGCACACCGGCCCAGACGACGGGCGGCGACGAGGCGGCGACGGGGCGGCGACGGCCGGCAGGGAGCCGCCAGACCGGCCCACAGGCCCAGTTCCTTAGAACAGAAGTAAGAACCCCTAAGTGCAAGCACTGCGTGAGGAAATAGGGTGAATGGCCGGGAAGTGGAGGGTGCGAAACAGGGCAAGAAAGAGACGGAGAGCGGGCTGGGTTGATGTCCGCCAGGTCATGCCAAAGCGCACTTGTTCGATTCAGCGGCCCAAGCAAGCCAACCACGTCGATTGAAAAAAAATGGCGTCGCTAGAGCAGGGGGGCGGCCCCCCCGCCGTAGCGACACTCAGGTCCGGTGCTGAGTGTCGCTCGGCCCTCCCGCGCTGCAGTGTGGACTCCCCTCTCATCTTCCCTCGCCATTGGGTGTCGCGCCAACACTGCAACAGGGAAGGGCCGAGCGACACTCAGTACCGGACCGGAGTGTCGCTACGGTGGGGGGGCAGCCCCCCCGCTCCAGCGACACGTCATCGCTCTTGCTGGCCATCCTGGAGCGCTGAATCAAGCGAATGCGCCCGCCTATCGGCGCAGCTGCGCAATGGCCCACAATCGCCCTACTGGCGCGAATGCGCCGTGTCAGCGCTAGCGAATGCAGCGACTGATTCCAGCGAGTGCGCTTACGGCGTCGCTAGCCACGCGTAACACCGCCAGCGGGCCGGTGTGTCGCTAGCCACGCCGTAAGCGCACTCGCTGGAGGCAGCGCGGCGCTGATTCCAGCGAGTGCGCTTACGGCGTGGCTAGCGACACACCGCTAGCCACGCCGTAAGCGCACTCGCTGGAGGCAGCGCGGCGCTGATTCCAGCGAGTGCGCTTGCGTCGTGGCTAGCGACACACTTGCCAACATGCGAGCCTTCGCTGCCGCGCGGCAGCCTAGGGGCCACCGAAGGGGCCCTGCGGTGCCTTCAAGGGCGCGCAGGCGCGCGGAAGTGCAATCCGAGCGCCTCGGCGGTCCATCGTTGCCATGAATTCTGTATTGTCCACACTAGAAAGGTCGACGCGTCCGCCAGCCTCCTTAAGGAGCCACAGAATTTTTGAATTCAGTTTTTGGAATTACATGTCGACCTTTCTATTGTGGACAATACAGAACTCTGTCGCGTTCGCGCGCGCGCGTCTGAGTTTTGTATTGTCCACACTAGAAATGTGGACGCGTCCGTCGGCCTCCTTGAAGAGCCACAGAAATTTTGAAATCAGTTTTTGGAAATGCATGTCACCTACTCTATTGTGGACAGTACACAACTGTGTCGCGCGTGCGCGCGCGCGTCTGAGTTCTGCATTGTCCACAAAAGAAAGGTCGACGCGTCCGTCGGCCTCATTTAAGAGCCACAGATATGTTGAATTCAGCATTTGGAATTACATGTCGCCTATGCGGACAATACAGAACTCTGTCGCGCGCGCGTCTGAGTTACGTAATGTCCACACTAGGAAAAAGCGACGTGTCCGTCTGCCTCCTTAATGAGCAACAGAAAAATTGAATTCCGTTTTTTTTGAGTTACATGTCGACTATGCTACTGTGGGCAATACAGAACTCTGTCGCGCGCGCCCGATTTCTGTATTGTCCACACTACAAAAATCGACGCGTCCGTCGGCCTCCTTAAAGAGCTACAGAAAGTTTGAATTCAGTTTTTTGGAATCACATGTCGATTTCTATATTGTGGACAATACAGAACTCTGTCGCGAGCGCGCGCACGTCTGAGTTCTGTATTGTTCACGCTAGAAATGTGGAGGAGTCCGTCTGCCTTCTTAAAAAGCAACAGAGATTTTCAATTCAGTTCTTGGAGGTACATGTCACCTATTCTATTGTGGACAATACAGAACTCTGTCGCGCGCGCGCGCGCGTCTGAGTTCTGTATTGTCGACAATAGAAAAGCCGACGCGTCCGTCGGCCCCCTTAAGGAGCCACAGAAATTTTGAGTTCAGTATTTGGAACTAAATGTAGATTTTTCTATTGTGGACAATACAGAACTATGTCGCGCGCGCGCGCGTCTGAGTTCTTTATTGTCCACGCTAGAAAAGTCGACGCGTCCGTCGGCCTCCTTAAAGAGCCACAGAAATTTTGAATTCAGTTTTTGGAACTACATGTCGACTTTTCTATTGTGGACAATGCAGAACTCTGTCGCGCGCGCGCGTCTGAGTCCTGTATTGTCCACGCTAGAAATGTGGACGCGTCCGTCGGCCTCCTTAAAAAGCCACAGACATTTTGAATCCAGTTTTTGAAAATTACATGCCGACTTCTCTATTGCGGACGATTCAGAACTCTTTGGCGCGCGCGTCTGAGTTCTGTATTGTCCACGCTAGAAATATGGATGTGTCCGTCGGCCCCCTTAAAAGAGCCACAGAAATTTTGAAATCAGTTTTTGGAGAACATATCACCTTTTCTATTATGGACACTACAGAGCCCTGTCGCGCGCGCGCGTCTGAGTTCTGCATTGTCCACAATAGAAAGTGGACTCGTCCGTCGGCCCCCTTAAAGAGCAACAGAAATTTTGAGTTCAGCATTTGGAACTACATGTCGACTTTTCTATTGTGGACAATACAGAACTCTGTCGCGCTCGCGCGCGCGCGCGCGTCTGAGTTAGTTCTTTATTGTCCACGCTAGAAAAGTCGACGCGTCCGTCGGCCTCCTTAAAGAGCCACAGAAATTTTGAATTCATTTTTTGGAACTACATGCCGACTTTTCTATTGTGGACAATACAGAACTCTGTCGCGCGCGCGCGCGTCTGAGTTTTGCATTGTCCACAATAGAAAAGTCGACGCGTCCGTCGGCCCCCTTAAGGAGCCACAGAAATTTTGAATCCCATTTTTGGAATCACACGTCGACCTTTATATTCTGGACAAACACAGGACTCTGTCGCGCGCGCCTCCGGGTCTTGTATTGTCCACACTAGAAATGTGTACGCGTCCGTCGGCCTCCTTAAAGAGCCACAGAAATTTTGAATTCAGTTTTTGGAACTACACATCGGCTTCTATTGTGGACAATACAGAACTCTGTCGCGCGCGCGTCTGAGTTCTGTATTGCCCACAATAGAAAAGTCGACGCGTCCGTCGCCCTTTTCAAAAGCCATAGAAATTTTGTCTCCAGTTTTTGGAATTACATGTCGACTTCTCTATTGTGGACGATTCAGAACTCTGTTGCGCGCGCGTCGGAGCTCTGTATCTCCCACTATAGAAAAGTCGACGCGTCCGTCGGCCTCCTTGAAGAGCCACAGGAATTTTGAATTCATTTGTTGGAGTTACATGTCGACTATGCCAAGGTGGCGATGCAGAAGTCAGCGCGTGCGCGTCTGAGTGATGTTATGTCCACACCAGAAAAGTCGACGCTTCCGTCTGCCCCCTTAAGGAGCCACAGAAATTTTGAATTCAGCTTTTGGAATTACATGTCGACTATGCTAATGCGGACAATACAGAACTCTGTCGCGCGCGCGCGTCTGAGTTCTGCATGGTCCACAATAGAAAGGTCGACGCGTCCGTCGGCCCCCTTAAAGAGCCACAGAAATTTTGAATTCGGTTTTTGGGAATACATGTCACCGATTCTATCATTGACAATGCAGAACTCTGTCGCGCGCGCGCGCGTCTGAGTTCTGCATTGCCCACAATAGAATGCGCCGGTGCGGTCGCATGCAAGTCTGCGCCCGTGCGACGGCGACCGGGCGCGGCACAGATAGATGCATGGATGGACGCCACCGGCGAAGCAAAGCCGAGGGTGCGACGGCGCCTGGGTTGGGGCAGACAGATCAACAGAGACTGCGCAGACGCATCGGTCCGACGGCGCCCGGGGGGGTATGCGCAGATAGATGGATGTGCCGCGCCGGCCAAGCAAAACCGACGGCGCGGCGGCGAACGTTCTTTGAAAATAAACCAGAACGGAGATCAAGACATGGGAGGACCCCCATCATTGGATACTAAGGTGGCCCCGTAGCGGGGCCGATTGGATTTCCGAGGTGACATGGTTTCTTGTAGATGCTCTCTGTCATGGCCACCGCAGACTGCCCGCGCGCGCGCCGCGTAAGGCTTTCCTTATTGTCGCCAATGGAGATGTCGCTATGTTGGCCTGGAGACTAAAGTGGCCCTTAGCGCTTACCGATGGGATTTCCGAGGCAACGTTGCTTATTGTGTATGTTCTCTGCCATGGCCACCACTGATTCCCCACGCGCGCGCACCGCGTGGGGATTTTTTATTGTCGACAATGGAACAGTCGCAATGTTGCCCTGGAAAGTATAGTGGCCCCTTCGCGGTGACCGATTGGATTTGGGAGGTGACATGGTTTCTTGTGCATGTTCTCTGTCATGGCCTCCACAGGCTCCCAGCGCGCGCGCGCCGCGTCAGGACTTTCCTTATGTCGACAACGGACAAGTCGCCATGTTGGCCTGGACACTAAAGTGGCCCCTTAGCAGTGACCGGTTGCATTTCCGAGGTAACCTGGCTTCTTGCGCATGTGCTCTTTCATGGCCATTAACTTACAGACTCCCCTCGTGCGCGCGCGCACCGCGTGGGGATTTCCTCATTGTCGACAATGGAAAAGTCGCTATCTGGGCCTGGAAACTAAACTGGGCCCTGAGCGGTGACCGCCGTGATTTCCGAGGTCACATGGCTTCTTGCGCACGACCTCTGTCATGGCCGCTACAGACTCCCCGCGAGCGCGCGCGCCGCGTGAGGCTTTCCTTATTGTCGACAATGGAAAAGCCGCCATGTTGGCCTGGAAACTAAAGTGACCCCATAGCGGTGAATGATTGCGTTTCGGAGGTAACCTGGCTTCTTCAGTACGTTCTCTGTCATGGCCACTACAGACGCCCCGCGCGCGTGCGCGCGCACCGCGTGAGGATTCCAGCGTTGTCGACAATGGACAGGTCGCCATGTTGGCCATACGACTCCCAAGTACAAGTAGCAGTCGTAGTAGTAGTAGTAGTAGTAGTCGTCGTAGTAGTCGTAGGAGTAGTCGGAGTAGTAGTAGTCGTAGTAGTAGTCGTAGTAGTAGTAGTAGTAGTAGGAGGAGGAGGAGGAGGAGTAGGTAGGTAGGTAGGTAGGTAGGTAGGTAGGTAGGTAGGTAGGTAGGTAGGTAGGTTGGTAGGTGGTAGTAGTAGTAGTAGTAGTAGTAGTAGTAGTAGTAGTAGTCGTCGTAGTCGTAGTCGTAATCGTAGTCGTAGTCGTAGTAGTAGTAGTTGCCGTAGTAGTAGTAGTAGTAGTAGTAGTAGTAGTAGTAGCAGTAGCAGTAGAAGTAGTAGTGATAGTAGTCGTAGTAGGCGTAGAAGTAGCAGTAGTAGTAGTAGTAGTAGTAGTAGTAGTAGTAATAGTAGTAGTAGTAGTAGTCGTAGTAGTAGTCGTAGTAGTAGTAGTAGTAGTAGGAGTAGTAGTAGTGGTAGTAGTGGTAGTAGTAGTAGTAGTAGTAGTAGTAGTAGTAGTAACACAACTCCCTAGCACAACTCCCTGGCTCCCTGGTAGTACCACTTCATATCCATTGTGCAGCTCCCTAGCGCATCTCCCTGGTACAACTCCTTAGTACAAGTGGTAGTAGTAGTAGTAGTAGTAGTAGTAGTAGTAGTAGTAGTAGTAGTAGTAGTAGTTGTGCAATTCCTTTTCTTTAACGCCCTAGTGCAAAACCCAAGTGCAAGTAGGAGATTCAGGGAAGTGTTCGGGGAGAGTCTCTTCGTCGTTTTTTTTCGAATGTGTTTGCCGCCCGGGATGCCGTCGTCGTTGTTTTTTTTTTTTGCCCAGTTACCCTTTCTCTCGCGGGCCCCCGTCGCGAGTTTTGGCTTCCACCCCCCTAGCGTTGATGCCCCCGTGCGTCGTCGACGTTGTTTTCTTGGCGTTGTCCCTGGTGATGTAGTGACCCCTATGATGTTTCCAGGCCAGCATGGCGACTGTTCTATTGTGATCAACGCAGAAGAGAGTGCGCGCCACGGGCGCGCGCGCGCGACGTTGGCTGTGCCAATTCACTGACAGGTGGTGAACCCATGTTCACTATAAAATAAAACCGGCCACCGCGGAGGCCTCGCTTGAGTTTCCAAGCCAACATGGCGACCGTCCATTGCGGCCAATGCAGAACCGAGCACGCGCCACGCGCGCGTGCGCGCGTCGTTGGCTGTGCCAATTCACTGGTAGATAGCGAACCCATGCTAACATTAAAATCTAATCGGTCACCGCTCAGGGCTCACTTGAGCTTCCCGGCCAACGTGGCGATTCTTATGGTGCGGCCGATACAGAAGTGAGCACGAGCCCCCTGTGCCAATTCTTCACAGATAAAACCCACCCTAACTTCAACATCCGATCGGTCACCGCTAAGGGCTCACTTGAGCTTCCAGTCCAACATTGCGACTGTTCTAGTGCGGCCAGTACAGAATTGAGCGCTCGCCACGCGCGCGCGTCGTTGGCTGCCGCTAAAGTCTCACTTGAGTCTCCAGACCAACGTGGCGCCTGTATTGCTGTCGATGCAGAACTGAGCTCGCGCCACGCGCGCGCGTCATTTGATGTGCCAATCCAGTGATAAGTGGTGGGCGCATGTTCATTTCGAAATTCAACCGGTCAGCGCTACGGGCTCACTTGATTTTCCATGCCAAAATGGCGACTGCTCTTTTGCGGTGAATACAGAACTGAGCACGCGCCACGCGCGCGCGCACGCCGCTGGCGGCGCAAATTCACTGGTAAGTGACAAACGCAGGTTAACTTCAAAATCCAATCGGCCACCGCTAAAGGCTCACGTGAGTTTCCTAGACAAAATGGCGACTATTCTGTTGCGGTCAATACAGAACTGACACCTTGTCAAGCGCGCGTACGCGCGCCGTTGGTTGTGCCAAGGCACTGATAGTTTGCGCGCCCAGGTTCGCTTCAAAATCCAATCGGTCACCGCTAAGGGCCCACTTGAGGTTCCAGGCCCAAATGGCCACTGTTCTATTGCGGCCAATACAAGAACCGATCACGCGCCACGCGCGCGTACGCGCGTCGTTGGCTGTGCCAATTCACTGATGGGTGGTGAACCCATGTTCACTTCAAAATCAAATCGGTCCCCGCTAAGGGCTCACTTGAGTCTCCAGGCCAACATTGCCACGGTTCTTTGACGAACCACAGAACTGAGCACGCGCGTGCGCGCACGCGTCGTTGGCTGTGCCCATTTCCTGACACGCGGTGGAGCTATGTTAACCAATCGGCTGCCGCTAAGGGCTCACTTCAGCCTCCTGGCCACATGGTGACTGTTCTATTGCGCTCAATGCAGAACTGAGCACGCGACGCGCGCGTCGTTGGCTGTGCTAAGTCGCTGATAAGCGGTGAACCAGTGTCAACTTTGAAATCCAATCGGTCACCGCTAAGGGCTCACTTGCGTTTCCAGGCCAACATGGCGACTGTTCTACTGCGGCCAAGCCAGAACTGATCACGCGCACCGCGCGCGTGCGCGCGCGTACTCGCGTCGCTGGCTGTGCCAATTCACTGATCGGTGGCGAATCCATGTGAACTTCACAACCCAAACGGTCACCGCCAAGGGCTGGCTTGATTTTCCAGGCCATCATGGCAAGCATTCTACTGCGGCCAATACAAAACTAAGCACGCGCCACGCGCGCACGCGTCGTTGGCTGTGCCAATGCACAGATAGGTGGTGAACCCATCATCACTTCAAAATCCAATCGGTCAATGCTGAGGGCTCATTTGAATTTCCAGGCCTACATGGCGAGTGGTCCATTGCGGTCAATACAGCTGAGCACGCGCGCGCACACGCGCGTCGTTGGTTATGCCAATTCGCTCATAGGTGGTGAGCCACTGTTAAGTTCAACATCCAATCGGTCACCGCTCAGGGCTCACTTGAGTCTCCAGGCCAGCATGGCGACTGTTCAAGCGCGGTCAACACAGTAGTGAGCACGCGCCACGCGCGCGCGTATGCGCGTCGGTTGGTGCGCCATCCGCTGATTGGAAACGGCTCCAAGAGAGCGCCCAGGAATGAATCCTCCAGGATGGAAGGTTCGAGGAATCCTCCACAAACCAACAGAATCCGTCGGGGCCCCTGGGATTCCTGGGGGGCCCCGGGCAACGCAAAGGGGCATGCTTCAAATTTGGGGGCACGGCCGCAATTTGAAATTATTTGTCTTCGGGCGGCTGCGGCGGAGGCTGGAGGGGTGGAAGGTAGGAGTTTACTTTGAACGAGATTCCCAATAATATTTGCGAAACACATTCGAACGAACCGGGTCAACTTACGGGAGCGCCCAGTCATGTCCAACCCTCGCCCTCCTCGTCCTCCTCGTCCTCCTCGCCCTCGTCGTCGCCCTCCCCCTCCTCCTCCCAGGATGACCGAAATCGAATTAAAATCGGCCCCCGGGCCCTTCCCAGGGTCCCTCCGAAGCAGTTTTTCACCGTGGATCGATTTTCGACGATCCCGGGGCCCGAAAGCGGCTTCCAGAGGCGTAAAACGACAAAAAAGCTCGTCGAACTTCGATCCTCGAGATTCGAACCTCCCCTTCCGTTCCCGGCGCCGAAGACGCCCAAATCTTACGCAGACGCCCGCGCGGAAGCGGCGCGTGGGCTGAGCTCGGGGGGGCCGCGCTCACGCCCACCGCCTGAAACCCGTGGAGTTGGGCTGCCGCCGCTGTGGCGGACGAGATGGCCGCGTCTCCGATGACGCCAGCTATTTTCGTCGACCCCTGAGGTTCGAAGTTCGAGGCGGGCTTCCAGCGTCGTAGCCTGCGGGAGCCACTTTCGGGACCCAGGGCCGTCAGAAATCGATCGGGACCGACAAACTGCGTCCCCGGGGTGCCGGAGTCATCCCGAACGGCCACCGACGTCCAGGTTCGAGCCTCAAGCCTCGAGGATCGAGATCCTCTGGCCCCTGGCGGCTCTCCTCGTCGCGGCCGGACGCGGCGCGGAAAACTTGTGCGCTCGGGCCCGGGGAGGGTTCCGGGGGCCCATGTCAATCGGGTTCTGGCCGACGGGGGCGGACGACGACGACGACGACGACGACCTTGACGACGACGACGACGACGACGACGGGGCAGCAGTCAGCGCAACTTCCCGGCAACAAGCGCGCAGGGGCACTCGCGCTTGGCATTTTTGGCGGGGGAAGATGGGGGCGGACAGCGCGATGGACCCCCCAGCTCGCTCAGCCTACCACGCGATGAAAGCATACGGCACACGCGCAGGGGCAAACATTTCGCGAGCAGCCGTCGGGGCAAGCATTCGGTCAACGGCCCTTGAGTTATGCATGTCAACCCTACGCGGGGGAAGGAGGAGAGGAAGGGGGGGGGAGAAGGAGGGGGAAGAGGAAGACGAGGGACTTGATGTGCAAATGGCACCCTCGAGCGACAACCGTCGGCATCGCACGGAATTGTAACAAAAATTGGATCGAAGCTCATCTTGCCGAGACAGGGTATGCAGGGCAGAGAAAGGGAGGGAGGGGTGGAACACGTGGCACTCAGAGCGGGGTTCAAAGGCGCGGCCTCGAAAATCTGCAATGGCCCTGGAGCCGGACTCGCGCTGGGCAAATATGTCTTCAGAAGCACTGCGCAAACAGGTCGTCATAAACAGTGGACACGAATATGTGGTGCAAGCTATCGCGTCTCCGTTAAACCCCTCGTGAAAAGGGGGCGCCAGGCAGAAATTCCCCGCGAGTTTCCCGGAAGCATGCGATATCGAATGGGCCGGCACACCCTATCAGCAGGAACCAGCAATCAACTTGAGGGTAGCATCCGCGCGGCGGCGGGCGGTGAAAACAAGGCGCAGCACGACTGTGAAGCAGAACAGCGAGGCGCCCCGCGATCGCGAAGAAGAAGAAGGAAGCGCTCCACGACTACGAAGTAGAATAACGAATCAAGCAGAGAAAGAGGCAGGGAGGAAAAGCCCGCCCCAGGGGGGTAGGGGAGGGGAATCAAACCTCGAAGCTCTATTCAGCACGCGCAATGACGAAGCGCACTGGAAGCGCACTCGTTTGAATCAGCGCCAAGGAAGACGACGCGATCATTCCCGAGTCCTGGCATCCTGTTCTTTCAGCTGTTCTCCCACCGCCGCGCCTCCTCACCTCCTCTCCGTCCTCGTCCTCCACACTCGTCCTCATCCCCCCCTCCCCTTGGATCTCTTCATCTTAATCCCCCATCCTCTTTGTCCTCATCCTCCTCGCTCCCCACGCGCGGCGGCGGTCCATGAGCGTCTTCTGCGAGATCCGCTTTGCGCCCGTCACCATATTCAAGCACTTCATCAGTTTGAGCTCTGCCTCTGGTTGAGAGAGACATCGCAGCAATCGTCGTCACCGAGGTCGTCATCGAAGCCGTCGCCATCGAAGCCATCGTCATCGAATTCATCGAAACGGTCACCGAGGCCGTCGTCGTCAAAGCCACCGTCGTCATCGGGGTCGTCGTCCCGTACACCGATCACTTGCACGTCCTCATCCTCTTCCTGCTCCGCCTGCTCCTCCTGCTCCTCCTCCTGATCCTCCTCCTCCTCCCCCTCCTCCTCGTCGTCATTGGCCTGCTCCTCCTCGTCCTCCTCTTCCTCCTTCCTCATCCTCCCCCTTCTCCTCCTCCTCCCCCTCCTCCTCCTCCTCCTCCTCCTCCTCCTCCTCCTCCCCCTCCCCCTCCCCCTCCCCCTCCTCATCATCCCTTCATCCCATCATCCCATCATCCATTCTGGCGGCGCCTTGATCTCCTCCCACTTCGGCCTGCTCTCGAATCTCTCCGCTGTGTACGAGAACGAGGGGATCTTCTTGCAGCCTGCGGCTTGAGGGGGGAGGCGCCGCCGTCCTCGTCTTCGGCGTCGAGCGTCGACGCTTCGTCGACGCCGTCGTCGCAGCCTGCAGCTTGCGAGGAGGAGAAGGGGAGGGTCGCCGTCGATTCCGTCCGAGGCCGTCGTCGTCGCCGCTGCCCCGTTGCCGAGGCACTCGTCCTCGTCAACGCCGTCGCCCTCGTCAACGCCGTCGCCCTCGTCGACGCCGTCGTCGTCGACGAGGCCGTGGCTGCCAATCGTCGTCGTCAAGGTCGTCGTCGAGGTCCCATCCTCATCTTACCATCCTCGCATCCGCACCCTCCCATCCTCCTATTCTCGCATCCGTGCCCTCATCTTCCCATCCTCGCATTCGTACCCTCCAATCCGATCCTACGCCTTCGCATCCTCCCATCCTCCGATCCACCCTGCGCGCGCCCGATCCACCCATGCCTTCAAGCTTCGGGTGGTCGTCGTCGAAGCCCTGCAAGGCCTCGACGGGGCGACGCGGGCGACTACGGCGGCGATGACGACGAGAAGGGGCGGCTTAGGATGAGGATGAGGAGGGCGAGGATCATGGGAAAGATGATGACGAGGATGAGAAGGATGAGGAGGATGAGGAAGATGAGGAGGATGAGAATCATCAGGAGGAGGGGGAGTAGTAGGAGGAGGAGGAGGCGGCGGACGAGTAGGACGGCGAGGGAGATGAGGCTGGACAGTATGGATGAGGAGGCGAGGCGGCAAGATACATACTGGAGAAGAGAAAGGAGAGGAGCAATCGCAGGGGAG
Source organism: Prorocentrum cordatum (assembly GCA_963575745.1). Classification (NCBI taxonomy): domain Eukaryota; class Dinophyceae; order Prorocentrales; family Prorocentraceae; genus Prorocentrum; species Prorocentrum cordatum. Next base: position 35,181 of record CAUYUJ010015613.1, read on the forward strand.
CCCAGCCTGTCCAAGCAGCTCGGGGCTCACCCGCGCCGTCTTCTCGAATCTGAAGTCTGGGCTGGTCTTGGGTGACATGGCCTCGCGTGCCCACCGTCTCCTTCCCATGCTCTTCACTCCCTTCCTCTTGCGGTTCCGAACTCTCCAACCTAGCCCTTTCTCCTCCTAATCCTATCCGCCCTCGCTTTTCCATCCTCCTCATTCTCCTTCTCCTGTTCCTCCTCCTCCTCCTCCCGCCTCTTTCTCCTCCTCGGCGTTCTCCTCCTCCTCCTTCTCCTCTCGCCGTCGCCCTTATCATCCTGCTCTGGCTCCTGGTTCTCTCTCCTCGAGGCCCTTCCAGCACCCTTCTTATCATCCTGCTCTGGCTCCTATGATCTACCAAGCAGGTGTCCGTGGTTTCTCTCGTCCTCCCCCTCCCGTTCCTCATCCCCCTCCTGCCCCCGCGCCTGCAACCGGGGCCGCGGCTGCTGCGCCGCGCTGGCGGCGCGCTGCAGGCGGGCCCCGCGGCGCCGCGCGGCGGGCGCCGCGTATTGGAGCCGCGTTCGCGCGGGCAACGCGTCAACCTCCTCCACCTCCTCTCCTCCTCCTCCTCCTCCTCTCCTCCCCCTCCTCCTCCTCCTCCTCCTCCTCCTCCCTCCTCCTCCTCCTCCCCTCCTCCTCCTCCTCCCTCTCCCCCCTCCCTCCTCCTTCCTCCTCCTCTCCTCCTCCTCCTCCTTCCTCCTTTCCCCCCTCCTCCTTGTCATCATCCCGCCCCCCCTCCCTCCTCCTCCTCCCCATCCTTTCCTTTCCCTTGCCGTTGTCGTCGTTGTCCTCCTTCCCCCCCCCTCCCGCCTCGCCCGCCCCCACTCTACATTGCCCCCCTTCGACGGGGCAGGGTTGGAATCAGCAAGAATACGCAGACCTCTTGGGTTCATCGGCGCGTGAGATCTGAAATGGAAATCCGCCGACCCCCTGGGTTCATCGGCGCGTCAGATCTGAGTTATCTGGGGGGGGGGGATCAGAACCCATGCTCAATGCGAGGAACTCAAACATTATATTATCATTCACACATTTCAATATGAACGGTGTTAACTCGAAAACCCATTGGGGGAAACAAAAAAAAACAAATCGTTCTCAGACCACACGCGGTGAACAAACGAATGTAAACTTTAGATGGCCAGTAACAGATGTAGGGGTCTAGAGAGTTAAAGCGATGTTAACTCGAAAACTCAATCGGGAAAACCCAAATGTAAAACTTCATTCTCAGATCAGGAGAGGGAACTATATGAATGTTAAATAAAAGAAACCCTTTACAGCAGAGCGCGCACGCGCGTGTCGGCCATCTGCATCGCGGCGCTTTCATTAAATTCTATAGAGCGTGGGCGATGTTAGCTCAAAAACTCCATCGGGAAAACCCAATGCAAAAGTTCATTCTCAGATCAGAAGACGGAATGATTCAATCTGAAATATAGGAAACCTATTACATCGCGAAGCGCGCGCATGCGCGCGCGCGTACGCGCGCGCGCGTCGGTCATCTGCATCACGGCGCTTTAAAGAAGTTCTATAGAGTTTGGGCGATGTTAACTCAGAAACCCAATCGGTAAAACCCAATGTAAAATTTCATTCTCAGATCAGACGAGGGAATTATATGAATGTGGAATATGAGAAATTCAGCACAGCGCGCGCGCGTCGGTCATCTGCATCACGGCGCTTTAACGAAGTTCTATAGAGTTTGGGCGATGTTACCTCAGAAACCCAATCGGTAAAACCCAATGTAAAATTTCATTCTCAGATCAGAAGACGGATTTTTATGGATGCTGATTATATGGAACACGTTACAGCGGAGCGCGCACGCGCGCGTCGGTCATCTGCATCGCGGCGCTTGGGTTAAGTTCTATCGAGTTTGAGCAGTTAACCCGAAAACCCAATCGGGAAAACCCAATGTAAACATTCATTCTCAGATCAGAAGAGGGAATTATATGAATGTGGACAAATAAGAAAACCATTACAGCGGAACGCGCGCGCGCGCGCGCGCGTCGGTCATCTGCATCGCCGCGCTTTAGTTGAGTTCTATAGAGTTTGGGCGATGTTAACTCGAAAACCCAAATCGGGAAAACCCAATGTAAAATTTCATTTTCACATCAGAAGAGGGAATATATGAATGAGGAATATGAGAACCCCATTTTAGCAGAGCGCGCGCGCGCGTCGGTCATCTGCATCACGGCGCTTTAACGAAGTTCTACAGAGTTTGGGCGATATTAACTCAGAAACCCAATCGGGAAAACCCAATGTAAAATTTCATTCTCAGATCAGAAGACGGATGTATATGAATGTGGATTATAAGGAACACGTTACAGCGGAGCGCGCGCGCGCGCGCGTCGGTCATCTGCATCGCGGCGCTGTAGTTAAGTTATATAGAGTTTGGGCGCTGTTAGCTCAGAAACCCAATCGGGCAAACCCAATGTAAAATTTCATTCTCAGATCAGAAGGCGGAATTATATGAATGTGGATTATAAGAAACGCATTACAGCGGAGCGCGCGCGCGCGTCGGTCATCTGCATCGCGGCGCTTTAGTTAAGCTCTATAGAGTTTGCGCGATGTGAACTCAGAAGCTCAATCGGGAAAACCCAATAAAAAAATCATTTCGCAGATCAGAAGAGGGAGCTATATGAATGCGGATTATAGGACAACTATTACATCGCGAAGCGCGCGCGTGCGCGCGCGTTGCACATTGAAAACCAGCCGATACGTGAGCGACGTGTCATCAGGGTGCGGCCCACAATTGTCTTCGCTGGACCAAAAACAAGACTCGAGGCGTCCAAACAAAACTCAAGACGTCTAAACAAAACTCAAGACATAGAAAAAACTCAAGACGGACGATGGTCACCAAACAAAACTCGAGACAAGCTTAAAAGTTCTTCGATATCTAATGAAACAAAAAACTCAAGACAAATCAGGCGTCTTGAAAAACTCAAGACGCTGGAGGTCAGGGTGTGTGATGAATGAGTGATCATGATGGCCACTGAGTGGGTGCTCGAGTGATTATGATGGAGATGGTGACGACGACGTTGAGAGCGGCGGCGGTCCTACCGTCGGAGGCCCGCGAGGTCCCCCGCCAGGCTGTCGTCGTGGCGCTTCAGGTCGCCCACGAAGGGCGCACTCGCGTACTTCTCCATGCGCCCCCAGAACCCCAGCGGCAAGCGCTTCAGATAGATCCCCCCCCCCCCGCCCCATCTCGGCTCTCTCGACGTCGCCCCGGTCCCGAGGGCCCACGACGACGCGCACGATCTGCACCTCGGCATCCTCGACGAAGTCGTTCATGAGGTCGAGCGCCTCCAGGAGCCGGATCCGCATGCCCACGTGCACCAGGAGGAGTCCGTGCATGCCACTGGTGTTCTTCGGGTTGGCACTGTTCATCATCTTGGCGGCGCCCTTGACGTTCGTCGTCGGGGCAGACCTGTCGGCGGCCTGCACGAGGAAGAGGGGCTTCTTCAGGACGTCCGCGTCTCGCTGGGCACGCGTGTTCATCCACCGCACCACGGTGCCCCAGTAGGACCCGATCATGCAGCCGCCCTGGATCCTCTCCTCCCGGAGCCGACGATCATCGGGCTTCAGCTGCATGGCGTTCCATGTGGCCCGAATGGCTGGAGGGGCCTGCTGCCCCGGTTCGCGCAGGAACGCCATGAGATCCCGGAGCTTCGCGTCCTCGAAGCGGTTGGACGCCTTGAGCTCGAGGCACAGCGGCGTGTTGCAGAAGAGTTTCATCGCGGCCTGGCACTCTGGAGCGAGGTTGATGCCCTCCGCCGCCAGTTCCTCGAAGCTGGAGATGAGCGACACCTTGCCTCCCGTCGGCTCAAGCTGCAGGAAGTCCCCCAGCTGGATCACGATGGGCATCCGGCCGAAGGCGCCGCCGACCCGGTCGCACTCCCGCCCCTCCGCGCCCCACTCGGCCTTGCGTCCCAGGTAAGACTGGAACGCCAGCATGTTGTACAGGTTGGGCGAGATCATGCTCACCTCCTCCAGGATCGAGCACCCGACCGGCTCCCAAGTGTCCTGCAGCGCTTTCAGCTTGCCCCCCGCGGGCATGTCATTGCTCCTGAAGGACTGCACTCCTATGACTCCCGCCCGGCGGCAACTCACGGCCTTGTGAGCGTCCGTGGAGATGTTCGCGGCCTGAGACCACTTCGCGCAGACTACCAGCGTGGACTTCGCCATGCCCGGCTCTGCGGGGAAGAGCGCGCCAATGGCCGGCGGCGCGATCTCCTGCACCATGGCGGTCTCCCCGCTGCCGCCCTGGCCAAGGAGCAGGAACTGGAACGTCTTCCGCTTCGCGCGCTTGGCCATGCTGCCGTCCTCGATCTTCTGCCCCTCGCCCCACGCCACGTTGCAGGCGTTCGCGAACGCCGTGGCGAACAGGGCCTGGTCGGGCTTCAGAGAGCGGCGCTCCTGCTTCCCCGTGCTCGGGTCGACCGCGCCGTCCTCGAACTTCTTGACGAGGCGACTGACGAGGTCGCTGGGCCGCTGCATCTCCTCCGACTGCCCCCACCGCGCCTGCGCCGCCTCGGCCGGCGTCGCGCCAGCGCCCGCTGCCCCGACGTCGTCCGGCGCGGGGGCGCCATCCACGGGCGCGTCCGCGTCCTTCGTGCCCCCTTTGGCAAAGCTCTTCCGCTGGGTCTCCACCAGGCCCTTCAGCTCGTCTGCGTCGAGGTCGCGCGGGGCCCTGAACGGAGCGATGACGCCCTCCTCCAGGGCGCGGGCTGCGCGCCGCGACGCGTCGGCGTCAGGCGGCCCGGGCAGCGCCCCCTTCTCCATCATCGTGGCGGCCTTCTTTGGGCGAGCAACGACATATGTACATGTACGCCCTCCGCGGTCTTGCCTGCACGAACGTCCGCGTGAACACGCACTCCAGGGGAAACTAACCGCGTACGTGTACATATGTTGCTGGCCTCTGATTCTTGAGCTCCTTCAAGAAACCTGCGCGCGCTCGGCGGTGTCGAAGCGCAAGATCTGCCCGAGCGTCTCCGGGTCGAAGTGGTGCTCCAGGACCGCGTTGGCGCCCAGCTTCGCGAAGCCGTCCTGAGCGCGGACGCCATGCGCCTCCACCTGCGCGGCGCCCGCCCCCGAGTCCTCGGCGCCCTCCCGGAACACGGGGCCTCCGCGACCTGCACGTCGCCCTTCTGAGGCCTCTTCGGTTTCGAAGCCTTCGCCTTGGAGATGCCGTCGAAGTTGGCAGCGGTCTTCGTGGTTTCCAGGGCCAAGTACTCCTGCACCGTCAGCATACTGTCCAGCCAGTTGCCCAGCTCCGCGCACTGGGCGCACTGGCACGGAGGCTGCACGTCCTCGCGGCGGTCGCTGCGCTTCTCGCGCAGCGCGGACTCGACCTCCCCCGTGTTCCAGATGCTCGGAGTCGCCAACGACCCGGCGTCATTCCTGAGGCACTTCGCCCGGGCCTTCTTCGCGAGTTGCTCCTGGGCGGTGGCGAACGACTCCCAGCCGCGCTGGAACAAGCCCGCGACGCCGTCCCCCGCCGGCTGCGCCGGCCACTCCGGCTCGCCCTCCGGCGCCGCGCACAGGTGCTCGCACGCGCGGAGGTAGCGCAGCTCCTTCGTCTCATTGGGCCCGTCGGCGTCTGGCAGGTGCACTGGCCGGAGCAGCGCCGACTTCATGAGGTAGTGCGTCTCCACGATCGACTCCGCACTCACCCTGTTCCTGACGCGATTCGGAACAGCTGATTGTAGTTCTCCTTGTGCTCACGAGGCCTGCATATAGCCACTTGAGGCGCGAACGTTTTCCTCCAAGTGCCGTCCAACTGGCGGTGGACGTTCGCCCCGAGCAGCACTCGATCACCCACTCACTCACTCAATTACTCACTCATCCTCAGTAGGTTTCGGAGGCAGTGGTCCTCCGACGGTAGGACCGCCGCCACTCTCAACATCATCGTCACCATCTCCATCATAATCTCTAGCCCACCCACTCAGTGGCCATCATGATCATCATCAGCATCATCATCACTCATTCATCACACACTCATCATCATCATCATCATCATCATCATCATCATCATCATCATCATCATCATCATCATCATCATCATCATCATCATCATCATCATCATCATCATCATCATCATCATCATCATCATTCACTCACTCATCATTTCGTCATCACTCACTCCCTGGCTTGAATTTGGAGGTTGTATCAGGCGGGAGCCTCGTCTGTGAGTGAATTGTGAGGAAGTCTCAGGCGGGAAGCCCCTCCCTATGGGGCCCGCACCTCATGTTTCTGATCCGAGGCGGGTCATTCGAAACGTGTAACTATCGTCACTTTTGGGCCCCTGTGGCGAGAATCTGGAGGTAATATCAGGCGGGAGCCTCGTCTGTGAGTGAATTGTGAGGGAGTCTCAGGCGGGAGCCCCTCCCTATGCGACCTCGGGGGACCTGCCTTCGCTTCGTCTTGAATCCAAAACAAAACGAAAAACAAAACGGCCCACAAGATGGCCACAACACCGTTTGGGTCTAGCCCTGGACCCCTCTTGGATTGCCCCTGGGCCAGAGAAAGGCCCCCGACGGCCGAAATCGAGATGCCATCGCCCGCTGAAAAAAGTCACATCGTCGGAGATCTGGGACGTTGGGCTGAGAGCACCACGCTGGCTTCCGCAGGGGCCCAGGGCTCCTCGAGGCCTACCTCGGGCTCCCTCTCCGGGCGGCCCGGAAGCCCCAGAACGCTTCGACAGAAGACCCCGAGAAGCCCGGCAACGGACGCGGAGGAAGAGGACAACTCAGCAACAACTACACGCAGGCAGCACGACGGGAGGTGGCAAACAACACCCAAGAAATCGGAAACCGCACATTTCCTCTTCTGGGGTTTGCTGAATAGCCTCGTGAATGATGTCATGATGCGATTGCCTCAGGATAGGTTCTGGGAATCCCAGCATCCTCGGCCACTCGTGCTCGGCCATTCGTCCCCAGCCCCGCGGGACAGCATGGAAACCTAGAAATCTTGGAGCGCACCATCATCATCATGACTTCTTGCTTCTCCGAGTCGGAGGCGAGCGCGATTGGGGGGAGAGGCGAAAGGTTATTTGCTGAAGGGTTGAGGGGGAAAGGCCCTGGGCTGGGGGGGAAGTGTACACAGGAGGTGAAGTGTGAGGGCACCTAGAGGCGGGGGGGAGGGCTGCGGTGAAAGGCAGGAGGGGGGCATTTTCTCGTACTTGCTGGCGGTGGGAGAAGATGGGAGCGGACAAGATGCCTCCACAGCGGGTGCCAAAACGCGGGTGCCGCCAACCACCAAAGGTTAATATGTAAACACCGTGCTGAGGCCTGGGATGCACTGCACGAGCGAGAACGCGGATGCACTCGAAAGACAGTTACTTCCTCGACCGGCGCGACGAACAGGCGCGCACTACGCAGAGGGAGAGGAGGCGGAGGAGGGGGAGGGGGAGGAGAAGGAGGAGGAGGAGAAGGAGAAGGGGGAGGAGGAGAAGGAGGAGGAGGAGGAGGAGGAGGGGAAGGAGGAGGAGGAGGAGGAAAGGAGGAGGAGGAGGAGGAGGAGGAGCAGGAAGAGTACGAGAAGGAGAGGGGGAGGAGGAGGAGGAGGAGGAGGAGGAGGAGGAGGAGGGGGAGGATGAGGAGGAGGAGGAGGTGGCAGAGGAGGAGGAAAACATTACGGCAAGCAAAACAAGCACGCTGCACGTTCCCCCTCAGGACAGCCCCTCACAAAGTCATCATCCTCCGACCGACGGCACGATGTCGGCTGTGGGTCGCCCCGCTCAGCGCTCCGTGGAGCTCGAGGCGCGCGTCGCGCGGGCATCCTCTCCAACTCGCCCATCCCTCCCCCGCGACCCCCGTCCCGACTTCTCTCCCGCCTCCTTACTCCTACCTCCTCCTCCTCATCCTCCTTCTCCTCCTTCTCCTCCTCCTCCTCCTCCTCCTCCACGTCATCACCATCATCATCATCATCATCATCATCACCACCACCACCATCATCATCATCATCAGCATCATCATCACCATCATCATCACCATCATCATCATCAGCATCATCATTAGCATCATCAGCATCATCATCAGTATCATATTCATCGTCATCATCATCATCAGCATCATTACCACCACCGCAATCACAGCCACCATCGTCATCATCATCATTGACCTTCCTTGGAGAGCGGGATCGTCATCATCATCATCATCATCATCATCATCATCATCATCATCATCATCATCGTCATCAGCATCAGCATCAGCATCAGCATCAGCATCAGCAGCATCATCATCGTCATCCTCATACTGATCGTCATCACCAGAAGCATCATCATCATCAGAATCAGTATCATCATCATCATCATCATCATCATCATCATCATCATCATCATCATCATCATCAGCATCACTACCATCGCAATCAGAATCACCATCATCATCATAGTCTGCATCAGCATCGTCGTCATCATCAGAAGCAGCTAATGGATCATCTGCATCATCATAAGCATCATCATCATCGTCATCATCATCAGCATCATCATCCGCATCATCATCATCATCATCATCATCAGCATCATCATCATCGGCATCATCATCGTCATGATCGGCATCATCACCATCATCACCAGCAGCAGCGGCATCATCATCATCATCATCATCATCATCATCATCATCATCATGTTCAGCAGTATAATCATCATCACTATGATCAGCTTCATCACCAGCAGCGCAAGCAGCATTATCAGTCTCAGCAGCATCATCATCATCATCATCATCGTCATCATCATAATCATTATCAGCATCATCAACAACACCACCACCACCATCATCATCATCATCCTCATCATCACCATCATCATCATGACATCATCATCACAACCATCACTATCAGCAGCATCGTCGTCGTCATCAGCATCATGAGCATCATCATGATCATCAGTGCCTGTATCGTCATCATCATTGTCATCGTCCGTATCAGCATTACCACCGGTATCATCATCATCATCATCATCATCATCATCATCATCATCATCATCGGCAGCAGCCGCAGCAGCACCAGCACCATCATCAGCATCACCACCACCACCAACAACATCGTCATCACGATCATCAACAACGACAGCAGCATCATCAGCACCGTCCTCGTCACCCCCAACATCGGCATCATCATCATCATCATCATCATCATCATCATCATGAGCATCATCATCATCATCGTCATCATCACCATCTATCATCATCATCTATCATCATCATCTTCAACATCATCATCATCATCATCATCATCACCATCATCAGCATCGTCAGCATCATCAGCATCATCATCACCTCATAGTCCCCATCCTCAGCCTCATCCTCCACAACAACAGCATACTCATATTGAGCAGCAGCATCGTTGTCAGCAGCAGCAGCAACATAATAACCAGCATCATCATCAGCAGCATCAGAATCAGCATCATCACAACAGCATCATCATCACCTTGGTCCCCATGTCAGGCATGTTATCCAGCGTCCTTCCTCATCCTTATCATCAGCAGCATCATCATAATCTACGTGATCACCTCTACCATCACCGTTATTACCCCTTATCATCGTCATCAGCATCAGCAGCAGTAGTGTCATCATACTCCTCAGTGATCACCATCACCATCGTAGTCGCCATGATCCGCACCATCGTCAGCATCATCACCACAACCTCCATCACCATCACCATCACCAGGACCATCACAATCATGATAATCGTTATCAGTATCATCATCATCAGCAGCAGCATCCTCATCATCAGCAGCAATGGCATCACCTTCATCGTCGTCGTCCCACGACCAATACCACCACCGTCATCCCTTTTGCTTTCCATCCCCTCCTCTCTTCCATCCATCCATCCATCCATCCATCCCTGCCCACCCTCATCATCAACCATTTCCCGATTTCGCCTGTTGGCTCCTCCTCCTCCTCCTCCGCCTCTTCATCCTCCTCCTCCTCTTCCTCCTCCTCCCTGCGTGTCCCCCTCCTCATTCTCCCCCTCCCTCTCCCTCTCCCCTTTGCATGCTCCTCATCCTCCTCCTGATCCTCCTCATCCTCCACCGCGTTCGCGCCCTTCTTCCCCTCCTCCTCCTACCCCTCCTCCTTCTTCTCCTCCTCCTCGTCCGGCCTCCTGCCCCCGACCCCCCCCCCCCCCGCAGACAACAGTTTGCTCCGCGAGGGCCCCCATGCCTGGTTGGTGCGATGCGACTTCTGCTGCCCAGCCGCAACCGACATAGCACCCGGGGACCACTTGGCCTCGCGGCTCGCGCGAGGCGCGAGACCCGAAGCGCGCTATGTGCTTTCCGGGCTCAGGGGAAAAGCCGCCCTGGAGGAGGACAGCCCTCCCGCCCGGGCCGCCCGCGCGGGCCGCCCGCGCGGACCACCCGCGAGGCGCGACCCGTCTCCGTGACTCGAGGCTGTCGGAGTGGGGTCCCCCGCGGCTGCGGGAGGCACCTCGGATGAGTGGAGGGGGGGGGAGGGAGGGCAGGAGGCGAGACGGAGGAGGGAGGAGGGAGGAGGGAGGAGGGAGGAGAGAGGAGGGAGGGGGCAGAATGGAGGAGAGCAGGGAGGAGAGAGAAGAAAGAGTGGGCCGAAGCATACGTGGCGTTGCATGCAAGGGGGGGCTGAGTCAGAGAAGCCGAAGCCCGTCGCCAAGGAAGACCACATGTCGCTTTTGGCGTCGTACGGCATGTCCCGCCACACCTGTCATGGGTGAGGCTGAATTATCAACTTGAGGAGGAGGAGGAGGTGCAGGAGGAGGAGTGGGAGGAGGGGAGGGGAGGGAAGAGAAGGATGGAGGGGGGAAAGTGGGAGGGAGGGAAGGGAGGGAGGGAGGTAGGGAAAAGGGGAAGATTGGCGATAGTATGCCCCAGACCCCGTTCCACCCCTTCCTGACCGCGCGCACATCGCGTCCTCCTCCTCCCCCTCCTACTCGGAGGAGGAGAATGTCAAAGTCGGAGCCAGCTCGGACTCAGGACGAAGAGTAATACTAGGAGGCCTTGAGGATGAGGTCGAGCATCTCCGTAGCCGTCATCGCCCTCGTCGTCGCCCTCGTCATCGCCCTCGTCGTCGCCCTCGTCGTCGTCATCGTCGTCGTCCTCGCTGTCGCCGTCGTCCTCGCTGTCGCCGTCGTCGTCGTCGTCGTCGTCAACGTCGGTCGTCAACGTCGTCGTCGCCGTCATCGCCCCGTCGTTATCCTCTGCATCTTTTCTCCTGCTGCCCCTCCTGCGCCTCCTCCAGCTCGCCATCCTCCCCGTCTTGAGAAACCGCCTCCCCCCAATAACAACGCCGCGAGGTTCAGAGGTCCCTTCCTGCCCTCCTGCACGTACGTGGAACGGCAGAGAGCAGCTACGACGCAGCACCGAAACGAAGAGTCAGAACGACAACAGCGCAGCCGTGCAAATGATATCGCAAGGATACTGAAGCGGGCACGCCGTACACAGCACACGTGCAACGCATCCCCGGATACGAGGAAGGCACAACATCTTAATGCAACAGACGGCAAAGGGTGCCCAAGTTAGGGGCCTCCTAGATGGGGTCGGAGTAGATGGTGTCGGGGGATCGCGCCGCATCGCCGATACATCGGCGACGTCGAAGTCGAGAAAATCGGGCTCCACATCGGGCCGCATCAGCGATGCATCGGCGGTGCGGCGCGATCATCCGACCCCATCTACTCCGACCCAGTCTAGGAGGCGTAGACAAGTGGTGCTGAGGGGTGGCGGAAGATCTACGATTCGAAGGCAAAGAGATAAACGAGGATGTCCACGCAAGACGCGCAAGCGCACAGCCGTGTACATGGATGTGGCCCCCCAGTTCGCGAGGCCCGCCTCGTGCCACGAACATTCGAGAAGGTGCACACCCTCGAAACCCAAGAAAACTCATGTACACCCTGCGAAATGCTTTAGAAATCATGGGTCAAGAAATTCATAGTCTCAGGATTTGAATAAAAACCCAGAATTTCCATTCAAAGCTTGGGATTCACATTGGAACATTAAGAACAATCGAGACTCTGGCCGAAAACGTAAGTGTTCTTAAGCATCGCCCAGGGTGTACTAGTGCGTCCTGTGTCGCGCCTGACGTGAGGGGGACGGGTGCCGAGGTTGGCAGAACTGGGGCAGAGAACAGCGACGCGATTGCAGGAAGATTCGCCAAACTAGGTTGGGGTTGGCTGGCGAAGATGCACTGATGAACGCTGAGGGGGAGTTGAGCTAGATTGGAAGACCGACCACAAGAATTCTTCCACAAAAAACCCAGCCCTCAGGCCCCAGGAGTGACAAAGCTGTGTGCAAGAGATAAGGCGCACCAATGCACTTGCGCAGGCCCCCACAAACGCAAGGCTTGGACCTCCCCCGCCCTGCGCCGAACCCACGCCACCCACATGCCTCCTTGTTTTTGTTTTATGTCGGCGGCGTTGTCGTACTAATGTTTTTTTCACCTACACCATGTGAGTAAGGTTGTGTTTGGTGGGTGCCCCCACCGTGCGTTGCATTATCGTTCCCTACGCGCAGCTTGTTTATTATGTTTGGAAGTCTCAATGTGATGTGCGTTTTCGTTGTTCTGTCGGCCCGCGGCCCACTGTATCTTATGCCCGTGCCCATTTTCCGTGAGCGCTAGGCGTTGGGAGACCCTGCTGGGGTCGCGGTGGTCGGGCGGGGTATCCGCGGAAACGATTGCACCATAAGCGGCAACGGCAACGACGATGGCAGCGGATGCGACGCCGACAGCAAGGACGAAGAGATGAGATCGGAGGGGAGGGCGTTTGTCCAGAGCGCGCCCTCGAGGCGACTCCCTCGCGCTCCCGAGGCGGCCCGAACACGCTCGGCCGTCTGTCCGGCCTCCTCCTCCGCCGCCTCCTCCTCCCCCTCCTCCTGATCACCCTCATTTTCGTTATCCTTATCCCACCGCCGCCTCCTCCTCCCCCCACTTGCTTCATCCCCATCATCCTTCTAATCCTCTTCATCTGCTCTTCCTCCTCGCCCTCGTTATTCGTATGCTACTGCCCTGCGCCTTCATCCGACACCAGCTCGTGCCAGTGCCGACGTTGCTAACCCTGCTCCAGCTCCACCTGGTTTTACCCATGTCCACCATCTCCATCCGATTACTAATTACGCCCTGCCTGCCCTACCCCGTAGTTCATGCCCCACGCCCCTCAAAAATTTATCTCCGTGCATCGCGTCTCCTCCCCGCCTCTACCGCATTCTCCTCCCTGTCACCCTCTTCCTCCTCATAATTCCTCCCTCCCGCTCATCTGCATCGCCGCACTCGCCCATATCCTCCTGTCTCAGCTGCTTTCCTCCTCATCATCGGTATGCCCCCCATCCTTTGCCTATCTCCCCCAAGGGCCACCACCACCATTACCACCATACATCGCCATCACCATCATCCTCATCATCATCATCATAATCATCACCATCATCATCATCATCAGCATCATCATCATCATCATCATCACCATCATCATCATCATCATCATCATCATCACCTTCACCACCGTCGCCATCAGCTGTAGCATCCTCAGCCCCCCCCCCCTCCTCTATCCACCACCCTGTCCCCCCCCCCCGCGTCCTCCTCCTCCTCCTCATCATCTTTCTCATCCTCTCCTCATCCGCCTACTCCTCCTCTCCTCCTCCTACTCCCCCTCCTCCTCCTCCTCCTCCTCCTCCTCCTCCTCCTCCTCCTCCCCCCTCCTCCTCTCCTCCTCCTCCTCCTCATTCTCCTCCTGCTCCTCCTCCTCCTCCTCCTCCTCCTCCTCCTCCTCCTCCTCCTCTCTTCACCTCCTCCACGTCGGCGACGACGTCGCGGCCCGCGGCCGCGGCACGCGCCGCGCGCGGAGGCCGACCGCCTCCGCCGCCTAGCCGAGGACGAAGGAGCTGTTCTTCTTGCCCTTGCCGTCCTAGTAGGCGCCATTGCTACAGATGCGACAGTCCGCGCCAAGTCAGCCCGCCTCGGAGGAGTTGCGTCTGCGCCCTCAAGCTGCGCCTGAGTTCGCATGCGCAAAACCTCGGACGTTGGCCGACTCAGCACGGACCGTCGGATCTGCATCAATGGCTTTCCATCCGATGTCCTGCTTGCCGCCGTCCTCGGCGTCGCTATCCTCGTCGCCCCAGTCCGTGAACTCGGGCTTGCAGCACTCGCCGACGTGGCTCAGCGCTGGCTCCGAGTTCACGCCCTTCAGCACGGGCACCTTGTACTTGAACGTCTTGGGGCCGCTCGCCGTGGTCACCTGCACTGGGAGCTCCACGCTGCCGAACTCGTGCGTGACGGTCTTCTCGTCCTTCTTGGCCTTTTTCTTCGGCGCCACCGTCTCCGTCGCAGCTGGCTGCTGCGTCGCCGTCTTCATGGACCACGCTGCGCAGTAGTCCACGCACTTGGGGTTCTGCACGTTCGACCCGTCGATCCACAACTTCGGGCCGTTCTCGCACACCAGCGGCAGCACGTCCGAGTGTCTGATCAGCTTTGCCACCGACGTGCTGACTACCTCGGGGGGGGCCGTCGGGGGAAGGGGGGGGAAGGGGTGGCAATGCCACCACCGCCATCAGGGGGCATCGCTACTTCCCAGCTTCCACGACTAGCTCGAGACTCTAGGCCGCGTCGCCCCCCTCGCTCGGGGACGCATCGTCACAGGGGTGATGTCTGCAATTGCGTACACGATGCCATCGTGTACGCAATTGCAGACATCACCCCTGTTGGTGGCGGTGGTGGCGTGGACCCCCATCCTCCCTCTCCCCGTGGCCTTGCCCCAGAACTTCAGCACCACGCTCGAGTCGCACATCGGCTCCGTGCGCAGCAGGGTCACCTTCTGCTTCTTGGCCGCGGTGCTGACCTCCTTGAGCTCGAGCTTGTCGAGGTCGCCCATCAGCTCGTCGTCGCCGCTCGCGCTGAGGTAGGCAGACCTCGCCATGGTGTCGAGCTCGATCTGCACGCGGCACGTCAACTCCTTCCTCGAGAAGTGGTCCAGTCCGAACTTGTCGATCTCGTCCGCCGCCTTTGACCGCTGGAGCACTCTCAAGAGGGTCTTGACCTTCTCCGCCTCCTCCTGCTGCTGCTGCTGCTCAGCGCCATCCATCGCCACCGTCTCTCCGCCGTCTCCGCCTGGGCCGTGCGCCTGCGCCGCCGGCTGGTCCACCACTGCGACGGACTCCGCCTGGATGTCGTCCAGGAGCAATTGCATCGCCTTCTCGCTGCAGCCACCGCCGTTGAACCACTTCTTCGCCTCCTCGTGCTCGCGGTGCGAGGCTCTGTAGATCTCGTGGATGCGGCCGACCATCTCCGTGCGCTTCGACTGGAAGACCGCGACGCCCTGGTCGATCTGGAGCGCAGCATCGTCGCCGAGCAGCGCCTTCACCTTAGGGAACGGGCGGGAAGGGGGAGGCGGGGGAGGGGGGGAGGAGGAAGAGGAGGAGGAGGAGGCGGAGGAGGAGGAGGAGGAGGAGGAGAACGAGGAGGAGGGGAGAGCGGCGGTGGAGGAGGAAGGACAATAGGGAGGAGGGGGACGAGAAGGATGACGGGGCGATGGGGACTGGATAAGAAGGAGACGATGGAGGAGATGGGAATGGGAAGGACGAGAAGGAGGAACAGCGAGCAAGAGTACGGGGCACGAAGGAGGAGAGGGAGGAGGCGTGGATGAGGAAGGGCGCGAGGAGGGGTGCGAGATCGTTGAGAAGGAGGCCGAGGAGGAGGAGGAAGGATGAGGGAGGGAGCGAACGGACGAGTGATGGATGGGTGGGTGAGTGGATTGAAACAGGGGAGGGAGGGGAAGGGGGCGGGGGAGGGAGTAGGGAGGAGGTGAAGGAGGAAGAGGAGAAGGAGGATGAGGCGGAGGACGAGGAGGAGGAGGCGGAGTAGGAGCAGCAGCAGCAGGAGGAGGAGGCCAGGAGGAGGAGGAGGAGGAGGAGGACGGAGATGGTGGATGGTGGCGGAGCGACGTCGTCACCTTCGTCTGCCACTGGCCGATCCTCGTGCACGTCGTCAGCTCGTCCGTGACTTTGATCACGTCGCTGAAGTAGTTGTCCATGCCGAGGCTCACGGCGCGGACGTGCAGGCCGTTCTCGTGCTTCGCCCAGGCTTCCGCGATCGTGTTGAACGCCGCCGCCTCGCCTTGCTTGATCTCGAATGCCGATCGCAACTTCACGAACGGCATCTGCGCAACCTGCGCCTCGTCGTGCAGCACGTGTTGCAGCGAGTGCTTCTCCTTCAGCTCGTCGATGTGGAGCTTGATCACGTGCGGCACGTACGGCACCGTGCCTCGAGGCACAATGTTCACCTCCATGTTGCCCAGTTGCGACGCGACGCTCAAGAGCAAGCCCGCCTTGTACGCCGTCATCTGCTGCACCGTGAAGCCCCCCTCGATCAGCGCCTTGTGCGGGCTGCCACCGTTGACGTACTCGCCAACGCCCTCGCTTTTGATCTTCTGGCACGACTTCAGCACCTTGCCCCACGTTGGCGGCACCGTCTCCCCGATCTTGTCGAGGGCCGCCGTGGAGAGCAGCTTCCACGCAACCTCCTGCGACTCCACGTGGCCGCCGAGCACCGTCACCTTGCTCAGGAGCGTCATCATCGTGCCCGTCACCACCTGCATCAGCTCCTGGCCCCGCTCGATGTCCATGCCCAAGCGGTTCTGCCCGACGAACGTGAGCAGCGACTGCGCGTCGCTGAGCTCCGTCTCGACGAGCGCCTCAACGTCCTCTAGGCGGCATTCCTCCTCCTCCGCCTCCTCCTCTTCCTCCTCCGCCTACTTCTCCCAATCCCCCCTCCTCCTCCTCCTTCTCCTCCCCCTCCTCATCCTCCTCCTCCTGTTCCTCAGTCGCCACCTCCCCCCCTTCCTCCTCCTCCTCCTCCTCGTCTTCCTCCTCCTCCTCCTCCTCCTCCTCCTTCATCCTCATCCTTATCCTCATTTCAATCCTCCGCCTCCCTCCTCCTTCCTCCTCCTCCTCCTCCTCCTCCTCCTTCTCGTCCCCCTCAAGCCTCTCCGCTTCCCGCCCTTCTCCGTATCCTCTTCCCCATCCCCCTCTTCTTCCTCCTCCTCCTCCTCCCTCCTCCTCCTCCACCTGCTCATCCTCCTCTTCCTCGTCATCCTCCTCCATCTCCTCCTCGACCCTCCCCTCACCCCCCCCCCCGCCGCATCCAACTCCTCACCCCCCTCCTCCTCTTCCCCCGCATCGCCATCGCCAGTGCCATCGCCATCAGCATCCTCGCCATCACCATCACCATCACCGTCACCAGCTGCCCGCCTCATCATCTGCATCATCCTCTTCTTCCTGCCCCTCCCCTTCTCCCCCCCGGCCCCCCTCCTCCTCCTCCTCCTCCTCCTCCTCCTCCTCCTCCTTCTCCCCCTTCTCCTCCTCCTCCTCCTCCTCCTCTCCCCGCGCCCTCCCCATCCATCTGGCCTCCTCCTCCTCCTCCTCCTCCTCCTCCCCTCATCCTCCTCCTCCTCCTTCACCATCAGCATCATCTACATCGCCATCGTCGCCGTCACCGCCATCGCCACCCCCACCACCATCACCACCATCATCATCATCATCATCATCATCATCATCATCAGCATCATCATCATCATCATCAACGCCACTCTCATCATTAGTATCCCCACCAATGGAGGATAAGGAGGAGGAGGCGGAGGAGGCGAGGGAGGAGGAGAGGAAGGCTGAGGAGGAAGAGGAGGAGGAGAAGAGGGAGGCTGAGGAGTAGGAGGAGGAGGACGAGACGGAGGAGGAGGAGGAGGAGGGGGAGGAGCAAGAGCATGGCGAGAAGGGGGATGACGATGATGATGAAGATGATGACGGGGATGCGAAAGCGTCGAGAATGCGGGATGTCGATGGGAAGGGGGATAAGCATAGGATGTTGTTGAGGATGAGGATGCGGATGGTGTTGGGGATGAGGATGAGATGAGGATGATAATGAGGGAATGGACGAGGATGGTGATGGTGATATGGATGATGGGGGTCAGGACGAGGATGAAGATGGGGATGAGGATGGCAATGGGGACGTTAATGAGACTGAGGTTGAGGGCGTGTTGCAGGATGATATGGTGATGCTGGTGGCAATGGCGCCGATGACGATTCGCGTGATTGGTGCGAGGACTTGGGCGAAGACGATTATGGAGCTGGAGATGGGTAACACGAGAAGAATGAGTTTGAGGACGGTAAGGACGATAGTGATGTTGGTGACGATGATGCTGATGATGTCGAGGGGGACGATGGTGATGCTGATGGTGATGATGATGCTGATGAGGATGGGGATGATGATGGCGATGCTGATGATGATGAGGTTGAGGATTATGTTGCTGATGCTGACGATGATGCTGATGCTGATGGAAACGTGGATGATGCTGATGCTGACATTGATGATGATGATGCTGAAATTGTTAATGTTGATAATGTTGATGCTGATGTTGTCGTTGTTGATGATGGTGATGGTGATGATGATAATGCTGATTATGCTGGTGATGGTGATGCTGATGGTGGTGATGGAGATGATGGTGGTAGTGGGTCTGGTAATGCTGTGTCTCTGGGTGAAGCGGAGGGGCGTGATGTTGGTGACGAAATTCTGGTTGTGCATGCAGATGTGGATGATGGTGATCGTGATGCAGGCCCGAAGGGAAGCACTGACGAGGGCGAGGATGCGCATGATAGGGAGGAGGAGAAGGAGGAGGAGGAAGAGGTGGAGGGACGATGAGGATGAAGAGGGGGAGGGAGGGGGGACAAGCAGGATGAGAAGGTGGACGAAGAAGAGCAGGAGGGGGAGGGTGATAGGAGAGGTGGCGGAGGAGGAGGACCAGGAGGAGGAGGAGGTCCAGGAGGAGGAGGAGGAGGAGAAGGATGAGGAGACGGAGGAGGAGAGGCGGCGGCGGTGGCATTGGCGACGATGCAACGACGACGACGACGACGACGACGACGACGACGATGACGACAACGAGGCCGACGACGACGACGACGACGACGACTGCGACTACGACGACGGCTTCGCATAAGCATGCCTCCTCTTCCTCCTCCTTCTCCTCCTCCTCCTCCTCCTCCTCCTCTTCACTGGTTCGCCTCCTCATCCGTCCCCCAATCCTCTTCCCCTTCCTCCTTCATCCTCTCCCTTGGCCGTTTTCTGGCCCTGGGGTGGTCCTTCGTCGAGGACCGCCGCCAAAGCAGCCCGCGCTGCGTGGTACGCGCGGAACCTCTCTTCGCGCCGCGCAACTGCCGACTCGCCGTCGGCCCTCCCGAGCCTGCAGCCCTCGAATGCTTGCATGTACGCTTCGTGGGCCGCGTCGTAGGCTGCCTCCGCCTGCTCGAGAAGGTCTCGCGTGCTGACCTCTGTCTCGCACAGCGTGCGGTAGTTCGTGATGGCACCAGTGAGGAGCTCATCTGTCCGTTGCAAGGCGGCGCGGGCCGCGGCAAGGGCAGCGGCCGCGACCCGCTCCTCCTCACTGATGTCAGCGGCGTCATCAGCGCCGTCAGTGTCAGCAGCGTCAGCGCCTGTCTCCTCGGCGCCCGCTGCCCCTGCAGCCGCGGCAGCCGCGGCGTCGGCGGCGGCGCTGTCGGCCGCGACCTCGGCGGCGGCGGCGGCGGCGCCGACGTCGCTGGCCGCGCCGGCGTCGACGCAGGCGGCCGCATCGGCGAACTTGTTGGCAGGCGGGGCGGTGGAGCGCCGCGGCCGCAGCAGCGGCCTGTGAAACTTCGGTGGTGCGACAATCGGCTGCTCCTGGTGCTGCTGCTGCTGGTGCTGCTGCCCATGCTGCTGCTGGTGTTGCTGGGGCAGCAGGTGCGCGGGCGGCGGCCCCGCTGGCTGCGTTGGCGACAAGAGCGGATGCTTGGGCACCGCCCCTGCTGGCAGCTGCTTGGGCAGCGCGAGCGCAAGCGCCTCGAGGGCCTCGCCCTCGTCCATGCGCGGCCCCGCGGGCGCCCCGCGCGGCCGCTCGGCTCGAGGGCGCGGCGATGGCTACACCGTGAGCCCTTCGGTGCGAGCGTCCTCCTCATCCTCCTCCTCTTCCCTTTCCCTCTCATCCTGGTCCTCCAACTCCTCCACCGTCCCATCTTGCTCCTACACCTCCTCCTCCTCATCATCCTCCTTCTTCTCCTCCTCCTCCTCCTCCTCCTCATCCTCCTCCTCGGTGCCCTCCCTCTCAGTATTCTCATCATTCGCCTCATCCTCCTCCTCCACCTCCTCCTCCTCATCCTCCTCCTCCCCCTACTCCTCCTCCTGATCCTTCTGCTCTTCCTCATACTCGTCAACCTCCTCCTCTGTCTCCTCCTTCTCCTCTTCATTCTCATCCTCATCTTCGTCGTCGGCGTCGGCGTCGTCCTCCTCATCCATCCTCCTCCTCCTCCTCCTCCTCCTCCTCCTCCTCCCCTTCTCATCCTCAGCCTCATCCTTCCTCATCTCCCCTCCTCCTCCTCCTCCTCCTCCTCCTCCTCCTCCCCCCTCCTCTTCCCCCAGCCTCATCCTCCTCCCCCCCTCCTCCTCCTCCTCTCCTCCCCTCCTCCTCCGCCTACTCCTCCTCCTTCTCCTCGACTCCTCCTCCTCCTCCTCCTCCCCCTCCTTATCCTCCTCCTCCTCCTCGTCATCATCATCATCATCATCATCACCACCATCATCATCATCATCATCATCAGCATCAGCATCATCATCATCATCATCAGCATCATCATCATCCTCCTCCTCCTCCTCCTCCGCATCCTCCTCCTCCATATTATCCTCCCCCTCCTCTTCCTCCTCCTCCTCCTCGTTCTCCTCCTCATCCTCCCTTCGCTTCAGCCTTCCCCTCCTCGTCCTCTTCCCCAACCTCCCCCGTCCTCGTTGTCTCTTCCTCCTTGTTTCTCCTCCTCCTCCTCCTTCTCCTTCTTCCCGTCCCTCCCCTCAGGGGAGCCCTCTCCAATCTGTCCTCAGCCGTCATCTTCGGAGGGGCGGGCGTGTTTTTCAGCGGCAGCATATCGAAGTCGCAGCAGTCCGAATCGCTCGGCCTGGCCCTCAGCTTGCGCGCCTCCTTGTATGCCACCGCCTGCGGCGGGCGGGGCGGCAGGGCGAAGTCGGGAAGGGGCCATGGGTGGCGAGGAGGGGGGGAATTGGGAGGAGAGTTAGAGTTCCAGCTAATTCCAGATAGGGGATGGGACGTGCATTGATGCAAGCAAGGAGATTCGGAAGGGAGAATATTGCGGGCGGTGGACGGAGGATTGAGGTTGCAAAAGGGCGAGAACAGCCAGAGACGAGAGAGATGGAGAGGGCGAGTGAGGGAGGGTGAGAGGAAGGTAACGGTGGGGTGGGTCGAGTCGAGAAGATGGCCTGGAAATATTGATAAAAAGGCCGAGAGAGGGAGAGAGAGAGAGAGAGAGAGAGAGAGAGAGAGAGAGAGAGAGAGAGAGAGAGAGAGAGAGAGAGAGAGAGAGAGAGAGAGCGAGAGGGAGTGGGAGGGAGAGGGAGGGAGATGGAGGGGAGGGATGTGGAGGGAGGGAGAAGGGCACGGTAGAGATAGAGGGGGAGGGAGAGGGGAACGGTAGAGAGCGACGAGGAGGGAGAGAGAGCGAGAGAAAGGAAACCATGAGCTATTGGCAATGATATAATGAGAGAGCTAGAACTAGTGTTAGATAAAGAGAGAGGGTGGGAGACAGGCTGAGCCAAAGGAATAGAGAGAGAGCGCGAGAGAGAGAGATACGAAGTTGGACATATGGGCGGGGAAGCTGGGGAAGGGGAAAAAGATGAGGAGAAGGAGGAGGAGGAGGGAGGAGGAGGAGGGAGAACGGGGGTGAGGGTGAGCGGTGAGCAGAGCAACGCTAACAGTAGTTGTCGTAGGACGAGGGTGAGGAGCATGAGGGTGCCAGTGGGGTAAGGAGGGGAAGGATGAGAAGGAGGAGAAGGAGAAGGTGGCGGTGGGGGAGGAGGAGGAAGCGGAGGAGCTGGAGGAGGAGGCGCACTGGCCTTCGCCCTCTTGGCGAACGCCGTGAAATCCACGCAGTCCACGACCTTGTCGTTGGCGCCGTACAAGGGGACGGAGCCCGCGATCGCGCCGAACAACGCCAAGACCCACACCTGGCGGCACAAGTCCTTCGAGTCGGGGCTGATCCGCTCGATCTCGCCGACCAAACTCCTGGCGAAGTCCACGAACTTCCACGTCTCCATGCCGTTCTGTACCTCTGTGACCTCCACGTCCTTGATCTGCGGCTGCTGCGCCTTGAGCTTCTGCTGCTGCTGCTTGCGGAACTTCGTCGCCGCGGCAGCCTTCAGGCTCGACGCTGGACGTGAGGCAGACTTCTCTTTTGCTGCGCCCTTCTGTCTCCTCCAGCGTGGGCCCGACTTAGTCACCAAACTCGCCGCGGCCTTTGCCGCCTCAGACTTCTTCTTCTTCTCAGCTTTCTCCTTCTCGCGAGCCGCCGCCTTGGTTGCCTTCAACATCGCCTTGGCCTCCTTCAGTTTCAGGTCCTTGTGCAGCTTGGAGTCTGGGTCCGCGAGCTGCTTGAATGCTTCGCTGTTGGACATGTCCTGCAGGAGCCTCCTCACCATGGGCTCGCGGATCTGCGTCTTGAACCCTGGGTTCTGCAATCCTGGGCTGAGCCCCTTGTACTGACCAAGAGGTTTGGCATCCTGTGGAATCGGCACCACCATCCGGACGCAATCGGACACGAGCTCAGGGTAGTCTGCCTGTTAGAAGGGCGCCAACGACCCAGCACGCAGCGATCCACGCCAAGTCGAGCCGATCAGGGCCAGGGCCCAGGATCGACCAGGCCCTGGCCCGAAGCTAACTCGGCGTGAACCCTGCATATGGGCCGTTGGCGCACCCCATACCTTGAGGACCACGAAGCACGCGTTGACTGACTGGAAGATCGTCTCGGTCTTGCGAGCTGCGGGGCGCTGCAAGTCGCACTCGCCGTTCACGACCTTGACCGTGGCATCCCACACGCTGATCTGCTCGGCCTTCTCCAAATGATCGCCCCTCCAATCGGCATCGATGATGCGAAGCTGCGACAAACGGTAGAAGCTGGAGGACACCTTGTAGCTCGTCGGGTTCGCCCACCTCCCAGGATAATACGACACGGCCGTCTCGTACTTCAAGTCCAACAGCTTGTCCCATGCCATTTCTCCCCAACCCATCTGCTTGGCCCGCTGCTTGAAGCGGAGTTCCACGTTGCGCGTGGACTCCCAGATCTGGATGATGGTGATCTCTGTCACCTGGCCGTTCACCACGTTCTTGTACTCGATGAGGAAGTTCAGGACGTCGTCGGGCGTCGCTCTCGCGTACCTCTTGCACCCCTTGAGCACGGTGCTGGCCATGAGCTGGATGCACCTGTTCTCCTTCTTCACGTCGGCCTCCCACGCCTTCTTGCCAGCGTCTGCCAGAAGCGTCCCCCAGTCAAGAAGTGAGTAGACGCCCTTCTCTTCCTCCACGAAGTCTGGCGACTCCCGCAGCCCCAACAGCAACCCAACTGTCTCCAGCGACTTTTGCCTGCTGGCCACCGAGCCTGCATCGCCGCGAAGAGCGTTAAACCGATGCCTGTGTGATTGAGCAATGCGGCGTCGCCCAACGCGCCGGCGGCGCGACTCGACGAGCGCCCACTTTCTAAAAGCAGGCGCCCACCAAGTCTCGCTCCCAGCGCTGTTGGGCCGACGCCGCACTGACCCGACCAATGCCTCTTGCACGTCCAGCCGTCAGGGCCCACCAGCGTGATCGTCGCATCATCGTCGTCGCAGTACAACCTCTCCGCGATGACCCGCAGCTCAAACATCGTCATGTCGCTGCCCCACCTGTCCCTGACGTGGGTGTACTTCCCGCTGTTGTCCCACTCGTCGGTGCACCTTGCTCTGGCCTTTCGAACGAGGGCCTCCACGCCCTGACGCGAGAGGTTGCACTCTACCCTGGCAACCTGGTGCGCCTGGGCCGAGACGAGCGCCATCGCAGCGGCAGCGCTGCAGCGGCCGCAGCCGCGGTGTGGCGCGCGTCTGGCTGGCAGCGAGCCGCGGGCCCGAGACCTCTCTCACCCCGCGGAGGACTCTCGGGCCAAAGCGGCTTCACCGCTGGATGGGTAGGCCGGATCGGTGCCAGCCTCGGTCCACGACCGCCCAAAGACGGCGTCACATGTCACTGTGGGATTTGGGGGGGAGGGGGTGGCGGTTGACCCTATTGCCACGCAGATCGGCCCAAACAGAGAGACTGTGAACCGAGCGAACCCTGCTCCATAACGAGGCCTCGCGCGGGAACCCAGGAGGCTACCCCAAAACATTAGCGAGGGGCTTCGACTTCCGCCCAAAGACAGCGAAGGCAACCAGGAGGGAGTCGGAGGGAGGAGGGGGAAGAAAGAGAGAGAGAGAGGGAGAACAAAAACATAAATAGAGGGAGATGGAGATGGAGAGACGGAGGGAGTGAAGGAACGAGAGAGGGTTGCATCTCTGGAGCCTGGTAGCGGCCCCCGACTAGATGCACTCGAACGTCCCAGTCCCAGGGGCCGTTGACCCACGACCCAGGCACGTCAGGCACGTTGGGGTTGGGGGCAGTTTGGGGTGGGATGGTCGAGACCGACGGCGTGGCACTTGGGCCATTTCTGCACGCATTGTAGGTACACGTGATGAGTATCATCGTGCAGGTGCGCATTTCGTGTTGTTTTTTTTTGTTGTTGCGTATGCTTTTTTTGTTTTCGTTTGATCGCGTATGACTCCACTGTTCCACGCACGCACGTAACTGCATGCGACATGCGCCGCTACAATAACACAGCGGGCTGTAATCATTATTCTGCTGAAGTCTACCATCACATTTCCGCTGGTGGCCCTGTTGCTAACCAGCTGCCCAACGCAATTGCGCTAGACGCTGCTGGCCAGCCGCGATACTAGTGCATTTGCGCTAGTAGGCAGCCCACTTGAGCAGCCCACCAACGCAATTGCTCCAGCCAGCTCGTTGGTCAACCGCGACTGGCGCAAATGCCCTGGTCAGCTGCGCCCCTGCCGACACCCCACTAGCTCAATTGCTCTAGTGGGGCTTCTGGGCGACCGCGTCTAGCGCAAATGCCTTGGTCAGCTGGCCATGTGAGGGCTACCAGCGCAATTGCGTTGGCCGCCGCCAGAAGCTGACGCAATTGCTCTGGTGAGTCGGGCGCTGATGCGCTGCCCAGCGCATTTGCGTCACTCGCGGTCGCCCAGCCTGACCAGTGACCAGCGCAATTGCGTTGGCAGTGCGCCCGTCAGCGCGAGGCCGCCAGCGCAAATGCTTCAGTCTGGCGGCTGCTCTGCCGCGACTAGCGCAAATGCTGAGGTCAGCGCGTTGGTTGGCGGCGGCCTGCCAGCGCAATTGCCGCGCTGGCGGTGCATCTACTAACGCATTTGCGCTGGAACCGTTCCCACCGACCAGCCGACTAAGGCATTTGCGCTAGGCGCTGCCAACCTGCCACCAGACTAAGGCATTTGCGCTGGTGAGCCGTCCGTCAGCGCCGCTGGCCAAGACATTTGCGCTAGTCGCCGTCGGTCAGCCACCCGACTAGAGCATTTGCGCTGGTGGGCCGCCAGCTTGGGCTGCTCACCAGCGCATATGCTCTAGTCTGCTGTCTTGCCGACTGTCACTAGCGCAATTGCCTTGGTCATCTGGTCTGGCCGACAATCCACCAGCTGAATTGCCTCAGCTACGCTGTGACCTCCAGCGCTGCAACAAACTCTGCCGCAATTGGAAACCACCGTCAGAACGCAGAAACCACACCTACAACACCAGCGCCAAACTGGAACACACGAGGGGCGACATGTTTTTTTGTCAAACGATACCAACCAAAACACCAAACATTTCTTTACACCAACAAACAAAAACATACAAACACGAAGCGACCCGACGCAGCTTGAACGATTGTATAGGACACGAGGTAATCCGTCGAACCACGCGCAGGAGCGCAGGAAAACAGTTAACTCACAACTGCATATAATGAAAACGCTCATCCATACGTTGCGCATGATCCTCAATGTACATGCTGTGCGCCTGCGTTTGCATGCGATGAAGACTCCCTGCAGTTTTCGTTGGTCGTTGATGTCGTGCTTTGCGTGCGTTCGCTTGTGCATTTCGATGTGTTTAGCGTGCGTGCAGGCGCCATTCCCAACACTAAACCAGCAGTGCACGCGTGCATTCGTGTAGGAATGTGCCATCACAGGCTCACTTGCAGTCACATACGCATGTACGAGGAGCCGCATGTATCGGTGCACGCCGACCCTACCACTATGGACCGCCATATCCTGTCAATGTTATGCGGTCACCATCATCATTATCATGCGCATGGCTGGCGGTCCAAGGCTCAAGGTTCAATGCCAACAGTTTACAATGCCGCCAGAGGATGGCGCATGCGAGTTTGAAACGTCTTTGCTGTGCACAGTGGCGCACATACAGCATCGCTATGCATAGGGTTACCTGCCAGCGCACAACGAACAAGAAAACCACTCGCCTTGCGTTGGGTCCCGAGTCGTGCTGCACACTAGCACGCAAAGCAAATGCCACGGTTGCAAGCAAACCCCGCATCGGAACAGCTCGTCGCCTTCTGGCAACATCTTATCGGGCGGGAGGCAAGCGGGGACAGAGCGGCAAGCCTTGCACATGACACAGGCATCGTTCGGCAAGGGGACTATGGGGCCATTCCACATGCGAGCATTCTCACGCAGCATCAAAGTCTGACACCACTTGGGCATAAAAGGGCTGCCCTCCGACCTCTTGGCCTTTGCCATGATGATCGGTACCCGCTTCACAATGAAAACAAACCCAACAACGGACTCTGGTTTCACACGTGCATTCACTATTGCTTTGATTTGGCCATTCGGCCACAACGACACCTGTCGCCCCACGGACCCCTCAACATTCGTCCACTGAATGTACAGAGCTCGGTCGCCGACCCGAATTAAAGAAACCTCACCGTACGAAAGGCTATCGCACGGTGGCTGCATCGAAGCTTGGTGGAGCGCGTCAGCGACGGCATCTGCTCCATCGACGCGCCCCTTGCGGGAGAGATGAGAGGTAAGGGCAGGCCCCCAAGCAATGGTTCTAGAGGGCCTTTCA
The DNA here is from genome assembly GCA_963575745.1 of Prorocentrum cordatum. Lineage (NCBI taxonomy): Eukaryota > Dinophyceae > Prorocentrales > Prorocentraceae > Prorocentrum > Prorocentrum cordatum. The sequence continues at coordinate 62,151 of CAUYUJ010015613.1, forward strand.
TTACGCTCTCCTCTGACCTGCAGCGCCTCCTTCACGATCGCAAGCACAATGCTTACACACACGACGCCTCGAAGTGGGAACCCAGGGCCAGCGGAGCGAAACGCAGAACTCTCGCATGTCTTGTCCGTGAGCGGGGCAGGGGGAGGGGGTGAGGCGGACAGGGAGAGCGAATGAATAGCCGCTGAGGGGGTGGGATGGGGGTGGGGTTCGATACAACTCATTGCCCGCCTGCTGAACCAATGCCATGACTTTCGTTTTGTCGGGCCCACCCATGAACTGCAACGGGTGCTGGGCGAGGCGTTCAAGGAGGCCGTGATCAGAGAGGAATGCGGTGTCGGGTTCGGGCTCAGAACCGCACGGACCAGCAACTTCATCACCCTCACTTTCATTGTACAGGTCCGCATCGTAACTTCGCCTCCGACTCAACAGAAAGGCCCCCGCCCCCGCCAAAACCCCCAAGACGCAACTTACAACGCGCGTGCATCACGCTTGTCACGCCCCTGTCACACGCTCACCGCACGCCAGCCCACGCATTGCTCACCACGCGGACACACGCGCACTGTGTAGGACGTGTGTGTGCAGGGTTTGACGACATTACTGTGGCCCCAGGGCCTCTCGTTGGCCGATCCATCCTCGGCGCTGTCGTCTAAGCCAGGGCCAGAGTGCGCGCCGAAGCCTGAAAAGCCATCGCGCTCCAGCATCTCACCCAGGATCTCTTCCAACACGTCATCCCCAAAGTCAAAGTCGTCAGCGTCGCTGTCGACAGCATCGCCGGCGCCGCCATCACCTGGCCCATCCTGGCGGGCTGACCCAAGAGTAATCCAAGACGCCAGCGGGATCAAGATTGGGCCCACAAGGGCCTTTAAGACCGCCCACCACAAACGAACGCTCCGCCCGCGGCCCCGCGACCCCCCTCGACCCTCGACCCCCAACGCCCCGTGGAGGCCCATACGGGTGTGTTATGCGAAGCCCTGGCGTCCTCATCTGGACCTTCACCGCCAGCGGGGGGTGCACTATGGTCCTCGATGGCGGGCGCCTCAGGATCGGCCCCTCGCGCCCGCTTGGGCGCTGCGGATCTCTTGGGGATCTGCAATTCTACTGCTTCCGCATCCCGAAGAAAGAGCCATGCCCGAGGGACCTCAAACCATAAAAGACGGCATTTGTAAACTGTGATGGTCGGCAAAGCTTTGCGCTTACGCCGCCGCCCCCCCTCAAGTTCGGCTTCGGCTGGAACGACCGCCCCAGCCGCCTCCTCGATGGCCTTGGCCATCGCGTCGCCAATGAGAGTGGACAGGAAGACTGGCGAGATTGGGCGGTCCACTACTAGCTCGAGCTCGCGGTTATCATCATGTCGCATTGTTGTGGTGCACGGGGCCGCGATGCCGTCCCGCTTGTACGCAGATGGGACTAGAAAACAGCAGGGACGCATATCGGGCTGGAAGGAATACGCCATCGCCGCGCCTCGTTCCAGCACCCTGTATGCAGCGTAGGCAAGGCCGAGCGCAATCGCAGCTCGTTCCAATTTAATGGGGTCCGAGTGGTCCGTGCACCGTCTAGGCCGATCCATTGGTGGTATGTCGTAGCCTGGCGATGTCTCAACCTGAGCGTGCCGATGAGTGAACCTCGTGCTGTTCATCTCCTCCGAAACCGCACCCATCATGGGGGTACAACTCTCGGCCGTGAGCAGCTTGCCGTCGCCAACTTTCAAACACATGCGACGGTCGGCCCCCGCAATGCCTAGATTTCGCCCCCTGTCGGTCATGACTTGAAGCACCGAGTGCAACCCGAGTCGCGATGCGGCCCCAAGCCCTAGCCCGTGCACGCCCAATACCCCCCCATGTCCACTGTTGCCCGTTGCCCGCTGTACACCCGAACCCCACAACACGAAACGCAGACGCCCTGGAGTTCCAGAATCCAGAAGGAATGCGGCCCCAGGCGCCTGGAAGCAAGACGTTTGCGATGTAAATGAAATATGCCTCTAGATGGGTCGGCCCTTGGCGTCAATGTATGCAATTACTGTACAGTTACTTCTATACACACATGTCTAGGTATACGGTACACGTATATTTATGTTTGTAGGTACGTATGCATGCGTGTGCATGTCTATGGATTGGCACATACAGCAGACTTACTGGCATATATGCCGTCGCAAATTATGAACAGTTGGATGGGGATTGGCGGGGGCCGAACTGGCGAACTTGCCACCGAACCTCTTAACCCAAACCCGAGACAGCCATGCAACGCGACAGCCACGCCGATACTGCAATTTCATTGGGCCACTGATTCGGCCGCAAAGCCTTAACCACCAAACAATACAATGCAACGCCACAAACAGCTGACATCACACACAAGAGTGTCTGGGGATGGATTCGATGTTCGGTGTGGGGCGCCAACGTTGGGGATGAGGCGTTAGGGCGTCGGCATTGGCCCGCCCCGCGCAAGCCTTCGACGTCCTGCGAATGGCCGCTGAGCACATCTCGCAGCATGAGTGCGAAGCCGTACAACTGGTAAGGTACCATGCCGCCAGACGTGATGACGGCATCGATGTGATTGCCGTAGACCTCCTTCACCTTCACGGTAACACCGTCAAACACGTCATTGAGGCAGTGGCATATTGGACACAGGGCTGAGAGCTGTTGGCAAACGGCGACCCGCTTAGCATCTTCAACGCCAGCGGGCCGTTGAGGAAGTACAAGCAAGAGAAAAGGGAACTTCTCGCATGGCCTCACGAAGCGAAACCACCATAAACAAGCTGCCACCAATACTCCTTGAACAATGCGCTCGATTGCACCAGAAAGATATCCAACAGGAACGCCGCGCAACGCACCTGCCCAAATACTATCCGAAGACCCGTCAGCAATCTGCTTGTCAAACTTCTGAGCAAACACGACTGCATGGCCGTTGACAAGTTTAGAGAGGAAGGTGCGGCCGAAATATCGCTTGCCATCGGCAGTGTAGTCCTTGCGCCGTTGGTTGGTATGCTTGGTGTGTTTTTTCAGCCCAGCGTAAAAAGTGCAGAAGCGGCTGCATGATAATGTCAGTGATCTGCAAGAAGAAGACAAATGAGATATTGCGCAACAGCGCACATGCATTTATCTTTTTGGATCGCTGTTCCTCCTGATATTGGTTCGCCTCATCTGCGCCAGGACCCTTGACTTTCCGAGGGCGCTTAGCCCTGGCGTGTTGGAAGAGCTTGTCAAAGGCAGCTGGAAGATGATCCAAAGCTTGGACAATCGAGCTTACAGACTCGCCAACACTGCCCCACCTGGTTCGAATACAACGGCTGGGCGGGCTAGGTATAGTCGCCTCGACGTCGGCGCCATCGCCCTGAAAAATATCCCTCAAATTGACATGCACGCCAGGCCCACGCCAGAGGTGCGAAATCAACGACACGCCCGTCACGAACTTCACGGCAAAGGTGTCCGCTGACAAAGCGGCATCCTCAAAGGCGTCGTTCTTCCATGGGCCCCAGGAGTCAAACACTTCAAGCAACTTCTCGAATATGAGCTGGCACTGGTGTAGAAAACACCAACACACTGCGACCATCATGGTCTTGAAGGGGCGAACGCGGCACACCGATGTCCGCACGGCAAAAACATTATCGCCGCCCTTATCGACATTCATCATGTACAACTGCATGGGGCGCCCAGGTCCAGGAAGCAAATTCTGTGCCCCAGCCGATGCCAACTTGTTGCATGCGTCGTCGACTGAGGGGAAGCCCACGGTCTGCAGTTGGTGGCCCCATATGCGGTAGGTCTCCTCGCCAGTGCCAGATGTAATCACGTGCATTGGCAAGAATATCGATGCCCTCGGGAAGTCGACATCTAGTTGTATATGAGATGATATCCGCAAATCATCGTTGTCACTGTCGTCCGCGTTGCCATCGTAGTCGACGTCGGCAGGGGCAGCGAACTTGCCAGCCACGCCATCCCACGATACAAAATTCACAACCCCCAGCATCACCTTCTGTCGGTCGATAGCAGCCTGGTTGGTCGCATCGGTCTTGAGCTCGATCGCGCTGACGGGGATAGCGTCAGCGCGCACCGCGTTGCCTGAGCCCACTCCTAGGGGATCTGTCGGCACAGCAATCATGGCAGCCATGGTGCCATCGAACTCAGCGCGACGGGCTCCAAAATCAAGTCGGGCCGCCACTGCAGCGTAAGTCTCGTACTTGGCAATCACGCCTCGGTCCTTCACTCCGCCCCGAATGTCCTCGCCCGCCATCAGACACAAAGCGGCCTCGGCGCCTACATGTGCAACTTGGTTGCGCCGAAGCGCGAGACAGAAACCGCCATACAGAGGAATGTTCTTCTGCCCAGGCATTCGGATGCAGACGCTCTTGACCAATGTGTAAGTGGCGACCTTCGCATCTACAAGCTGTGATTGCTGCGAGGCAGCAAGTCTCTTCAATGTCTTGATCTCCTGTCGCAGCTGCGCCTCCCTCTCATCTCGCAAAACTAACTCCATGTCACGTGTGACTAACATCGTCTTGAGTTCGGCAGGCTCGTAACCATCGTAAACGGTGGGGTCGAACTGCACTAGCGTAGCTACCTCTGGCAACCCGTGCTGAGATGACCCCTCGGGCTCGCCACGAGACAGCGGAAGATGCTGACGGGGCGGGCCATCGATCGGAATCAGCGGACGCGCTGCTGCGCGCACATCTTCTTGCGTGATGACGGCGCCCAACAGCGCTGCAGCAATGCGCGGGAAGTGTTCGACGACGTCGACCCGAGAGGCAGGCCGAATCAACGGTCGGATGCGTTGGGAAATATCACGGGCGGTCAGGCTCGAGTCGGCGCAGCCCTCGCCCAGCGCCAGCAACACGACGCGAGCACATGCGCTCACCGATAATTCAAGCACCCCTCCATTTTCTAGAAGGTGCGACCTGAGGTATCCCAACACGCAATCCTTGCTTGACATCTGGGCCAAAATGGCTACGGCTACACTTCGTTTAGGTTCGTCGCCCGTCGGGCGCCTGGGCGCAAAATGCGTGGCCAGTGTCTGCCTCGAACGCCACTTGCGAACCAGAACCAGTGCCGACGGCATGCGCGGTGGGCTCTTGTTTTGAATAAGACCAGCATCCCGCCCCGATCCACGCCCGAGCGCCCGAGGGCCACGGACTCCGGACTCCGGAAGACAGTTCAAATCCACAACCGCATGCACCAACCTGGAGTTTTCACGCCCAGGCCACGCCAAAATGGCATCATCGTCAGTTTCACATTCGCTGATCCCATATCACATTAAGCATTCAACAATGCTAAATTGCTAATGTGATATGTGATCCGCACACACACGCACATACACACACACACACACCCATCAGCATTCAGCTTGATGACCCTGAGTCCTGAGCACGCCACTTCCATCGTAGCCGTCACCATCATTGCCATCGGCGTCATGTCATCGTCGCAGTCGTCGAGTCGTCGCCATCTTCGTCGTCATTGGCGTCGTAGCCGCGACTCGCGGCTACGACGCCGATGACGATGCCGACGACGTAAGACGTAAGTGCCCACCAGCAGCAGTGGCCGCCATCGCCATGCTGTTGTCGGCGTAGATTTGAGAGGGGGACAGAGTGTTATCGTGAGGGGGCATCTTAGTTTCCTAGGGCGGGCAGGAGGGTGGAGGGTGGAGGGTGGAGGGTTCAGGCCAATGACGGCCAACGGTGTTTGCGCCTCGCCTGACCATGGCAATGCTCAAGCGGGTCACAGAGAAACAATTGAAGCACTAGTACTGCGCGGCCCCAGCGCAGCGTTCGGCCCGACTCCGAAGCAACACAACACCTAAGCAAATGCAGAAACACAGCCGTCACGTCACGCGAGGCCGAGACGCCAAGCTCTGGACGGCACGTGTCCTTGCTGAAACGGGGCAGCACGGGCCACGGGCACCGAGCAACGCACTTCTGGTGCCAAGCGACTCGCACCGTCCCCCCTCCAATCCCACCCGTCACCCGTCCCCTACTCAGCTGGAAGTCTGAACGATGCAATGAAGTGCACGAGGCAGTGGGGAAAGGCATGGAGGCGATGGGGGGGGGGACGCACGGCACATGCAGTGCGTAGTTCGGTGCCCATCAAGATTGCACGAACCCATTGCGCAACCTTGGCAGGGTCACTGGTCGGACTGGTCTGGCAAAGGAATCCGCTCCGCGGGGAACTTGACCACACCCTTGCGCAGAGCCTCGACGTTACTGATCTTGACAATGCGGCGCGAGAGGCGGTGCACAGACTCATCTAAAGCGAGCAAGTCGGCCTCGAGCTTCTGCACTGACGGGTGCGCCCCGTCCAGCTTCTTACGTATGACGGTCAAGCACTTCGAAATATCAGTAAATGCTCGCTCCCTCATGTTTTGCGCGTTGCGCGCGTTCAGTCTATACACCGTCCCTGAGCTGCTCATGATGTCAGGTGAGCAAAGCGTGTGGCCAGAACTCATCGCGACGGCGCGTGCAACGAAACACGAAAGGATGCAAGGCCGTCCACGTCGGCCGTCGGCCGCTTCGGCGAACTTCGGCGGCGATGTCGAATATGACATGGCAATGGCGGACAGTGACGGGGAACAGATCCGGGCATGCGACGCCAGCCGAGACAACGAATGCAAGGATGCAAGGGAAGCCGCGCCGTCGGCGCCGCGCCATCGCGATGAAGTCGAAGGTCGGAAGTAGGCAACTGCACGACGCGCTCACGCGCGCTGCCTGAACCAAACTGGCGGAGGAAGCGACGGCTCGTCCGATTACAGCCCTACGGCCCTCTCGGGGCCAATGACACCCGACCCGACCCGCGCGCGGTGACGGGCGGGGGCCCCCGCGGCGGGGGGAGAAGCGAAACGCCCGATGCACATGAACAACGTAGCGGAGACATGCATCGTTGATGGCTGAGAACCCAGGGCACACCCCTCACGCGTTTCGTGGCGAGCCGACTCGTTACATTACAGTATCCCGCCGCTCCCTCTCTATCACACTCTCTCCTTCTCTCTGTGTATCGTGTATATCTCTCTTTTGCTTTCCCTATCTCTCTCTGTCTCGTCCTCCGACCCGCTCCCCCTCTCGTGCGCTCTCCCGTTAGGTCGCCCGCTCGCTCTCTCTCTCCCCCCCCCTCCCCCTTCATCGCGTTCTCTCTAGCCTTGCTTGTCGCAGCACCCCTCTCACGGTATCACATGTCGTTGTTATGTGTATATATATATAGATGTGTATATATATATGTGTATCTCTCTCTCTCTCTCCTTCCAGCTCCCCTGACTCGATTCCTCTCGCTCTCTGACGCTCTCTCTCTCTAGGTGTGTTCCCCATGTGTCCCGCTCACTCTCCCTCATTCTCTTTAGCTCGCTCTACCTTCTTGGTGTCTCTCTCTCTCTCTCTCTCTCTATCTCTCTGTGCCGCCATCTCTCTCTCTCTCTCTATCTCTCTCTCTCTATCTCTCTCTCTCTCTCTCTCTCTCTCTCTCTCTCTCTCTCTCTTTCTCCTGATCTCCATCTCTGTAGCCATCCTATCAGACCACTTCCCCCATCCCTTCTCCCTCTCTCTCTCTCTCTCTCTCTCTCTCTCTCTCTCTCTCTCTCTCTTTCTGTCGCTCGATCGGTCTCGATTGCATGCGTCCCCCTCCAGAGTCTGGAGGGGGATGCATGCCTCTGCCGCCGCGTTGCCCATCCCCCCTATCCCCTATCCCCATTCCCCCGCCCCCCTCTCAATCAGCCCTTCTTCACGCCTTCTCGTCCCCCTCCCTCCTCCACGCATCGTCCGTGTCGTCCCTCTCTCTCTCTCTATATCCGTCTCTCTCTCTCTCTCTCTCTCTCTCTCTCTCACTCTCTCCATTCTCCTGATGTGGACCTGCTACTGCCATGATCCTCATGATCCTCCTCATCCCCCCCGTCGTCTACTGGGCCGTCTACTCGTGCCCCATCCGCCCTACACTCCTCATCCACCTCCAATTCCTCTTCCTCCTCCCATCCCCCCCTGCCCCTATCCACCTCGGTCCACCTCCTCCTCCTCCTCCTCTCCTCCTCCTCCTCCTCCTCCTCCTCTTCCTCCTCCTCCTCCTCCTCCTCCTCCTCCTCCTCCTCCTCCTTCTCCTCCAACGATAACTAATGCTCGCTTCTTGTTTGATCGATGTTGTCCAAGATGGCCCAAAGAGCGCTCCCAAGGCTCCCAAGAGCGCTTCAAGAGGGCCCCTAGAGGCGCTCAGGAGGCCCCAACATGCATCTAAGAGCCCAAGAGCCTCCAAGATGCTCCCAAGAGACCCCCAAGCCCCCAAGCAGGATTCTTGCGGGTGGGCTTCTGGCTTCTGGCTGCTGGGGTCCCCTGGGGTGCCACGGTAATCGACGATCAAAGGCACACTCATCATGGTTTTTGTTGTGGAACAGGAGGCACGGCCCAAGCCGCGCCAGCGGCAGCATCAGCTGCGACTCGCGTCGGGTCCGCGACTCGCGACGCAAGAGCTCAAGATCGAGCCAACTATGGAATGGAGCCGCCGCCCCGCGGATGTCGAGCAAACCCTCGATCACCCGCGAGACTCGCGAAGGGCAACGCCGCGCGGCCAACTGCCAGCGCTGCAATGCTCTTCAATGCTCCTCAATGGTGTACACCACCTTGTAGACCATTTTCGAAGGGCCAGGGCGGACGTCAGCATCGGACATCCGCTGGAAGACATTCGACACGAAAGCTGGCATCTTGGACGCGCTCTCGTACGTCAGCTCGAGCACCTTCCTGCGCTTCTCCGACACGCCCTGGCCGCCCTCGGGCTGCGTCGCCGTCGCCTCCTCGGGCTGCGTCGCCTCCCCGCGCCGCTGCGGCGCCTCCTCGCGCCACTGCGGCGCCTCCTCATGCCGCTGCGCCTCCTCGCGCCACTGCTGCGGCGCCTCCTCGTGCCGCTGCGCCTCCTCCTCGCGCCTCTTGCGCTCCACGAGCTCGTCATGGGACGGGCTCCACGGCGCCTGCGCGTCGGTCCACTCCGCCGTGGCGACTGCCGCTGGAGCTGCGGCGGCTGCGGCGGCAGCAGCCGGCGGCAGGCTGTCCTCCACGGTGATGGCCGACGACGGCGTCGGCTTCTGACTCCACCCGCTGCCGAGCTGCCGTCCCCAGACGGCATGGTCTAGCTGCCGCACACTGTCCTCCTGAGTCGCCATGGGCTCAGCGGAGCAAGACTCGACAGGGAATCTGACAGGGAACACAAAAGCGTGAATCGAGCGAACGGTTTGAGCCAAAATGGAATTGCACGGACGCGGATAATGATCGACTCAAAGCCACGTTTAACATTCAGACGAGACGTGCGCGAAGCGCGACTATCTTGAAAAGGCCACCACGGGTGATCTACAGTATCTACAGGCCACAACGCGCGAAGCACGATAATCTTCGACGGACAACAAACCACAACGATCGAAGCACGACCGTCTTGAATCTCCAAATGCGCCCAACTCCTCCCCCCGCCAGTCCGCGGGCCTCGGCGTCGAACTACTCCAGCTTTAAAAGCTGTGGTGGTTGGGCCGCGGGCTGAGCACAGTGGACCTGCCTTCAACTCGGAACATAGGTTTCACTAGAACCACGCGTGCGAATCGCGCGCGCTTAAGTTCTAGCACGCTCGAGTCATTGAGCAAACTGCAGCGCGCAGTTCATGGGGGCACCTCGGTGGCTCTGTAGGCGCTATCGGGAAACCACAGTGTCATGGAGTTCCAAAGGGGCTCCCGCGAACCATCCAGAAGGCACCCAACAAGTTCCATCCTACTCTCCCTCTTCCCCCTCCTCCTCCTCCTCCTCCTCCTCCTCCTCCTCCTCCTCCTCGTCCTGGTCCTCCTCCGATTCCCCCTCCTGCTACGCCCCCCGTCTCCCCGCTTCGTCCTCCTCCTCGTCAAACTCCTCCGAAATCCCCCTGCACCGTCTTCTCCCCCATCCTTGTGTTTCTGTCGCATCCTCCTGGTCCTGCTCCTGGTCCTGGTCCTGGTCCTCCTCCTGCTGGTCCTCTTCCCATCCCCCCCTCGCTCCCACTCCTCCTCCTCCTCCTCCTCCTCCTCCTTCTCCTCCTCCTCTCTCTCCTCCTCTCCTCCTCCTCCGCCTCCTCCTCCTCCTCCTCCTCCTCCTCCCCCCCCCGCCTCCTCCCCACCCCCTCCTCCTCCTGCTCCCTCCTCCTCCTCCTCCTCCTCCTCCTCCTCCTCCTCCTCTCCTCCTCCTCCTCCTCCTCCTCCTCCTCCTCCTCCTCCTCTTCCTCCGCTTCTTCCTACTCCTTCTCCTCCCTGTTCCTCCTCCTCCTCCTCCTCCTCCGACTCCTCCTCCTCCGATTCCTCCTCCTCCTCCCCCTCCGCTTCGTCCTACTCCTTCTCCTCCTGCTCCTCCTCCTCCTCCTCCTCGTCCTCTCTTCCTCTCTGCCTCCC
>CAUYUJ010015613.1:75000-90000 GCA_963575745.1 Prorocentrum cordatum
CCCTGGCTCCCGGAAAAAAAGGAGGGGGGGGGAGCTTGGAAGCTCCCCCCCCCCCACTTTAGCTAGGGCCCCCCCCTAGCTCCGAAATGCCCGCAAAAGAAAAGAGAAGGGGGGGGGGCTTTGGATGACCTCCCCCTTTTCCAAGGGAGGTGGGCGGGGTAGCTTCAAGCGGGGGCCCCCCCCCTCTTAGGGAGAAGTGTGCCACGAGCGCGCTTCTTCACATTTTTTCTCCCCCCTCAATGTTTGGCGGCACGCACAAGGGGGGGAGGGGGGAGACTTCTTAGAAGGCGGCTGCTTCTTAGAAGACGCCGGCCTTACATCTATAGATAAGGCCCGCGCCTGCTGAGAAGCAGGGGTGCTTCTAAGAAGTCTTCCCCCTTCCCCCCATACGCCCCCTTGCGCGTGGCCGACGTTCATCGCCCCCCCATTACCCCTCTGTCGGAAGGAGCGGGTAGAAACACGAAGCAGGAAAGCGATGGAAGCAGACTTGGCTCCCGCCCGCCCCCCGAGGACGAGGGACAACTAATCGACTCTTGAAGTGGGAAGGCGCCCTCAGAGCAGATTGGAAGCTGGGCACCCAGATAGACCTGCTTTCAGCGACCAGCGGGCACGTGCGCGGCGCCGGAGCTGGCTCTGGGGGCAGCCCCGGCGCCCGGGGCCCCCGCCCCCCTTCGGAACCCTCGATCCTCGGGGAGGGGACAAGGCGGGCAGAGACCTCCGGCGGCCGGCGCCTGGGCGGCGGGCGCACGAGGGGGCAGGGGCAGGGGGGAAGGCGCCTCGGAAGGAGGCTGCTTCTTAGAAGGCACCTGCCCCACAGCCTTCCACGAAAACCAGCGCAAGACTTCATCCGACCCCCTCGCCCAGAAAAAAGGGCAGGAGGAGGAGGAGGAGGAGGAGGAGGAGGAGGAGGAGGAGGAGGAGGAGGAGGAGGAGGAGGAGGAGGGGGGGGGAGGAGGAGGTTGATGGGCGCGCGCAGCGCGGCCCGCGGGGGGAATCAGAAAAATGCAGTCGGCAGCATCGGCGTCACCATTGCAATGGGGGGCTCGGGGGCGTCGCCATGCCGTGGGAAAAAACCTGCGCCTGATATCGAGGATGGGCACACATCTATATAAGCGAGGCCCGCGCCTTCTGAGAAGCAGGGGTTCTTCTGAGAAGGCCCCCCCCCCCATACAGCAGGCTGGTCCACAAGAAACCTTCCGCAAGAAACCCGAACCTGAGATCCCGGGGCGTCCACTGACTTTGGGCGTGGGCACGCCACGCGCTCCCATAGCGAAACCAAAGAAACCCGGGAAACCCAGGGCACCCTGGAGGCAAGCAGGGCGCTTCTTCGCACGAGCCCCCACTGTAGTCGACCTGTGCCCCCCTGCCCCGCTGCCCCCCGGGCCCGATCCTCCGCCCCCTTTCTCCCGGGCAGGCCGCAGGTGCAGCCCCAGATTCACGGGCACGGGGCAACGTGGCGGGCGTGAGGGAGGCGGGAGCGGGGCTGTGGCTCACCGGGAATGGCGACGGGGGGTGGCTCGAGACTGTGGGGCGGCCTTCGGAGTCCAGGTGGCGCGACGTCGCCGCGCCCGGCGCCACCGCCGCCCGTCGCGCGGCGAGACAGCGGCGCCGAGCCGCCCGCGAGGCTGCCATCTCGCCCCTCGTGCAGGCTCGCGGCGAGCCTGGCTCCTGGAGGGACCGCGAGCTGGCGGCGAGGCCGGCGCTGGTGCTGCTTGCCCAACGACGCGCTGTCCCTGGCTCCCGCCGCCACCGCCGGAACGCCGCGCGGCACGCTCAGCGAGTCCCGCCAAGCGGATTCGCCCACGCGCCCGCGGCGGACATCGCGTGGGCCTCTGCAGGGCCCAGGTTCGGCAAAGGTGGCGCTGAGCCCACCCCGTGCGGAACCACGCTGACCGTCGGCGTGCAGCTGGACGCGGAGGCCCAGCGCGTGACAGCGCAGGTTGGGGGCCGTGCCAGGGCCGCCCCGAGCCAGCCCTCACCTGCGGCCTGCGCCCCAAGCCGACCTAAGGCCGCCGAGGTCGGTTCGAGAGACGCTTCCCTAGACGCCTCGCCCCTCCCCGCTGGCGCACCCCAGGAGGCTGTCGCTGGCCAACCCCCCCATCCTGGCGAGGACCTTCCTCGTCCTGGTGGTGTTCCTCGCGCTGACGACGACGCCGATGTTCGTCGAGATGCTGGTGTACTTCCTCGTGGTGCTACTGGCGCTGGCCGTCGTCCCCACGAAGGCTCGGACGCGCAGCATATGAGCGAGCACGACCCGTGCTCCCACGCGCCCGACGTGCCCGAGGACGAGGACGGGAAGGTGGCGGAGCAGTCGCACGACCTGGGAAGCCACGCGCTGCGCGGAAAGTACGGGCACGCTGAGCATGCCAACCTTATCGCGCCGTTCGTGCGGGCGCTTTTCCGCTTCAAGACGAGCATGCTGGCCCTCGGCGACGAAGACGAGACCATCCTGACGGTCGCGATGGCGACCGTGCCAGCGGCGGTCGGCGGAGACGACGGGCCTCACGCGGAGACGGACGATAGTATCGCAGGTGCCAGCGCGTCGGAAGCACATCTTCGGGGCGCAGCTGCTCCTCGGGCTGCTCTTCACCACCCTGATGCTCCCGACGTTGGTCTGGACTCCACGGCGGATGTGGCTTGCGCCATGGAGGTGGGCGACGCCTCCTTGCCCAAGCGCACGCCCCTCCGCTTCGACGCCTCTCCCTTCGTCCCCAGCTTCGGCGTCGCCTTCGCGTACGACGCCCCCGACGGGGAGGCGGAGGTGAGCGGCCCTCGGGCGCCTGCGGGAGATCCTCATCTTCCTCGCAGCGTGCGGCAGGCGCCCGAGTGGTGCTGCAGGGGGCGAGGTTGGAGTTCCTCCTCGAGAGTCCCTCGTGCAGCAGTTCTGAGGGAGCAGCCGACGAGCAAAACCCGTCACAGAACGGCTTCGATTCTGGCTCGTCGGACTGACGTTCATTTCAGGGTCGGCGGCACTGTGCTTGCGCGAGGTGCCCTTGCCGATACGCGTTTCTGCGAACGCCTCCATAATCTACCTGATCGCGGTGAGGCTCGCTCCTGCGGCTGTGGTCGCACCTGGGTGCGCTCTCCGACATGCTCCTCATCCTCTCCTCCTCCTCACCCTCCTCCTCCTCCTCCTCCTCCTCCTCCTCCTCCTCCTCCTCCTCCTTCTCCTCCTCCTCCTCCTCCTCCTCCTCCTCTTCCTCCTCACCTCCTCCTCCTCCTCCTCCTCCTCCTCCTCCTCCTCCCTCCTCCTCCTCCTCCTCCTCCTCCTCCTCCTCCCCCTTTCCTCTTCCCCCTTTCCTCCTCCTCCTCCTCCTCCTCCTCCTCCTCCTCCTCCTCCTCCTCCTCCTCCTCCTCCTCCTGAGCGTGGCTGAGCTTCCTCTTCCGATGCGCTGGGCCACCTCCGGACCTCTCGCGGCTGGGAGCGTGTGCTCCGCGCGGCGCCGCGGCGGCCCGGGCGGCACGCCGCGCACTGCGAGCGGCCAGCGCGGCGTTCCCGGGGGGGTCTCGACCTTTCCCCGCGCACCGGCTCTTCTCGTCCCCGGCCGCTCCCTGATTGCCGTGGGGCCGAGCACGGCCCCAGGAGGTCGAGCCCTGTGGGTGACGAACGCAGGGGCGGGGCGAGGAGGAAACACACAAGCGCACACGCTCACACATGCAAACAAACAAGCAGTCAGACAGCCTTCTAACCCCCAGTGGACGAAGAGGAGGGAGGAGGAGGAGGAGGAGGAGGAGGAGGAGGAGGAGGAGCGAGGAGCGAGGAGGAGCGAGGGAGGAGCGAGGAGGAGCGAGGAGGAGGAGGAGGAGAGAGAGGAGAGAGAGGATAAAGAGGAGGAGGAGGAGGAGGAGGAGGAGGAGGAGGGAGGAGGGAGGAGGAGGAGGAGGAGGTGGAGGAGGATGATCGGGAGGAGGAGAAACAGGAGGACGGACGCGGAGGTGGAGGAGGGCGGAGCCAGAGGCGAGCAGCCGAGGAAAGGCGGACGCCGGGCGCGCCGCCTCATCTCCCGCGCCTGGTCCTCCGGGATCGCCAGAGACATCTCGGCGGCGCTCTCCCGGCTCTCGGCCCGCTCGGCCGCCCGCTCCTGCCTGCTCTTCGGGCGGCCACCCTCACGGGGGGGGCGGGGGAGCGGCGGCAGCACTCATCCACATCATCCTCCTCCTCCTCTTCCTGCCACCGTTCCTCCTCCTCTTCTCATTGATATTACTCGTCTGCTTCAGTATTATTATTATTATTATTATTGTTATTATTATTAGTATTATTAATATTATTATTATTATTATTATTATTATTATTATTATCATTATTATTATTATTATTACTATTATTATTATTCGTCGTATCATTGCTCTTCTTATATCATGATTAGTACCAGAAGTATTCGGATGATTAATAGTAGTACTATTCTTCTGAGTATGACTACGATTAATAATAGGATTAGTAGTAGTTGTCTTCTTCATATTCATGTTCTCCAAATAGGCTTGCCCTATAGGAGTCCTAGCTCATCATAAGTGATTGGTATTTAGGACCCCCCCCCTTTTTCCAACGCCCCCCCCCCATATTTCCAATGGCACCCCACTCCCCCCCTTTTTCCAAGGACACCCCCCCGTTTTTCCAATGGCACCCCCCAGCTATTTCCAATGGCGAGTCCTATGCTTGCTCTTGCTTGCTTGCACTTGATCGCTGGCTCTCGCTTGCTTGCTCTTGCTTGCCTGCTTGCTCTTGCTTGCCCTTGCTTGCTTGCACTTGATAGCTGGCTCTTGTTTGCTTGTTATTGCTCGCTTGCGTTTGCCTGATTCCGCTTGCCTGCTTGCGCTTGCTTGATTTTGCACCTACCGTCCTCCTCCCGTCCTGCTCCCGTCCTCCTTTCGTCCTCCTTTCATCCTCCTCTCGTCCTCCTCCTGTCCTCCTATATTTGGAGTCAACGATAGCTAATACTATGATTAGCTGTCGTAAGATTGATATTATTGTTAGCATTGTTGTTACAACTATTGTTAGCACTACTCTTATGATTGGTGTTAGGACTATCCTTGTGAATAGTAGTACCAGTATTGTCAGTACTATGCTTAGTAGTATTGCTCGTCTCCCTTATACAGCTAGTGTTACCATTATTCCCAATAGTCGCATGATTCATATGACTCTTCTTGTTCGTATTATTGTTATACTGACTATGTGTCACAATGATGTGATTATTGTTACCGTTCTGGCTTATAGTATGAGCCCAATTCATATTAGTCTTCGTCGTCTTCGTATTATGATGGTTGTCTTCATCGTCTTCGTCCTCCTCCTCATCCTCATCCTCCTCCACCGCTTCCTACTCCTCCTCATCATCCTCCTGATCCTCCTTCTCCTGATCCTCTTCCCTCATCTCGTCCTCTTGACCCTCTCCCCCCGTTCTCCTCCTCCTCCTCCTCACCCTCATCGTGACCATCACCAGCATGATCGTCGCCGATCATCATCATCATCATCATAATCATCATCATCATCATCATCATCATCATCATCATCATCATCATCATCATCATCATCATCATCATCATCATCATCATCGTCATCATCATCATCATCATCATCATCACCATCAGCTTCATCATCAGCATCAGCATCAGCATCATCATCATCGTCATCATCATCAGCAGCAGCATCAGCATCAGCATCATCAGCATCAGAATCATCATCATCATCATCATCATCATCATCAGCATCATCATCATCATCATCATCATCATCATCCTCATCATCATCATCATCATCAGCGTAAGCATCATCATCATCATCAACAGCATCATAAGCATCAGCATCAGCATCAGCATCATCGTCAGCATCAGCATAGCCAGCAGAAGCATCATCATCATCAGCACCATCATCAGCATCATCCTTAGCATCAGCATCATCATCGTCATCATCAGCCTCATCCTCATCCTCATCATCATTGTCGTCATCATCATCATCATCAGCAGCATCATCAGCATCATCAGCATCATCATCATCATCATCGTCAGCATCATCATGATCATCATATCAGCCAGCGTCGACCCCAAATATATCAGACGACTCAAACCCAGGAATCTCAGGAATCAAGCATGCTTGGACTCCGCAACTCAGCAAGCAAGCAAGCAAGCGTGCAAGCAAGCGCGCAAGCGCGCAAGCAAGCAAGCAAGCAAGCAAGCGAGAAAGCGTGCAAGCGCACAAGCAAGCAGGCAAGCAAGCAAGCGCGCAAGCAAGCATAGGCATAGGCGGCGGAGCGCTCAGAGGTGGTGCATAGGCATAGGCATAGGCATAGGCATAGGCATAGGCATAGGCATAGGCATAGGCATAGGCATAGGCATAGGCATAGGCATAGGCATAGGAGCGCTCAGAAGTGGTGCATAGGCATAGGCATAGGCATAGGCATAGGCATAGGCATAGGCATAGGCATAGGCATAGGCATAGGCATAGGCATAGGCATAGGGATAGGCATAGGCATAGGCATATGCACAGGCGTAGGTAGGCATATGAGATAGGGAGAAGGCATAGGCATAGGCATCGGCATAGCCATAGGAATTAGGGGGGGGCATATGAATTTGGTGGGGGAGGGCAACGGACCATATAGTAGGGCTTGAGTTAGGACTTCTATATGGGCAAGCCTATTTGGAGAATCATCATCACCATCACCATCAGCAGCATCCTCATCGTCAGCATCATCAGCATCAGCATCAGCATCATCATCATCGTCATCATCATCATCATCATCATCATCATCATCATCATCACCATCATCATCAACATCATCATCGTCAACATCATCATCATCATCATCATCATCATCATCATCATCCTCATCATCATCATCATCATGAGCATCAGCATCGTCATCATCATCATCATCATCATCATCGTCATCATCATCATCATCATCATCATCACCATCGTCATCAGCGCCATCAGCGACATCATCATCATCATCAGCAGCAGCATCAACATCATCAGCATCATCAGCAGCATGATAATCATCCTCATTACCATCCTCATCATAAGCATAAGTATGATCATGATGATGATAATCATCATCAGCATCATGAACATGGTCATCATCATCCGCATCATCATCAGCAGCATCAGCAGTGTCAGCATCATCAGCATCATCATCAGCATCAGCAGCATCGTCATCAACAACAAGATCACCATTATGAGCAGCAGCACCATCAGCAAGATATCAGCATCATCATTATAATCATCATCAGCAGCAGCAGCATCATCATCAGCAGCAGCATCCGCAGCAGCATCAGATTCATCATCCTCGTCATCCTCAGCAGCAGCATCATCAGCGCCAGCATCATCATCAGCATCATCATCGTCATCATCAGCATCATCAGCATCAGCATCAGCATCATCATGGGAAGCAGCAGCAGCATCATCATCATAAGCATCAGCATCAGCGATAGCATCATCATCATCAACAACAAGATCACCGTCATGAGCATCATCATCAGCATCATCATCGTCATCAGCATCATCAGCATCATCAGCATCATCATCATCGTCACCATCACCACCAGCATCATCATCAGCAGCCGCAGCAGCATCATCAGAATCAGCATCCTCGTCGTCATCATCATAATCATTATCATCAGCAGCATCTACACTGGCATCGTCAACACCACCACCACCACCACCATCGTCAGCAGCAGCATCAGCATCAGCATCAGTATCATGAGCATCATCTTCTTCATCATCAAAGCAGAATTAGCATCATCATCATCATCAACATCATCATCATCATCATCAACAGCATCGTCATCATCGTCAGCATCATGATCATCATCATCATCAGCAGCAGCATCCACATCAGCATCATCATCAGCAGCAGCATCAGCATCATCAGCATCCACATCATCATCATCATCATCATCATCATCATCATCATCAGCATCGTCATCGTCAGCATCACAATCATCATCATTATAATCATAATCAGCATCGTCATCCGCATCATCAGCATCATCATCAACATCATCATCATCGTCATCATCAGTCTCATCAGCAGCGTCTACATTGTCATCGTCAACAAGACCAACACCAACACCATCATCAATAGTAGCATCAGCATCAGCATCAGGATCAGCATCATCACATTCATCAGCATCGCACTATTAATCGCATGTTGTTATTATCGTTGTCAATACTGTTCAAATTAATTCCACTCGTACTCCTGTTCTACTTGTACGTTCAGCACGTGAATGATTAATAGTGTTGGCTTCAGTCATAATATTCGTACTGTTATGGCTATAACGATTATCACGTAATAATAACGTGCCTCGTCCCCACCACTCCCCAGATAATCGGATCGACGATCTACTCATATACATATATATACACACATTCAGATATAACATCAGACGTGGCATTTGGCCAAAGGTCCGGAGCAAGGCCGAGCTTGCCAAGGGAAACCACGGCAAGAAGCAGCAGAACATCTTGCTGTTTCATTCGTCACCGACATGGCCGCCACACACGTAACTCCGTAACTTCCCTTCCTTCTACTCGTCCTCGCAGGAGGCCGGGAGGAGGAGGAGGAGGACGAGGGAGGAGGAGGAGGAGGAGGCGGAGGAGGAGGAGGAGGAGGAGAGGAGTGACGAGGATCAGGAGGAGGAGGAGGAGGAGGAGGAGGAGGTGGCGGGGAGAGAAGAGGGTCAGGAGGAGGAGGAGGAAGAGGAGAAAGAGGAGGAGAAGGAGGAGGAGGAGAATCAGGAGGAGGAGAAGGAGGAAGAAGAAGAGGAGAGAAACCAAAAAATGTTCCGTACTTCAGCGCCTCAGCTGCATGCGCGGCCGGCGCATGCGCTCGCGCGCGCGAGCACCCCACCGAGGGGCGCCTCGGAGAAGGCCGCAGAGCCGGCCCTCGAGGCAGCCCTCCGCCGCGCCGCTCCGGCGGCCTGGGGGCGGGCTCCGAGGGTCTTGCTTTAAGTCGGGCCTGTCCCCCTACAGGGGGGTTTTCGACGAAAAATAAGGAATACTGCGCGGAGTGGGCGTCAGCCGAACGGACTGTGACATCCTTTTGACTTGAGCCAAAGCGTCAACGACAGGTCACCAGTCCTGATGCTGCTAAGCTGCTGCTGCTCGTGCTGCTGTACACTGTGCTGCACAAGCCCCTCTGCTACAACATCATGCTACCACGCAGGACCCTAATGTGTCAGCCAGGTTTGGACTACATTGCCCCTGACATCCCAGAAACCGCCGCACCTCCTCTCGACTCGCGCATGCTCAATCGCAAGTCGACTCGGCGTCTGTCAGGCTGTAGTCCTCGCGTGCTCAAGGCGCACGCTTCCGAAACGCACCGATGCTGCCCGATCTGCTTTGCAGGCCTGGCCAGGACTTAAACGCTCCGAGAAGAGCCATCGGCGCGAATCCACGTTCAAAACTGCCTCACTCGCTTGACCCGAGGCCAGTGCTGAGGCCTCACCAGGCGCACCTGGTCGATCTCCAACAACTTCTGAACACAATGGCCCTTCAGCTTCGGGATCGCCTTTACGCCCCTGGTGAGCAGCTCCTTCTGCAGGTCGTTCAGCAGCCACTCCCAGTACGGAATGATCTCGAGCTCCTCCGTCTGCGTGGACTCCACACAGCGCCGTTCACCAGTGGCGCTCCTCGGCGAGCAGCACCTTCCCACGGCATAGCCACACGCGAGCCCCAGGAACAACAAGAGCACGCCCATGCCGATGAGGGCTACCAGCACCCAGCTCTCGAAGACACTCCCGCTGGTCCGATCCATCGCCCCGTCGTACTTGACCAAGTCGACGCTGCAATCGTTTGCTGCAGTCGCCTTCTCCAACGCCGCTGCCACGACCCAGCAGCCCCAGCCCCCAGGAGGCCGCAACGACGTAGTCTTCATCAACTTGGTCACCCTCTGTATGTCGACCATCTTGGTGCCCAGGTCCGCCTCGTTGGACTCCCCAGGCTTCACGCGCATCTCGATCGTGCCGTCTGCGCACAACTCTTGTAGCCACAACAGGCGCGCGTCCAGATGACGCACTCGACCCACGCCACGTCTTGTGGCCATTGACCGTCCAGCCGACGAGTCCGCCTCGCAGATCACCTTCTTGACCCAGCCGTACTCGGCGAGCGCGCTCCTGACCTCCAACGCGTGTGCAGCTCCTTTCGTTATCGATATGTACTCACTCTCCGCCGTCGATAAGGCCACTATCTGTTGCGTCGAGGAATAGGCTTCAAGTAGATGGCTTCCGAAGTATACCCAGCCAGCAGAGGTAGAACGCAGTGCCTCCAGCTCGCCTGCCCAGTTCGCGTCCGTGACCACTCTCACGTCCTCTGGCATCTTCTGGTAGTTGAATTCCCACACGAGCAACGGCACCTCCGAATAGTACTTGCATAACCGCTTGAGGGCACACCACGCCGACCTCGTTGGTGTCGACATGTAGCGAGCGACTTCCTTCGTCGCGTACTGCGCCTCGGGACGGTCTTGACCGACGTAGAGTGCCGTCCCCACGAGCGCTCGGTATAGCGCTGCTCCTTCTTCGTCAAGGGGGTCTGCAGCATCACGAGTCTTGCCCACCGTCTTGGAGCCCGGCGCGACCGTCACGACCCACTTCTCCTGGTCCAAGCGCGTCTGCCCGTCGAAGCCGAAAGCCTTGGCCATCGCCACGGTGTGAGTCGGGTCATGCGCCCATGTAAAACCCTTCGAACTCCATGAAAGCGTCCTGTGCAGGAACGCCGCACTGGACTTGCAGTTGGGCCCCACTCGCTCGCAGATCTTCACCTTGAACACTTCCCTCATCAGCTGCTCGAGGTCGTCGGCGCTGTCGTTCGGCAGGGCGTAGATGAAGTCGTCGCCCCAGTGAACCCCCAGCGCCTCCAGCTCGCTACTCCAGTACAGGCACGGGACCACCGCGTTCCTGTCGAAGCCGTGCTCGCTCAGGTTGTCCGCCACGTACGTCTGGAACACCTGGCTCGCGTCCCTCGTCCCATATAGGCTCCGAAGCAGCCTCCACACCTTGCCCTTCTTGCGCAGGTCCTTCGGCGGTACCACGTACAGGACCTTCCGCACCAGGCCGTGGAAGAACGCCACAGAGATGTCGAACAGCAGCAGGATCATCTTGGCCCCCGCGCTGTTCCTTCTGGGACTGTAGCTCGCCGCCCACGCCAGTATCAGCCTCACGAACTTCAACGGCGGCGTCGCAGCGAAGCAGTCCGTCCTGACCTCGCCCGTGTTGATCTCGGTTGCGACCAGCCTGCTCCTGACCTCGGCGCTGTTCGGGTCCTTCCGCGTCTCCACCCACTTCGACCAGATCTTCTTCCCTGGCTTGCTGATCATCTCGGACTCGTCCACCTCGACCTTCACCTCGAACTCCGCCAGGTCGCGCAGCTCCTTGGACCTCCCTTTGCGCACCTCTTCGCTGTCTAGCTGCTCGCCAGTCCTCGAGTCGTACGCCACGATCCCTTCCGCCGACGCGGGGTCCTCGTAGTTCACCTCGCCGATCATGTCGCTCTGGCTGTCGTCGGAGATGGTCTCGAAGTTGCTGTCGTCCATCGCCGCGAGCCGCCACTCGTCCTCCTCTGGGATGAGCATCGCCACCACGTCCACGCCATCGATCACGTGCAGGCCCCCGATCATCACGTCGTCGGTGCTGGACCTCGCCTCGCTCTCGGTGACGACGACCGTGCCTGCGCCTCCCACGGCTGGGATCGCCACAGGGGGTTGCGACCTCATCTTCGCCGTCGGGCGCTCGGGGGCCGCCTGCGGAAAGGCCTCCGCCGCGGACCGACCCCTCTGTGACGAAGCGCCCGCTCTGTCGACCTCCATGCTCTCGGCCGCGGCTCCTCCGCCGCCGTCGCCCCCAGCCGGTGTCGCGGGAGCGTCGCCGCTCGCTGCCGACGATGGTTCCGCAGCGCCTGCGGGCGGCCCTGGGTCTGGTCTCGACGCCAGCGGCGCGCCGACTGCGATACCTCTCGGCCCTGCCGCCGCGTCTGCCACCAACTTCTCCAGCCGCGCTCGACACACCTCAGTATGTGGCCCCAGCCCCGCGCAGCCCGAACACCCAGGCGTAGCCCCGTACTTCTGCACGATCGCCCTCGTCAGGTAGAGCCTCCTGTGCCCCGATGGCCCCTGGTCCTGCTGCGACACGATCGGCGCCTTCAGATCCGATGCCGTGCCGTTCCACGGCAGACCCTTCACCTTCGCCAGCTCCTCCTTTACGTACCGCTCGTCGACTGGCAGTCGATGTACCGATCTCGCTTTCTTCACGCCGTCCACGGTCAGAACGAGGTGTTCGTCCGTCAGCGGTGCCTTGCCGACCCACACCCCGCGCGCCCACTTCTGGTCCAGGTTGCCACTGGGCACCGCCGTGTACTTGTACATCACGCGCTCGCCGAAGGGAAGCACCTCCCCGCCGTAGGCCTTGCCGAAGATCCGCACGTAGGGGGTACGGCCGTCGCTCTTCACCTGGAACCTCGTCAAGCTCCATGCCGCGTGCCTGACCCCCCAGGCGATCAGGATGCTGTCGGTCGACACCTTCTCGCCCATGTGCTCCTCCATGTTGATCCAAATCGCTCTCAGGACGCCGTTAATGACCCTGTTCGCGCCCTCTATCTTGCCCTGGCTCTGGTGGCTGCCTCTCGGCCCATGCCTGACCAGAGTCCGCTTCACCCTCTTGCTCTGCACCGCCTTCAGCAACTGCACCAGCACTGGCTCCTGGTCCGAGTGAAGCAGTACCGCGTTGTGGCCCAGCGCATCCACGAACGCCAGGATCGTCTCCACCAGGTACTCGCTGAAGGCCTTGCTGGGGCACAGAGTCGCCGACAAGCTCTCCGACCCGACGTCCACTCCGTTGAGGGACGGAATGCCAGGGCTGGCATCCGATTCTCGTCCGATCTCCGCGAAATCGAACTCGATGCGTGGGATCGCTGCCTCCTCTGCGCTCAGGCCCGTCGGGTCCTCGCTTCGTCGATGAGGTTTATCCGCCGCCCTCGCCGCCACGCAGTGGCTGCACCAGCTCCTGTAGGGTACGTGCCCCGCGGACTCGTGTTGAGCCCGTTCCTCTGCCGTCGGCGTGGCTGGTCCTGTCGGCACTTTGATGCGGACTGCTGGATCTCCATCCTCTGCAAGCGTGGCCTCGGCTGCTGGTCCAGCCGCCCCGAACGCCGCGCGTTCTCTGGCCAGCGCTCTCTGCTCGATCTCCGCCTGCGTCAAAGGGTTGAGCTCCAGCGCGTCCGAGCCTCCGATCTTCGAAGGCCGAGCGATCGCGTAGAACAAGTTGCCCTTCCTGATCAGCTCCAACTCCTTGCCGTCTTTGACGATCCACGACTTGCCCTTCGTGAAGTAGGCGTCGCACCCCGACTCGACCATCGCGCCCAGCGACCAGATCGGCCCCTTCACGTCTAGCACCCTGTAGTCCGTCGTGATCTTACCGAACTCCGTCTCATATGAAACCCGACGTCGCCCGTGCTGCGCAATCAGCTCGCCAGTCGCCGTTGTCATGCGCCTCGGATGTGCTTCCTCTCGCAGGCCGTTCTCCGACACGTGATCTCGAGGACATACGTTTGCCGAGGCGCCCGAGTCGATCATGATGAGTTCGCACAGCTCGTCGCCCTCGAACTCCTCGTCGACCATGAACACCCAGCCGTCGTCCTGCTGTACCGTGTTGACCGCCGCGGCCGTCCCCGAGCCTCCAGCGTGTCCCGCCTTCTTCTTCTCCTCGAGCCACGTGGTGAACTTCGGGCAGTCCTTGCGCTCGTGTCCCTTCTCTTTGCAGAAGAAACACTTCCTCTCCTTCTTGCTGGCCTCGACTTTGTTCTTGTCTTTGCCATCTCCCTTGCCTTTGCCTCTGCCGCCGTCCTTACCCTTACCATCTCCTTTGCCTTTGCCTCTGCCGCCATCCTTACCCTCACCTTTGCCGCCATCCTTGCCCTTGCCCTTCGAGGTAAGCGCGCCCACCTCCATGGGGGCCGAGTCGCCATCGACACCCCAACGCCTCTCCGCTTGGTGCACCGCCTTCCACTCGTCCTTCAGCGACGTGTAGTCCTGCAATCTCGTCGCGTTGAGGCCGACGTGCCTCCTCCACTCAGGGTCCTCAGGGTTGTTCGAGATCACCGCCGCCTTGATGGTCTCCTGGATGATGTCGCCAGACTGCGCCTCGTACTGCCTGACGAGCCTCTCGAACTCCTCGATGGCTAGCCCGCGGTCACCTGTGAACTGGTACTGGAGGATCTGCATCAGCATCGCCCTGAAGCGACCCTTGTGGGCCGGCTCGAACTCCTCCAAGAACCTCCGCCAGATCTCGTAGCCGTTGCTGGGGTCTGGCAGCTTCGTGACCATCTGCAACGCCACGTCCTTCGTGTGCATGGTGAGGATGAACGCCAGCTGCCTGGCTCTCCTCTGGGCTTCGGCGGCCATGTCGTTCATCGTGAGCTCTCTCGACGGGTTCACGTCCACGTCGAGCACCTCCGCGTGCAGCGTCTCGTCTATCGCCGACAGGTACTGGCGCATCTTGAACGACCAGTTCTTCCACTCCTTGGCGTCGCCTGTGAAGACCTCGGGCTTGTTGCCTACTCGCAGGTCCACCAACGAGATTGGCGCGCCTGCTCGCACTTCTCCTGCTGGCTGCTGAGCTGCTGCACCGTTGCCTGCGGCGCGCACCGCCGCCAGCTCGTTCTGCGCCGCCGTGAGCTGCGCCTGCTGCGTCTCGATCACCGTGCGCTGCTGCCGCTGTTGCTCTTCAAGCTGAGCCAGCCTCTGCGTGAGCGCCTCCATCGCTCTCTATCGTGTCCACGATCTCTATCGTGTTCACCCCGCTCTCTATCGTGTCCACGACCTCGATCGTGTTCACCCGCTCTCTATCGTGTCGACCACGACCTCTATCGTGTTCACCGCCACGCTCTCTATCGTGTCGACCACGACTCGTCTATCGTGTTCACTAACACGCTCTCTATCGTGTCAACCACGGCTCCAGGCTACCATGCGCGGAGTGGGCGTCAGCCGAACGGACTGTGACATCCTTTTGACTTGAGCCAAAGCG